>QYAJ01000083.1:0-44602 GCA_003988865.1 Phialocephala sp. D728 | reverse complement strand
TTCACATACTGAGAGTTACGGAACGGTATTCGTTTCCTGCCCTAGGAGACAGATGACCTACAGTTGGGCCCTTTACACTTTGGAGACCTCGCCCTTCGACAACATCCTGCACTGTTTGTGACAAAGTCTGTTGTACAGATAATGCTTTCATTAGTGCCGTTCTAGGAAGTCTAGTATCAGTGATGTATCTGTATCTGGTAAGTATCAAAACTTACAGTCCATCGGCTGTTAAGGCATTTGAGAGATCGCCTTTGTTCCTCGCGATCTTTTCCACGAGATCCCTAATCTCGTGTGCTTTGAACGGCCATTGCAGCTTCACTCTCGTCGCTGTCATCATCTTTGAATGGTCCAGGTCAAATTTGCTCAAAGATTTCGTCAGAAAGTCGAGGTTCTTCCGACATGTCTGAAAATGCTCCATGCGTGGAGCACTGGAAGGGTCGTTCCCGGAAGAGTCGTGATTCTGTTCCAGACATCGAGCCAACAACCAGAGGCTATTCAACACCCCATACAGACTCTGCACCTCGAGAAGTAATTCTTTGATCTCGTTCTGAGCTCCCTTCGTGAGAGAGTAGAACCTCGAGATCTTGAGAACGATCAAATCAGCAAGGCTGACCAAGCCAGCAATGCTGCTTGCTACTCCGATCGCCTCCATTCTTCAATCGATCCAAAGTTCGTATCGCAAATAATTCAAACTTCAACAATTCAAACTTCAACAATCCCCTGCATCATGCTCATGAGCAGATATGTGCGTTGAACCCAGGTCATTGGGGGTGTCGAAACCATTCTTAAGTCGCGGCCACGAAGTAGGTCAGCCTGATGGCTGCGCCGCCATAGCCAAGAGCGCGATTCGATGTCTGCCTCGCAAGGATGCTTGCAGCATCCTATCATATGTTGATGGCGATGATCTCATAGAGATTAGTTGAAAATGCAGGTCAGACTTGCGCAAAGGCAGGATCGAAGAATATTCTCATATATTCGCAGTGGGGGCCACAATGCGTATATAATGGCACTCTGGTTCTTGAACATCGAAAAAGGCCAACGTAAAAGAAACCTAGTTCTGGTCTTGATTGTCACATACCATGGAAACTTAACAATAAAACTGCTTCCAAACTCTAATCTGTTCTGATAAGTATATTTCTACCCTACTCTTACATCAGGCTTCTCAACGAGCCGGTCTATGAATGGAACTAGCAAGTCTCCTAGACCAGTAAAGACCATCATGCAATCCAAGGACTCAACTTAGTCTCGAAGTAATCTGCATCGCAAAGTTGCCTACAGGTCGGTTCGCTGCGATTGTCCTCGAGATTGTGGAGCTTTCCAGGTCCTAAGTTCGAGTGTAACACGAGTTTCTACAGCACCTACCACAATGGAAACCCTGGAATATGAACGGCGAGATTATAATGACAAAGCGCACAGATATTCCAATGGTAGTCGTTCGTTACCCGGTAAAGTTGGCCAAGAGTGTCCCCCGTAGTAACTGACATAGTTTATGGCACCTCATTCATATTGATGGTTCGTGGTATCATTTCGTTGTAAATCTGTGTTTGAATCTCCACAGGCACATGCCGCTCGGCAAAGCCTCTCATTCTTTAGTGGGTGTGGTACCGTCGGCGTTATATTATAGTATGAGAAGCAGAAGCTATCAGGATAGATGTTCCGAGTAGTCGTTGGCGGTTCCGATAGAGCAGAAGGGGTTGTGAACTTGCCGCGGAGGGAGGTTTGGAGAGGTCGATCCTACTGATTGGATTGGCGTTTTAGGCACCGTGGTATATCTTCCGGCCGCGGAGTATTTTTCTTCTCTCGCTGAGCTGGTAAAGATGTATTGAAGTGACCTAGGATGAATGTGCTGAGTGTTTAACTGTGGGTGAAGGTTTGCCTTCTCGTCCTAGTTGCCGGGGCACCCAATCCTCCTTCCTTTTTGTAACGGTTCCAAGTGGTCCCATCTCGATCACATATCAATGCCAACCCTAGATTATCTGCGAATGCCTCGGAGCATCGATGTAGGACAGAGATGTCAGGCGTTGATCATGGAGAAGGGATCGTGTTGGGGAGTAGGCTAAGGGTATTACGACGAGCAGATATTACCTGCTGCGCCGCTGCAGAGTCGCTTCGTAGCTTCGGTCCATCTCGAGAGGTCGTGGGTGGTGCAGATGCTCTGTGGTTGTTTTCCTGTCGAAAGCAATGAAGCGTTCGAAGAGTCTTGGCCGGAAGCGCGACACACGCGGTGCTGGTGTACTCAGTAAATTGACCGCAAGACAACATCTCACTATTGATCCGTTTCGCATCGCTCGTCCAATCTCTAGGTGGCAACATGGGCTTGCTTTGCGAACCAAAGGATGAGATTGGTTATCTGCTGCAAGTTGCAGCCACAAGAAAGCTCGGTCAGTCCAGAATCAAGCTTCGGATCTTGGGTTTGCCGCTCGAGGTCCCCTGCTGTCAGCATTCAATTCATCCGTGGCTGATTGGCCTGCTTCGACCTCACTCCTTGCTTTATTTCCTAATTATTGATCCTTTTCTGTGTATTCAATTTTCTATCTCTTTCATGCATCTGTTGGAGCTCTGTTCTTGTATACTCCCAAGCTGTTCTTGCCCTTTGGCTGCTTCAAGAAGTCGTAGTCGGCGTCCACCAGAGACAATCCTTGATATCGATTCCGAGACATAAACCTGAGGCACTAGCGCTGAAACAACTGCGATTATGTCGGTGGGCGATGCAATCAGCGTCTTGTTCCAAGGCTACATGCCTTCTATCATTCTCGCTGTTGCAGCAGTGCTTTTGATAGTCCGGCAACGCCTCGCTATCGAACTCGATCCACGAGAGCCTCCGATTTTGGAACCTAAGATCCCGTATATAGGGCATATCATTGGCCTGTTCAGATACCATGGAGCCTACTTCGACAAGCTCTAGTACACCTCCTCCCGTTTTTGCATGATGGCTTCTAATCCCCCACAGTGCTCGAAAGCCGATGCCCATTGCAACTTTGCCCATGATAAATAAGAAGCTCTACATAATCACCGACCCCATCATGGCTCAAAACGCTTTCCGTAATAAAAACCTATCATTTGATCCTTTCACGCTAGAGTTCGCCCAGCGTATGCTGGCGATCTCGGATGAAACAATGATCCCTGTCAGTTTTCCTGGTGACGAAAAGAACCCAAGTTTCCTCTCTGAGTTCGTCAGGGAAATTCATGGAGCTATGGTTGGCAAGTATCTTCACAAGATGAATGCCGATGCTCTGAATGGACTCGCAGTCACTGTTAATGGTCTCGGAGAGACATTTGAGACCGGAAGTCTGTATTATTGGTTGAGGAAGACCATGACAGTGGCTACAACGGATGCCCTCCTGGGATCTCACAACCCTCTGAGACACGACTCAGGCCTAGTGGACGCACTGTGGTACGTTAAACCTAGGCTATGCTTGTCATTACTGATAATCGGGATCAGGGATTTCGACGGCAACTTGATTGGCCTACTGCTCAATATCTTCCCCTCCATTACCTTCCCAAAAGCATATACAGGTCGAGTAAAGCTCCAAGAAGCACTCATCAAATACTATTCAGCCAGACGTGAACTCGAACCAGACGTGTCCCAGTTAGCGAAGGCACGAGTAGCTTTGTATAGGAGGAAAGGCATCTCAGACAAGGATATCGGAAAGTTCGAACTGGCACTCATTCACGTGTCAACATCAAACGCCATTCCTACACTGTTCTGGAATGTCTGCTTTGTTGCTGCCGAATCACACACCACGGCAACTATCCGTCAAGAGCTCGAGTCTATGATCACCATCACAGCCCTTGAGAACGGAAAGCGTGAAGCTACCATCGACATCACAAAGTTTGACTCTCACTGCCCAGTCCTTGTCTCAACCTACCGAGAGACCATCCGGCTCGCCAACTCACAACTTGGTGCTAGACGAGCCATAGAAGACACACTTATCTCGGACGGCAAGAAAGAATATCTCCTCCGCGCAGGTTGCGACATTCAACTCCCAGCTGGCGTATCTCACCTCTCTGAAGCAGCATGGGGTCCCAACGCATCTTCCTTCGACGCAAAACGCTTTCTATCGCCCGAAGAAAGAGGTGATACGAGTGCCAAAGCTCGTAGTGAGGACAGAGAACAGAAGAAATATTACTTTCCCTTCGGTGGGGGAAAACACCTTTGTCCCGGGAGGAACTTTGCTTTTGCAGAGATTTTGGGAACCCTTGCCGTTTTAATGACTGGATTTGATGTTAAGGGTGCTGATGGGGGCTTGATTGAGGTTCCTGTCTTAGGAAGAGCTCGGCTAGGTGAGGGAGTCGCGAAGCCGACTGGAAAGGGACTTATGCTGGGTGCGAAAATTACGAGGAGGGAGGGGTGGGAGGATATCGTTTTCAAATTCACTTGTTGAGTGCAGTTTCTTGAGTGGATATTGGTAGATGTTGGTCGGCGAAAGGTTAGAAAGCAATACTGGGTGTATCTTTGGGTATCAGAACCATTTATTCAATAGAAATATTTTATTCAAACGGTGAATCTAGAACAATGCCACGAAAGACTCTACACTATCTCATTCTCTGACCTGGCTTCTGCTTGATGATTTGCTTGTGAAATTGCTTCACCAAAGTGTGGAAACAGAGAACCCCCGAAGCGCAAGATCTCTCTCTTTCACTCTCTTTCGATTTGTAATCTTACCAGCAGGGAAATTGAATAAAGATATAGCTGTTGAACTCCATTCTGTGGCATTGTGGTAGAAATTAGATTCAAGTATCAAGTGCAGGTCACAGCTGTTGGACTTGGTACAGTCTCGCAGCTACCAACTTCCTTGCGTCATTCTAGTTCCTAAATTGACCTGCGTAACATTTCACTCTCCTCCTTCTCAATTCACTCAACAGACTCTTGCCAGATCTGACGTAGTAAATAGCGCAAATAGAATAAAAAATTGTCTAGCGAAGCGTCTCTCACGTCACCGCCAGCCTTGTCTCCCACGCCTACAAATAGCTTCCTCCCCTCCAATTCTTCTCTTCCCTACAACCTTCTTTTCACAAACAAACTTCTTGATCTCTAATCAATAACTTCAACACACTCAAGTACAACTCACAGCTTCCTCACTTGCACTTGCAACCTCTATCAATCACTCACAACCTCTCTCCATCCCCACCTACCTTCAACTCAACTCCACTCAACTCCTCAACCACAAACAAACAATCAACTTCCACTTTCTTCACACACAAGACACAAACGAAAAACTACAACTTCATCAAATCCACAACTATCACAAACATGCCTCAATTCAACATCGCAGCCATCCTCACCTTCACTACCCTCCTCCTGACCGCAACCGCTCTCCCCGTCGTTGCGCGCAACGAAGTCGATGTTGGTACGGGTCCAGTCACTGCACGCAAGGCAGCTGATGTTGGCGATGTCCCATGGGCTCGCAGCGAAGTCGACGTTAGTACGGGTCCAGTCACTGCCCGCAAGGAAGCTGATGTCAGCAACGTCGTTGCTCGCAACGAACTCAACATCGGCACCGGTCCAGTCACTGCACGCAAGGTGCCTGATATTGGCAACGTCGTCGCCCGCGAGGAGCTAAACACCGGCAACGTCGTTGCTCGTAATGAACTCAACATCGGCACCGGTCCAGTTACTGCTCGCAATGGAGCCAAGGCCGGCAACGTCGTAGCTCGCAAGGAGAATGATGTTGGTAGCATTGTTGCTCGCAGCGAAGTCGATGTTGGTACGGGTCCAGTCACTGCACGCAAGGAAACTGATGTTGGCAATGTGGTCGCTCGCAAGGAAGCTAGTGCTGGTAACGTCGTCGCCTAAACACATTACCGCAATGGAATCAGGACATAACTGAAGCTGTGGATTTGCAGGCAGTCAAAGGGGAAGAATGGATGGATCAGACTTGCTTTCTTCTCAACGGATGATTTTCATGGGTTTGATTCTTCTTCACGCATGGTGGTATGGCAGGATGGACAAAAATTGGAGATGCGGGAAATGAACCTGGATTGCAACTAGGAAATGGAATATCAAAAATGGTGCTGGTACGAGAGTGGTGCGGCGTTGACTTTCTGCGAGCTTCTTCGAGCGAAAAGTATGAATGCATTAAAATCAAACCTTAAATCAGAGTGCAGTTTAGTGATATGTTTGCATTGACCAGTCTTCCTTCACTTGATTAAAGACTTCCCAGGAGTTACAAAGTGTGGCTTTTGCATTGACAACTGAACTCCCATATCAACGGAGCGTGATAGCTTACTGTCGAGGGAGACTTCTCCTACTGCTAGATCATATCGCTAAAAAGCAAGACCCAGACCTCCTTTCTGCCACGCTTGCACTCGCAATCGTCACATCACCCCATCATGAGTAACATCTGGCATCGACAAGCAGCCCGTAGAACACCGTTTCCTGGTACTTTCTTCCAAGTTTGTTTTCTTTTCTATCTTCACCACCCACCTCTCAAAGCCCAGAACTCTCGTCCAGATAAACAACAACAGTATCATCATGGATAGAATCCAGGCCGCTACAGCCGTAGCTGCGCATCAGCCCCTTCACCTCTCTACTCCACGTGACAATCACTCTCCAATTTTCCTCCTCGCTTCACAATCCGCTCCAATCCCAGTATGCATTCACCAAGAAACAAGTATCGCCGAGCTAAGTTCTCTGAGCTCTCAAGCCAAGCATCAAGCATCCACGTGTCGCCAACTCACAAACACAGGCGCTGTATATATCGGCCGACACCACAGCCGTCACACTCGCAGCCTGTCAGGACTGGTCGAGCCTTGGCATCAAATCGGCATAAACTTTTCTCCTCCTTCCTTCACGTTCCCCTTCTCTTCTCCACTCTCCGAATCTCACCTCCATCCATCAATCAACCTTTCCAGGAGGGGAGCAGCAGAGGAGGACGCCAAGAACAGCAAGCAAGGGGAATCTCTCTTCTCCGCGGCTTGCTCCGCGGCTCTTCTGAGCTGATCAGCGATCATACCTCATTACCGATCGATATCTCTCGGCTTCCATGCCCTGACATTAGCTCCTCTCCCCTCCCCTCCCTTTAGGCACCGGTTCCGCTAGGAGGCTCTCGGAGGAGGGGAAGACAAGCTTTCTGCACACCGCACAACATGCAAGCGAAACATTAACTACACACTCCAACGACACCGTGTCCGTATCCAAAAACCTCTCACGCTTGCACCACTCTGCTTTCTAAGCCTCGAAGCTAAAGTAGAAGCCGCGAAGAAGAATACCAAAAAACAGTGGACCCCCTCGCCCTATCTTCGGAAGCATTACTCGTACTCGTAAAAACTGGAGCTCGGCCCCCCCTCCCCACCAAAAGAAAAAAAAGGCGAGGAAAGTTTACCGACTAGTAGCGGGGCAAATTAGAAAGCTGCAGAGGAAGATTATGATGGGGCCAGAGCAGGAGGGAGGAACAAAGGACCGAAAACGCCGAGATAGCTTGCTTGCTTGATCATGAGATGAGATGAGATGATACTCCGTAGTAGTGCAACGACGGGATAGGAAATAGAATAGGAAGGGAAATAGCCGCAACCGCAACCGCACAAGCGTCGCTCATGCTGCCGCGGCATCCTCTCTCCCATCCCATCCCTATCTCCATCCTCATCCAACCAACCAACCAACCAGCCAACTAGCCAACAACAAAACCACCATGACGTACGAAAGACCCCGTATGAAGTCAAGACCCACGACCCACGACCCAAAACCCAAGACCCAAGACCCAAGACCCAAGACCCAAGACCGAAGCTAAAAAATTAAAAATTAAAAATTAAAGCCGAAGCGGAGAAGCAGCCGAACCACGATCTACGTAACAGCCCGCAACACCAATTGGGTATATTTCTGGGTAAATACGTCGTAGCCACGTTCAGATCTACATAGATCTGAGCTACTACTAGTAGTGTTCGAGGATAGAGCTAGGAAAGGCAAGGCAAGGCAAGGCAAGGCAAGATACCGGCGCAGGAGACCCGACGGCGGCAGGCAGGCAGGCAGGCCGGCCGGTCGACCGCCGGTGGAAGGGCAGCGGCGATGGCGATGGCGATGGCGAAGGAAAGTGGAGAAAGGTAAAGGCAAAGGCATATCGTGAACTAACTCTAGCTCTAGCTCTAGCTCTAGCTCTAGCTCTAGCTCTAGCTCCAGCTTTAGCTTTAGTGTAACAACGCACGTGCACGATTTTGATTTTTGAGTTTAAGATTGAATTTAAATTTTAAGTTTTTTCAAACTGGGATGGAACTCCAGGTCCTGAGCTAGACTAGAGTAGCTAGTGGATAGATAGATAAATAGCACGTACAAGTAGACATATACTAGTAGATAGATAGATAGATAGATAGACAGATAGATAGCCCCAAACTGATGCCTGCCTGCCGTGATGTGAAATGAAATGAAGTGAGGTGAGGTGATGTCACCATCTCGAGTCCCGTCAGTCAATTTCCTTCTTCCCACCAGGAATCAAAAGCACGAGTCATCATTAGGAAAGGGAAGGGAAGGGAAGAGAGGCTGGCTGGATCAGGGAAGCAATTACATAGTATTCGGTCATGACCGAGGTGCCGCCCGGCGTGGGAGAGGAGAGGAGAGGAGACTCCACATCGGCATCGGCATCTAACTCTGAATCTAACTCTGAATCTGATCCTAGATCTGATCCTGATCCTGATCCTGAAGCTTGTGCTTCGTCCGGCTAGCTTGGCGCATGTGGATGGATGGAGGGAGGGAAGCAGGTGGGAAATTTCCGAAGGAGGGTATCTCCACTCGGCTCGATGCCCGTCTTCTTTCTTCCTTGTCCACTCGCACGTGTCTACACGTGTCGGGGAAGCCGACATGATCTGTTTCCCCAGCATTAAAAAAACCCGCCGGGCGGCTTTGGGCTTGAAGCTTCAAACTTCAAGCTTCAGGCTAGAGAAGAAGAGGCGAGTGCGGTGGGAAGAAAATCGATGTTCACATGTCAGAAACCAAAAGCGGAGGTTGGATGAAGCGAGCGACCTCACCACCTCTCAACAAAAAGTACACGGTACATCGTATGTGCGCAAAAAGGCTGCCCGGAAGCGGGTACCTCATACATGAAGAAGAAAAAGCGCCATTCTTTTCTGTCTCTGACTCGTGTTATGATCATGCGAGGCAGGACGAAAGGAGAAAGCAGGAGCTAAAAAGGTCACTCGTCGGGGAAACTCGGAGGCCTTGCTTGGAGAACCGAAGATACCCCAAATGTGTTGGGGGGAGGAATCACGTGACTATCCCGATCCCCCCTTTTTCGTTCCCGCTCCCGCCTTCTGCGGACCTCGCTCGAGGAAGGGAAGGTCCATGGGGATCTCGGGAGCACGTGCGGCCCCTTAATTTGTTATTCGGACCTCGCCCACGTGCATCAGGCAAGTTGCATCACCAAAAAGATAACGCCGCAGATCTCCAGTCCAGCTGCCTCCCGTACTGTAACCAGACCTCGTTGCTTTTTACCTTTTTGGATACCCCGTGTCTGTTCTCCCGTTTCGGGGGTGGAGAAGGTCTCTGGGCGAGGGCGAGCCCCCCACGCTCGCGTAGCGACGCGTGAGGCCATCAGATAGATATCAACACACATACGATAGTATCCAAACCGGGAGTCGTCGAGTCGTATCATCTCCGCATGTGCCGTTGCGGTCTTGTTTGCATCTGCATTTGCATTTGCATGTTCAAGGGCGGAAGCCAGGCTCCGCCGCCCCTTTCAAGCTCCCTATAATCTTAGCAAGAAGACCCCAAGGTTGCCCCAGAGAGAGGCGGCAGAGGGGAGAGCACGCAAAGATGTGCACCATGTACGTACCGTGTACTGTACCGTCAATCCGCTGAGGGGAGCCTCCTATCTCGCATTACCGCATTGAATTCATCCGGGCGCGCGTTTCCAACCTTTGCCATATCGTGACCGTGTTCCCCGGGGCACCGCGCCGCACCCTTGCCAGACAGATGCTTTCTCCACATTCAGGGCCTGGGTCTGATCGCCCGTCGTCTCCGCATTCGAGGATCGGTCTTGTCTATTTTCGACGCCGCAAAACCGGCGCGCGAAAGCCCAGAGGCCACGATGGCTTGGAGTCGATCTGTTCCTCTCATTTAGGCATCTCAGAGAAGTCTTGGCTTCGAACGCTCGAGACCTTTTAGCCATGGAGGATGGGAATCATGGCATGGGATATCGGACAAATTTCTCCAACTTGGCAATTTCGCATCGCGATGCTGTGGTGCAGCCACATCGTCGGACTCGGGAGAGGTTTGCCTGATTGCATTGATCTCCAGTGCATCACGAAGCGCCCTGCCTATTGTTTAGCAACGCAACTTAGGCTCCACGTCCCGGATCAGACTCACACCATTAGGGTTTCCTTGCGGCTGATGATTCGTCCAGGCTCGCTGGGACGAGCAACACGCTTTCCTTGCTGAGCGGTCCAAATCAAATGAAATCATGATGTCGAAGCGCATAGGCATAGGCATAGGCATACGCACGCGCACGCAGGCGGCATGGAGACTCTTGGCCTCCAAAAGCAACGAAAATGGCTGGACAGGACGAGACGGGCCGTGTTTGGAACCCCACAAAGGCGATGCCACATTTCCCCAGCTCATCACCTCCCGATCACAGCGCTTGGCGACGAGCCATTGGTGTGCACCCCCACGCGCATGTTATTTTTTATTTTTTATTTTTTATTTTCTGGTTTCTGGCGTGGAGCTGGGGCGTTTCCTATCAGAGGATGCAGCGATGGATGCTGCACAGGACCCTGGTTTGGTTCCAGTCTGGCGGAGCGAAGCAATGCGTCTGCAACGTCTCCTTCGCCTTGAAAGGGAAGTAACACTGGACCAAATCAGGTCTCAGGAATGGAGATTGGAATGATACGTCCACGAGGCGCATAACCAAACAAGATGTTATTTCAGGTTTCGCGTGGTGCGGTGAAGAGGCGTGCTCAGCCCCAGACCCGGAATCCCTCTATTGCAACCTTACTCCAGAAAACGACCGGTTCCGCCGCCGCCGACTGGTCAAGGACACCAATATCTGGGGCAGAGATGACACGAGGCAGCGGTTGGAAGGAGTGGGAAAGCTCGAGATCGTCGGGATGCGGTTCAATCAGATCGTCTATTTCCAGGAGCTCCCCCTTTTCCCCAGACACAATTTCCCCACGGCGGCGAATCCTGAGCCTCCAGGGGCGACCAAAGATAAGGTACCGCATTCAGCTGCTCTACGTACAGTAGTAGACGTTGCATACAGTACAGTACAGTAGCCATCCAAAAAGATCCAAACAGGCAAGTGCTAAACGTGGATGAAGGAAGGCCGATCGAGCCCGGATCTGTTTTCAGCTCAGCAGTGGTCTCTCATCCGTTTGATACAGGGACACTGCGAGACTGCACCGCACTGACCCAATCATCCAGGTCCTGCATTGGACCACTGAAAGCACGAAGCCTTTACTTCGGCGAAACTTTTGCCGCCAATCCGCGGTAGGCCTAGAGCCGGGGGTAAGGAGTAAGGAAGGGAGGTTGTGGGGCGTCGAGAATGCTTCTGGAAACGCCATCGAAGCGCGAAACCGGTACCTCACCCGTCATCTCCAAGGGGCAAGTCCAAGCCCAGGCGCAAGCCAGAAACGGGATGTCGCAAAGTCTCTTTTGGGGTCCCGGCGTGGGACTGTGATTGTGGGATTATTGGGATTATTGGGATGCAAGTCGTGATCGCGACTCCGCCCTCACGACTCTCCGGCTGAAGGTCAATGCTCATGCTCATGCTCATGCTCACAGATGAGAAGCTGAGGAAGAGGTCCATGTCCAAGAAAAAAAGGAGAGTAATACTGGGGCCTGGAGATGACTCGGCTTCACCCCACTATCACTCGACTCGCGATCCACCCCGCCGCGGGACCAGTCAGGCACAGAACACTGCACGTTGCGTCAATTGCTTCACGCTTGAGCATTCCTGGTACCCTATCGTTGGCTCACGTCGTCGACCCTCGTCTTACTCAGCGCGGTACCGTCTCATCTACCGTATCTCATCATCGCCCGTCTCTGTGAAAAAGAAGTTCTCAGCCGGACCTTCGTTATCTCATGTCACTTTTATCCTATCTACTGTACCGTACCATTCACCACGTTCCTTTATGGCGTCATCGCCAGAATCACAAGCAAATTTCCACTTCACATGCAGGAACGGCAAATCCGTAATCATCAGAAAATTGGGGGTCCACGATATCATTTATGGGCCGAGAGCCAACCTTCGGCATGAAAAAAAATCGATAATCTCAGAACTGGGGCCACGAGATTGTTTCGGAACCCGAGTCAGCGAAAGAGGAATCCCGATTCTTTTTCTTCGGTCGCAATGCGCATGCGCTGGCTGAGGTGAGGCGGCATCCTCCAGGTGGGGGACGAAGCGGTCCCACGATGGGTTTTCGTTGCTGGAGTGGAGCTGTGGAGTCTCTGCTCTCTGTTCTCTCCTCCGGGCCGAAGAAGGACCCTTCAGCTGGAGTACGACCGAGTCTACGCTGCAAAGGAGAGCTGGAGAGCCTCACTGATACGTCCGTCAGCCCCGCTACTCACGATATTATCAACGTGATATTTCTCGCTCTTTCCTTCGCAGCTCACTTTGATGGATGGAGAAGCTGAAGCAAGTGTCTCTATCGCCGACACTAAACTCCCACCTTCTCCAGATTCCAGACATCCAAATCAGGCCAGCTGTCGTCATGACCCAGCCTCGACACAGGGCAAGCTCCGTAGGCGCACGAGTCAGGAGTCGTAAAGCCGCCCGCTGAGATCTTAGCTGGCCTGGATCGGCGTCTCCATCGGGAGTTGGGTGCTAGTCTGCTCGTTTGGGACACACGTGTGGCTAGAGAAGACCCAGTGGGTCCAGCAATCCGGGGAATCTTCGTGGAGTGGAGTAGAGTAGAGTGGCTAGTAAGCGCGCGACAGCTACTTACCTGACCATGTTATTCCCGAGGTAAGAGCTGGATTTGATAGCAGCACGAACAGCATCATCACCATCGCGAACCAGGACAGGAACATGCAAGAGAAGAAAAGGTTTGTGAACACGGGTTTCAGAACGGTACACCGTTCCCCAAATACCACCCGAGCCATCGGGTGAAGCACGCATGGGGAGATCCTTCAGGCGCATACTCTGTCTCTTAAAAAAGAAAAAGATTAAAAAAAGGACACTCCCTCAGCCTCACTGCGACTAACGCTTTCCCATTTCATTCCGTCTCGTATCATCTTGTCTCGGCACTCCTTCCTTCCTTGCTCTCCTCCCTCTCCCCATGTACTGTATGCATTTCATTCCTCTCCGCGCATTCCTCCCCATCCCCTTTCCCCATGCATTCCTTCCTCCCCGCTCACATCACATCATGCCATCATACCATTCTACGGACTAGTCTCCGACCTCCACTATCTCCCAAGCCATTCCAAGCCATCCAAGCTTTCAGGCCCAGGTCGCGTCCAGGCCATGTTTCACCACATCACCATCGCATCAAATCACATTACATCACATCACCGCATCACATCGCATCGCGCGTGCGTTCATATACCCATCCAGGTATGTATAAGTCGCAGTATACGATCCCCTCCCCATAATTTACCGTACCGTACCGTACGAGTCGCCGAGTACTCCGCTCCGCTACGTACCGTACGTACTCATGATCGGACACCAGCGACGTGGCGTGGCGTGGCGTGGCGTGGCGTGGCGCAAGAGCCGATTAACTCACTTAACATACGTCGTCGTACGAGGTTTCTTCCCCAGATTTTTTTTTTGGATTTTTTTAATTCTGGGGCTGATTGGTGTAGAAGGCGCAGATGGCGCGGGTGCAGTGGGGCGGGAATGTAAGCGGATGCATGGACGACACCACTACCATCTGCTTTTGGAGTGAACTGCCGTGCCGATGAGATGGGATGTGCGGGGGAGTAGGGAGATGGGAGGAGGGAGATGCTTGTTTGTTTGCTTGCAGGTAGGTGTGTGGGTAGGTTGGTAGGTAGGTAGGTAGTTACGTCTTGCTTCCGGAAGCGGAGAAGGAGAGGAGAAGAGGAGAAGAGGAGGAGGAGAGGAGAGAATGGAGAGAATGGATGGAACGGGATGAACGGGACTTGAATTGAGTAGGCGTCTACGGGTACCGGTAGGCGGAGTAGTCGGCCCTGCTCCTTCAATACCACGGCTTGGTCTCGGGTTCTCGGTATCTACAGTACTACTGTACCCAGGCAAGTGCGGGGCGGAATATACTATATCTTCGTGCATGTATGTATTATGATGTATTATGATGTGATGTGATGCGGTGCGGTCAGATCAGATCAGATGAGATCACAGCCAGAGCCAGAGCAGAATAGAGTTCGCAACTAAACGAAACGAAACGTAACGAGATCGTGCTATGCTATGCTCTGCCGTGCTAGCTAGCGAGCAAGTACCGACATTTCCGGAACGAAGCTCCTTTCGGATCTTGTCCCGTCCTATCATATGCTATCCTATCCTACGCTCTCCTGTACAAAGCCGTCCCGTCCTGTACTGTACTATACTGTACAAAGCTGAGTTAGTTAGTTACACCTTCAAAGCGCGGCGAGAGAATGTCTAGTCATGCATACGCCACTCACTTACTCACTCATCATCCAACCATATATGTGTATGTGCATGTGTATGTGTATTTCCGGAGTCTCTCTATCATTTCTTACCCCTCCATTCCCCAGATCCAGATCCAGATCCAGATCTAGACGTAATCAAAAATCTAAATCTAAATCGAACCCCGCAAACGCTTTCCCTTCACTTCCTTCCCTTCTTTCCCCTCCTTCCCTTCCGACGCCTACTTCCTATCAAGGCAAGGCGGGGAAGGAGGGGAAGGAGAGATATGAGGCTAGAATTAACATTCAATGGAAACTAAGATGCACTGATTACGTATGCATTAGTTTTGCTTAGTTAGCCCTTGCTTGCTTTCTTTCTTTCTTGTTTTCTGTCTAAGCGGTTCGAGGCAAGAGGTAAGAGGTAAGCGGCAAGCGGCAAGAGGAAAGGTGAGAAAGTCAATTCGCTTCACATTATCACAGCATAGCTAGCAAAGGAACGTAACGTATCGTACATATTGCCAGCTATTATTCTTCTCCTCAATGCCCTAACGGGGACGAGATACATACGGTACGTTCCGAGTCAAGTCGAGTCGAGTCGCGTCCAGGCTAGGCTGGGCTGGGGTGGGCTGGGGTATGAGGGCTGGGGTCTGGGGTCTGGGGGAAGGAATGCAACATCACATAACATAACATCACATAACATACCAGATTAGACCAGACTAGACCAGATCAGACCAGACCATGCCATACATACCATACCCCACGCGTTGAGAATTCGGGGTTGGGTTACATACATACATACATACATACTCCGCACATGCTGCCGAATGCGGGCAGGGCAAAGCAAAGACGGCCTTAGACTCCAGACTTCAGACTCTAGATCATGGATGGAAGGACTTGATGCAGACAGATAGATATTTGTCTATCACATCACATCGCATCACATCACATCGTATTAAAACACATCACATCACATCGTATTAAAACACATCACATCACATCGCATTAAAACACATCACATCAAAGCACCTCACATCAACACAAGTATCTATGCTTAATAATCACCAGATATCCCTAAGCGAAGCGTAGCGTGCTTGACGTGCTCGACGTGAGTGAGTGAGTGAGTGAGTGAGTGAGTGAGTGAGTGAGGTAGTAGCGCCGACCCGCGAGCGGAAGTTGAGGAAGAAGGCACACGACACGTCCGTCTGTCCATCCATCCATCCATACAGATAGACAGATATACAGACGTAAACGCCAAGACATGAAACCCCCATCCCCATCCCCATCCCCATCCCCATCCCCATCCCCAAACCCCAACCTAAACCCCAAACGCCCAAACTCCCAAACTTAAACCCCACACCACCGCTCATCTCACCGCACTGCACCGCACCGCATATCTAACCTCATTAGCTAACTGATTAAGTAACTAACTGATTAAGTAAGTAATTAACTAACTGACTAACTAACGACAGCATGAGCATGAACATGAACATGAACCGCAACCGCAACCGGAACCTCCTAATCAGGAAAGCCATCCAGGTCTCCAACTCCAACTCCAGACTCCAGACTCCAGATTCAGACCTACTTGATCACATCTCACATCTCACATCTCACATTTGAGTCCGGAATCCTCAGCCTAAACCTCTTTCCTTCCTTCCTTCATTCACTCATTCACTCATTCATTCATTCATTCATTCGTCAATAAAACCACCAGCGGCGGAGTCGGAACACGTCGCGCCCACCGCCTCCAGCCCCAGCCCCAGTCCCAGCCCTAGTCCCAGTCCCAGCCCTAGTCCCATCACCGTTTGAAACGTGGGGTATACTGCACCCACCCAACCAACCAACCAACCAACCTTATGTAACCTCATGTTTGATTGTTGGTTGGCTTAGTTGCAACGGGGCTCGGCGCGGCGGTGAGGGTGCGGTGTTGTGTGGTTCCGGTACTGTACTGGAGAGGGAGGAATCTGGGATCTGAATCTGGAGTTTGGATCTGGAGTCTGGAATTGGGAGTCTGGAATTGGGAATCGGGACGCCGAGTATGGGGATGTGTCTGGTTGGGTAGGCGTCTGGTTGGGTATGTATAGGGTTGCGTTTGCGTTGCGTTGCGTTGTCTGGGGCTGGATGGATAGGGGAGGGGAGGGGGGGGTGGATTGGGTTGGGTTACGTGCGTCTGTCTAGCTGGCTTGGGGTCTGGGGTGAGATGGGGTTTGACAGGTTGACAGGTTGGGGATGAGGATGGGGATGAGATGGGGATGAGATGGTCTGGGGTGGGTTGGATGGGGTTGGATGGGAGCTGGAGTGATACAGTCATATTATGTTGGTTGGTTGGTGGTTGGTGCCTGGGATACGGGACGGAGGACGGAGGTGTGCGATGACGGATGGGGGGATGGGTGGATGAGAACGAAAGGGATGAGAGTCAGAGAATGAGGATGAGTGAGGATGAGGATGAGATTGGGTGAGGATGGGGGATGAGCTGTGCGATGCTGTGCGGTGCGATGCAGTGTTGTGCAGTGCAGTGCAGTGCAGTGCCGTGTTGTGCTATGCTCTGCTCTGCTGCGTTGTGCTGCGTAAGAAGCCGGGCGAAAGCAAATTCCTGCCGTGCTTGGTGCTACGAAGAGAAAGGGAGGTGAGGAGGGTCGGCGTCTTATTCAGCTGGATGAGGAAGGTCGAGTGCGTCCAAGAGGGAGTGAGTAAGCCGAAGCCGAAGCAGAAGCAGACGTAGAAGCAGAGTCATAAGAAGAAGGGGTGAAGAAGACCCGGCGCGGTTGCTCGAGGTTTAAGAAAATCGGAAACGTGCGAGAGAGGAATGTATGTTTACTTTTTGGCCCTCTCTCGACCAACGACATCCCATGTCTCGTTTGGAGGCACCAGGAGGTGGTGCATTCAGATGCGCGGATGCATAACGAAACTCCCACGTTACCGCTGTTCTGAAATCACGGAGTGACCCCTCATCTCGATTCTCGACATCCCATCCTCACGACGGACGAACGAGTCAAGCCCATCGTCACGCCCATCCAGCGCCCAACCCTCGACCGTAATCTTCCAATACTGTATACTGTACCCCAATCTGCACCTCCGCACCCGCATCTTCGGATAACACCCGCCCGCATCCACCTCCCCCATTCCATCAATATTACCCCATCGGGCCTAGAGCCACGCATCCCCGAATTTAGCGGCGTGGAAAAATATTCCCCACTCTCCCCACCAAAAAAAAAAAAAAGGACAGTACCCTGCCGAAAAAAAGAAACGAAAAAAAAAATTATGGGAGAGCGACGAATGGGACCCGCGGAACCATAAAAAAGGGAGGAACCCACAAGGCGTGCTGTGTGTATTCCCATCACCAAAATACGTGTATCTCAGATCTCGGCGTGCGCGCGATCGGGATAGCCAAGTTGGGAGGGACAACTTAGAGGGGTGGAGAAAGGGTGGTGAGTATATTTTTATTTGGGGGGAGAGGGAGTTGGGATCTGATCTGGGCTCCTTGCGTGAGGTGATGTGTTGTGCTATGCTATGCTGTGCTGTGCTGTGTTGTGCTGTGCGGTCAATACGGTACTGGGTTTTGCGGGTGCTGGCCCATTCTCCAGGGCGCCCCATCATTCCTCTCCCACGGATCAGCAGCGCCCCCAAATCCACAGAAATCCCAAGTTGAAGTGAAAGTCCGACCCGAAAAGACCAGAGCCTCTGTTTCCACGCGTCCCCGCAAACAGGACCCAGCACCAAGAATATAATTTATTCTTTCCGTGAAGCCTTGCGTTGTCTTGCCTTGCACGATCTTCGTCTCCCTCTTGCTCCCTCGCCCGGATACCGTAGGAGAGTCAGTTCATCAGACAAGGCCAAAGCCGACGCCTCACCCATACCCATACCCTTCCCTTCCCTTCCCTCCCCTCACCCCAGTAGCCACCGATAGGGATCCCGAGAGCAAGCAAATAACGGCGGTCTGCGCTGCCCACCGGCGAACAGCGAGGAGAGACAGGATCGAACAGGCGGACCAACAGGCTGAGGCCGAGTGCAGGCTCCGACTCCGAGCCAGCGTCTCCCCTTCAGCCTTGGATCGGTGGTGCGAGGCGAGGGATGCAGATGCGCAGATGCAGAAAGAAGGTTGAGCTCGCGTCAAGAGGATGGATGACCAGACGAGAGAGAGAGAGAACCGCTAGAACCGCTAGAACCGTGGAAGTCGCGATGGGGAGAAGAAGCATGGAGCTGGATAGCGCCCAGAATACGGTAATCCTCCACGATTCTTGTCCCTCCCGCCCTCGCACAAGGCATACATACGCACCCGCAGTGTACTGGCCCGTCCCCGCTCCCAGCAGCCAGGACCACGCACACGCATCGCTCCTCCACTCGATGCCTCCCGCGCGCTCTCCGGGGGCCCTGGCTGACTCTTGCGCCCGCCCATCCTCGTCCCCGTCCTCGTCCTCGACCGCCCTCGCCCTCGCCCTCACCCACTCCACACGCCTAGCAGCCAGCATGCACCCGCCAGTGCCAGACTGCCCGTCGTTGCCAGCCCAGTAACCAAGCCCAGCATCGCTCCTCGTCGCTCTCATCCCTCCAGGCCTCGCGCACGCTAGACACGCACCATCTTGACACACCCCCCCTCCCCCCTCTCCCCCTTCTCCCCAAGCCCCCCGTCCCCCCGTCCAGCCCACTTGCCCACCTGGCTCTGGCTTCGCTCACCCTCGCGCCCCCTCGCTCGCCCTCACCCTCCCACGCACCCACAATCCGCTAGCTAGACGCCTGCCTACTCGCTGCACTCGCTCTACGCTCACCCAGCGTTGCCTATAATAAAGACCGCCCGGCACATCTTCTTTTCCGCCTTCTGCTGCCCCGTCATCACAATTTCGAAACCATAACCAGAGCCAGAACCCTCCCACCCAAATTTCTCAACTCTCCACACATTACCCACGCCCGACCATCCGCATATATTCGCCACGACTATACAGCAGCAGCAACCACAACAACACCGTCGACACTGGCACTCGTTATTGACGATCGATTATTGCGACCGCTATACCAAGCAGAATAAAAAAAATATATTCTCTGAGCTTTTCGACTCCCCCACGTTCTTCGGCCGCAGAATTTCGTGAGAGACTGTCGACACACTCGCTGCGGCGGCGATCACATGCAACGCGCATCTTCCTCAGTAGATTTCTCAAGTCTGCTGAATCCCCAGACGAACTTGGAGCGAGACCAGGAGGCCGCACGCAAGAAGCTAGCAGAGATCCACGCCGCGCAGGAGGCAGAGCGCGAAGCCCAAATGGCCGCCGTCAGTATGATGCCGCAGATGAATGGGGGCATGCACGGAGGAGACGATCGACAGGACCTCCCCCGACCCTACAAGTGCCCTCTGTGCGATAAGGCCTTCCACCGTCTGGAACATCAGACCAGACACATTCGAACCCATACCGGCGAGAAGCCGCACGCCTGCCAGTTTCCCGGCTGCACGAAACGCTTTTCGAGATCCGACGAACTGACGAGGCACTCGAGGATACACAACAATCCCAACTCGCGGAGGAGTAACAAGGCTCAACAAGCCGTGGCACAGGCAGTTGAGAATGGCATGCAGCACGGGGCGTCAATGGCTCAGATGATGCCTCCCCCAACCAAGTCAATGTCGAGATCTGCTCCAGCTTCTGCCATCGGCTCGCCGAATGTCTCGCCTCCGCATTCTTTCGCTCAGTACACCAGCGGGATGCAATCGAGTCTCAATCCGTACGGTCGCAGTCTAGGGGGAAGCCCCAACAATGGACAGAATCTCGACATCAACCTCCTCGCCACAGCTGCCACGCAAGTCGAGCGAGAGAGCACGTTAGCGACTCACCATCCGCAGCACGGCCGTCACCACCCCTACTACAGCCACAGCTCTCACAGCAGTCGAAACCATCTCCCCTCTCTCTCCGCCTATGCCATGTCCAGATCGCACTCCCACGATGAAGACGACCACTATGCGCATCGACACGCCAAACGCTCGAGACCGAACTCTCCAAACAGTACCGCTCCCTCGTCACCCACCTTCTCACACGATTCTCTCTCTCCCACCCCCGATCACACTCCTCTTGCCACTCCCGCACACTCACCTCGTCTACGACCTTACGGTGGAGGCTACGACCTACCCGGTATCCGCAACCTGAGCCTACAACATACGCCTGCTCTCGCGCCCATGGAGCCACAACATCTCGATGGTCAATATCACGCCAACAACACCGGTACATCTGCTCCTCGAACCGGTCTCACCATCAGCGACATCATGTCTCGAACGGACGGCACGCAACGAAAACTTCCAGTTCCACAAGTCCCGAAAGTCGCAGTTCAAGATCTCCTCACGCCTGGCGACACGGGATTCAATTCCAGTGGGCAAAGTAGTACGACCGGTAGCGTTGCTGGGGATATGTAACCTGGCCTTTTTCTCCTTACCAAAAGCAAACCCCAATTTGGGATGGGAAATAGAAATGGGAGGCTACGTCGATACAAATCAACTCGGGAAACAACAATAGAGGAATCGCCTGACGGCTTATGGAGCACATTACTTTTTTTTACGATTGAGGGGACAAATAGCACAACCGCTACTCCGATAATTACTCGAGTTCAATTACTAGGACTTGACTCGAGCTCTCCACACACTCTGACGGGCAGAATCAAAGGCATCAAGTCTATGATTCTGTCTGACCCTTTTTTTTTATCACAATTTACGGCGGCTTTTATGTCTGATTGTACGTATAGAGTTAGCGCGCGCGCAGTATAGACATGATTTTTTTTGGTTCTGTTCGATCGATGACCACAATTTTCTACTACTTGGTTTTTAGTCTTGGTCTGGCACTCTTCTCCATTCTCTGGCTCCGAGAAACGAATGACCTTGTTCTCGTCACTTATAGACCTGGTTTTATTCTACCTTGCTTGGCCTGGAAGGAAAGCAAGTGTGAATGGATGGATGGCTGGTTGGGATTTTACTTTGGGTGGTTAGCTTTGAAGCTTTAGTGATTTTATTCATTGTTTTCGCTACGCTACGTATTTGTTGTTTTTAGCACGTACGGACTGGGTCGGAGTCTGGGTTTTTAGGGGTGAGATCGGAGTACGGGGAGCAGAGAAGAGCTGTGCAGTGGGCGGTGAGATGAGATGAGAAGGCCAGACAAGCAGGCAGAAGACGAGAGAGAATAAAACCTTATTACCTACCCTAACCATATACCATATCGCATCATGTCATGTGTCTTTTATTCGTGACTTAACTTGCCTCGTATACCTACCTACCAAGATAGCCATGTCTCACTACAAATAAACATGTAGTGGAGGTATACTACATGTGAGATAACTTCGTGACTTCCATGTAGCCCTCCCTCCCCTCCCTTGCACATGATTCCTCTCATCTGACTTGGCTCTGACTTGGCTCTGACTCTTCTTGGTTTTTCTCGGGGCTGTGCTCCTCTGCCTCCTCTGCCTCCTGACTTGCTGGCTGATTGATTGATCGTTGAACTTCCTGACAGCCCTAACCCCGACCCTGACCCCGACCCCGATCTGACCCCCACACCCTCCTCACCCTCATGCTGGTGCTGATGCTGATGCGTCCCCCCACACACACGCCCACACACACGCCCACACACACGCTCGCACCTTTACATGCTCGCTCAAGCGCACATGCCCGAGCCACACACGCACGTGCGCACACATACACACATACACACATACATACACACACATACATACACATAAGCTGAGAGAGGGAGAGAGCGAGACAGAGAGAGAAGAAGAAGAGAGAGAAGAAAAAGAAGGTACGTACAGCCACACTGCTCGCTATTAAGGTTCTCTTCGCTACTAAGGTTCTCTTCTCTTCTCTTCTCTCGGATAGGCGCAGCGCAGCGCGGCGCGGCGCGGCGCAGTGCGGCTAGGTCTAAGGCAAAGGCAAAGGTCTAAGGCAAGGTCTAAGGCAAGGTCTACAGTGGGTTGTGCTGGGTTGTACTGGGTTGTACTGTATTATACTGTACTGTACTGTGCTGGGTTGTACTGTGCTGTGCTGTGCTGTACTGTACTGAGCTGTATTATATGTCACGTGATCTTCTCTCTCTCTCAACCTCTACCTCCCTCTCTCTCTCTACCTCTCTACCTCTCAACCTCTCTCAACCCCTCTCAACCTCTCTCTCTCTCTACCTCTCTCTCCCTCCCTCTCCCTCTCTCTACCTCTCTCGCTCAACCTCCCTCTACCTCTCTCTCAACCTCTCTCAACCTCTCTCTCTCTCTACCTCTCTCAACCTCTCTCTCTCTCTCAACCTCTCTCAAAACCTCCCGGCGGCTGGCCTCCAGCTCCAGCTCCAGATCCGACTTCGAAAAGAAAAGAAAAGAAAAGAAAAAGAAAAAAATTTCCTTCGGATAGTTGGTTGGTTGGTTAGTTGTTAGTTAGTTAGTTGTTTATGAATCTACTAAAAAAAAAAGAGGGGGGGAGGAGAAAAGGGGAAGGAGAGAAAAGGAAGATGAAGGAAAGAGGGGGAGAAAAGAAGAAGGAGGAAAGAGGGAGAGGAAGAGAGGAAGGAGGAAGAAGAAGAGAAGGAGAAGAGAAAAGAGGAGAGAGGAAGAAGAGGAAGAGAGGAAGAAGAAAAGGGAAGAAGAAAAGAGGAAGAAGAAAAGAGGGAGAGGAGGAGAGGAAGAAGAAAAGAAAAGGAGAAAAGGGATAGGAGAAGAAAGGAGGCGGGTTATGATTGTATATTTATATAGGTTGCGAAGTAGATGTTCACAATATTAGTGGTGGGGAAGAAGCTTGTTGTAATCAGTTTGAAAAGGAGGAGGGAGAGAGAGGGAGAGAGGGAGAGGGAGAGGAAGAGGAAGATACATTTTCACATGTCTTATTATGTTATGTTAATGTTAATGTTAGATGTTAGATGTCACATGTGCAAAGTCCAATGTACCGTACCGTACAGTACGGTACGGTACGGGATGTGTGAAGTACCTCATGTACTATACCTCATGTTAAGAAGATTCATCCCGCTTCACACAATCGTGTGAATCGTGTATGTATGTAGAGCAGGAAGGAACAGGAAGGAACAGGAGCAGGAGCAGGAATAGGAAGGACAAATGCAGTTCCACATGTGACATGTCCCGTTCAAACCAGAAAAGTGCTTTATGGATTTCATTCATTCATTCATTCATTCATTCATCCCGCTGCACGCACACACGCACGCATGCACTGACTGTCCAAGCTCGAAACTCTCTTTGATCTTGAACCGTGAAGTTTGGCACCTGGTAAGGTGAGGTAAGGTAAGGTGAGGTATGGTAAGGTATAGTATAGTATAGTACAGTACATCTATAACAGAGAGTTCGATATGCCTGCCGGTTTGATATCTTCTATTCTATACTTGGTTCGACTCGAGCGGAGCGGTGCGTTACAGAATCGAATTCGATTGTATGTATGGGCGGGCGATCGGTCTGTGCTGATGCAGGATGGTACATATGTACGTCACATCGACTCCGCTCGATTCACCGCGCTCGCTTCCAGTGTTGCAGCTCCCGCGGTACGGATAGCCAAGCATGTTTGCAGCTGGTGTAAAAGTAGAAGCAGAGAGAGAGAGAGAGACACAGGGCAAATCAAGTATGGGGCATGAGGCTACTTCGCAGCGTGTTATCCAAAATGACTTTTAACCTTAGGTCTTTGGCTAGGGCCAGAGATGAGCCTAGGTAGGGACTAGTGCGGGGATGGGGATATGGACGGGGAGGAACTTGCTCTACGGAGGTACGCGATGGCGGGAGTGAGGATGGGGATTTAACCGCTGCGCCTGTCTGCGGTTACTGTATGGAAAGGGTGGTGGGTAGGGAGGTGGGTAGGGAGGGAGGGGCTTGAAGCGCGCGCGGTCGTCGGGGCCAGGGAGAGTCACGGCATCGATGTCAGGGCTTACTCGTATAGTCAAAGAGTTCATGAGTCCGGAAGTCGGGGCTGCGATGTCATGGAATCGGTGTCGGACTAAGGTCCCGGTAATTCGCAAGGTCAAAGAGTTCTTGAGTTCTTGAGTCAATGGTCTTGACGCCTTGAGTTTTGAGATGCGAAGGCAAGGTCAGGTAAGGTGGGTGAGACCGAGTTGGTATGCACATGGCATGGGAAGGTAAGTAAGTCGGTCCATTTCGGTCCGTTCGGGTAAACGATGAGCAGGTCTAAAGGAATAGAGAGTAGAGGAGTAGAGGAGCAGAGGAGCAGAGGAGCAGAGGAGCAGAGGAGCAGAGGAGTAGAAACTTGATCTAAGGTTGTGCAAAGAAGAGGATGGAGAAGAGGTGGAAAATTAGAGGTGGAAAGCCGAAAATGGAGGCGGAGTGGTGGAAAATTGGAGATCAGGGGTGCATTCTGCTGTACATTCGAAGTTCGAGGTTTGAAATCAAGCGAGCAGACGAGAGGGGTATTGAGCTGGTGGGGTTGAGTTGGTGTAGCGTGGAGTGGGGTAGAGAGGAGGCGAGATGCAGATGGAGATGGAGATCAGGGGTAAGGTCAGATACGATAGATTTCAAGGATGGTTCGCAACGAGATGTGAATGGAGATCTGGCGACTAGTATCTGATTACCTGTTTTCCTTGATCAGATGCGGGAGGAAGTTTGCGCCTGGAAAATTCTCTGGGACCAGGAAAGTAATGCGAGGGATACAAGTGTTGAGAGATGCAGGTGCACCGGTATGCCGACATTTAATATGTGTTTTCATCTCCGGGACCGTCGATTCCGAAGCCAGCGAGGCGATCAAGATGGGATTCGGGCTTGAGGTGCATATCCGATATCACGGAAGTCAGGAAGAAAATCCGGCATCTTCCAGAATGTAATATAAAGCCAAGCGAGGTAGAGTAATATATCGAAAGGCGAAAACATGAAAAAACAGGTTCCTTCCTGACCTTACTTTCTCAACAATTCCTTCAGCACAACATAACTACGGCTGAGAGAGAATGTCATGCCAACAAATAAATATATTCAGGCAGTATCCGAACGAACCTCCACTCCTCTCTACTAGCCCACCGGGTATCTGCACCTCGCGATGATCAGAGGGGAACTTAATATACACTTATAAACCCATACCATACCAACATCCTCACCCCCATTCATTCATTCATTCATTCATCGGCTAACTTTCCGAGTCCGGATCCTGTTCACGCTACTCTCACATATATGGTGGAGTGAGGTCAAGAAAGATGTGGTGAGATGTAGTGAGGGGTCGAAAGGAAGTAATTAATATCCGCAGTGCCACGAGGAACTCGGTACGTTGCCGAGTTTGGGAGAGGGATCGGCAAGGCGTTTCGTGTAAAGTGCTTGATGCGATGGAAAGACGGACCATGGCGGGTGTGGTGTGAGGTACGCGACAGTTATCAACCTTTATTTATGTTGTGTACCGTACTGTACGTACAGTACGTTCATGGTACAGTTCGAGAGTTCATGGGAAAGAGAGTGATGACTTAGGTGTGTCTCGTGATCCTTACTAGGGTTTTGATTTCGATTTTGATATGCTGCATTATGTTCACTTCAAACTAAATTCCATTTCATTGCTTGATAATCGAGAACAGAGCCATGAGGGAGCGAGATGCAGTAAGTGATAATTAAAGAATAATCTTGATTTCTTGATTTCCAACTTGAGTCCTCGGCTTCCCTCGGCTTCTTACCGAATTTAAAAGGGAGTGGATACTACTTACTTATTCACTCAATTAACATAGACACAATAGGTAATCGTCGTAATTCGTAAGTAATTGATATTAAATACCTAGGTAAAATAGAATAATGTATGGTAAGATCTATCAAGGATGTAGAGAGAAAAAGCATGTGAATATTTTGAAGAATGAGAAGGAGAAGACGTGGGACATATACCAGCTGTAGTTCTGATTTGAGCGCGTCTTATATCATCACGATCGATCGACATCAATATCAATAGATGAATAAATCAGCTAGCCAACTATCCAGCTTGCCACGAGGCACCAGCCAAAGCGAGGAAGTGAGAGAGAAAGAGAGAGAAAATCTTATCTTGATATAGTGATATAGCGATTTATAATATACTTGCTCACCGACTATGCTCGGCTCTCTCGGCTGGCGGCTGAGAGATATTACTTCTGCTACTGTATTGTGAAATATTGCCTAAATTCGAGGCGAGGCTGTATGCCAGACGCCCAATTCAGCAATAACAAAGTCTCAAGTTTTCTCTTCTCTCGAGGTGGACATTGGACAGGTAGGTCCAGATCAAGGTCAGCTCAAGAGTGAATCTAATGAGTGGGTATAGATGAGGTTGGATGTATAAAATCCAACGTGCATTTTGCATGCCAATGCCAATGCACAATGACTTGCAGCATTCTCACCCTCACCCCTATTTTTTTCTCGCGTGCCGGTATATGTCGTACTAAAGTGCTGTGCAGTGCAGTGCATACAAGACAGGACAGGCCTGAGATCTATCACCTCTCATATCCCGAGAACCTGTCTTCATCTTACGCACGTACAGAATAATAAACAACACGTTTTCTGAACGCAAAGACGGGCGGTACTTTTCGCTTGGATGATACGGCACTGTACAGTGCTGTGCAGCAAAGACGGGAGCGAGAGAGAAATGGCGTAAGCTGGGCGTTAGACTGTACTGTAGGCGGTAAAAAGCAGGCACAGCCGCGAAGGGGGAGGAGAGGCTGAAGTATAGCCGCTCGCCTCGATAGATTATCGAAGTAAATAGATAGGTAGATAGGGGAAAAGAAGTTGGCTCGCTTACTGTACCGACTAGGTTCGGATGAATTGGGATGGGTTGAGGGGCTGACAAACAAATATTGCGTTGCGCTGCGTTTACCGAGTCTGCAATTTTGTTGGGTCGTTGATGGGGATTGGAGTTGTGGACTTGTGTTACATGTGTTCTTCCACAGAAAAAAGAAGATAAAGTAAGATAACATAAATATTGTGGATGAAGGCGTGAAGTTAATTTAAGCCTGCATTTTATGACAAGGCTGATATGGGATTCTGTTGGTTGACAAACTTTGTGGGGTACACAACATCGTTTTACTGTATCTTACCCTTGGTTGTGATGATTGGTCCTTGAGATGCCGGCATAAACGAAAACGTAATGTGAAGTGAAGTGATGTGATGTTGGGAGTTCATGTCGCGATGAGGCACAACATGTTGTGTTACTGTGCCTTAATACGACGTCAGATCCGTAAGGTAAAGCGGAATGAGGTAATGATCTGTGATCGGTGGAATGAGAGTAACATGAGGGGTACAGTACATAGATTGAGTCCTGACTTTCATGTAATGTGGGAAGATCATAAGATGTTGGAATTGGAGTTCTATATAGCGTGTTGGAGTTTCATGTGTATGCAGAATTGTGGCGAAAGTTGGAAAAGAGGAGAAAGGATGTGTTTGTCAGTCAATTAGATTCAAATGTTTTGTTACTATAGCTCTACTGCAATTCGATGAATGTGTGTAGCCCCCACTGGTGCCCTGAATATTAGACCCTGAGCATCAGGCACCTGACCGCCGTTGTGAAGATCAACAACGACACGCGTACGTTGCTACCGAACACCAAGTAGGGAGTGTCAGCGCAACTTGAACATAGGTCAATTCAAAAGCACACAGATGAAAAAGCAACAAAAGTGGTGTTCCCATTTCTGGTACGCAAGGAAAGCTACACCCGTCTCTCCGCCCCGCTGCTTTCCTCTTCCTCTTCCTGAAACATGAAAAGGGACTTCGTTCTTCCGTTCACAGCCCTAACCAGGACCTCGAACTTCCGAACTCCTCTCCCTTCCCCACGTCTTCCTCCTCAAAGAGGTAACAGGCATCAAGACACCGTATCGCATGTTCTTCTAAACCCCATCTTGATATCACTCCTCCTACCCCGCAGAGAGAGCAACAAATATGAAAATGCGGGGTAGGTCTAGCGATGCAGACTTCATCCCCATCTCCAAACTGGAGAACTTCCTATACGAGAGCCAAGCAATCGGAGAATAAAAATAGATAAGAACAAAAGGGTCACAATAAACAAGGAGGACAATTAGAGCGGAGTAATAAGAATCCTGGATCCTTGATCTCACTACTCTGCTCGTGCTCGTGCTCGTGCTCGAGCTGCTTCTCCCAAGACTGCCCTGCACATGCCAACAGTCTCCGTGCCTTCCAGACATCCCAGTTCTCCCCAGATTTTTCGGGGCGTGGTACCGAGCCGTGTTGTCCTGTGCTGCACTCGCTGCATCGTATCCCCATCCTCATCCCTATCCCGCCCAATCTGCATGGCAAATCAATCAATCGGCACACAACACACATGTCAGCGTGTCAAAGTTTGGAATCAAAATGTAACGCTCAAGCCTCACCTCAGATCAGAGCCTGTCCGCGTGCCGGAATGCCTTCCCCGCAATGGCACGTATTCCCCATGCCGGGAGTACGGCACGGGGAAACTGTCTGCTACTGTACCTTTACCGTTTCAGGGCATGAGAGCGGGGAGAAGGAGGAGGAAGTGGTGTGTTTATGTGACTCAGCGAGGGTCGAGACTTTGGTTTCAGATGGGATGATCATCGTGGGGAGAGTTGTGGTCGTATGTTGTACTGCTTTAGAACGTTATGACGAGGTCTAACTGACTCTGTCTTGTTTTCCTTCCCGAGTCTAAACAAGATGATGAGTGAACAATGCCGATTCCGGGAGCTGATTCTGCCTCTATTTTCGATCCGAGGATTTCTCCGTGACTGAACAGGCAAGGAGAGCGTGTGGAAAGTAGGCTTACTCGGATGCCCAAACGTCAGATGGAATTATTGGCTTCCTCGATACCAGACTACCTTGTACCTGGCAAAACCCGTCAAACGGCAGAACAGGCACGCTGATCCTTGAACTCCAGCACAGTCACCATCTCAGTCAGCCCCTAAATCTCCACTCTACGAGCCTACCACGCCGTCTGGGCGTCCCTCAGTTCCCAACCCACAGGTACATTCCGGCACAGTCAGCCCTCCTAAACCCTTAAACCGCCTTACCAAGAAGCTTACCTAGACACTCGCATCCTCCCCCTCTCCCGGACTCCCAGACGTCCTCCACATCCCCAAGATTACTCTACATAAGCCCAAAACCTACGAGCGCACGAATCAGCTCTCCGCTCTCGTACTTCCCAAGAAAGTCCAGCCGTTTCCCAGGAACCCATTATTTCCCGCTGAAGAAATGGTCCACCGTCGTCATCACACACTAACTGACCCCAACCCAATCCCACCTCCTGTTCTACCCTACAGTAGGAATAATCAAGAATCGAGATTCCTTATCTCCCTCTAACCACTTTTGCACACATCCTATCTCTCCTCGCCCTACCCCTAAGAAACCTGGATCTATATGTAAGTAAGGAAGGTCTGGCTCCAGGCTAGTAAGAACTGGGATATGCTTGGAGTTCTAACTGGAGCCCGTAGAGGCGTCCGTCACAATTTCGAGCCTCCGTCTCATCGCATATGCAGCAAATGAGACCATTCTCGATTCGAGCACGTCACGTCACCTCTCCTCCTCTTCTCCTTACCGCGAACGGAGAAAGGCTAGATGCGCTTTCCAAAGGAAGCAAGTTCAAGCAGATAGATAGGAGAATTAATCATGAATCCGCCGCGGCTTTCCCAACTCGTCTCCAGCGTTACATTTCCATACATCTCCCTTCCCTCGCAGCTGGTGCTGGTGGGGGCGGGGTTAGAGGCGTTCTGCTGTATCTCTCGGTGCTGAGATTCAAGCGCCGGTATTGGGGATCTCCCTCCCCAGACCCAGACGGAGTACCCCACAAACAAGCAAGGATGGTTCCAACCCCACGGGGAAAGAGCATGCACGCTCACGCCCACATCCACATCCATCTACACCCAACACCCAACACCCAACCCCCCAATCTGTCATGATCTCGGATTGCGATGGTGCGATTTGGGGGTGGATGGGAAAGGGCGGTGTCGCACACACTCGCACAACCACTTGCACTCGCACTCGTACACCACACCCTTAACCCACAATTCCCAGACCGCTATCTGAAGCGGAAGCGGTGCGAGGCCAGGCCTGAGCAGTGGTACCACGTTCCTCCATCGTACAGTAAATGTTACCTCAATGTTACCTCCACGTCCATTTCCATTTCCATTTCCGATGTTCAAAAGGAAAAAAAAAAAAAAAAAAAAAAAAAAATCTCGGTAGAATCAATCACGACATCGAGATCTCGGTTGGCTAGGAAACTTGAGGGGAAAGGGAAAGTGAAAGACCCAATTATTATCCGCTTTCGCTTTCGCTTTTGCACTTTCGTAATTTTGAATAGCCTCTTCTTTCCTTGTATCCTAACTTACCTCCGTAGGTAGGATATCGGTTTCGTTTTGGATCTTCGGTACTTCTGGTGTCGACTGATTTAGTTGTGTTAGAGAAGAGTCCGTTGCCAACTCGTCTAAAAAGCTATCGGTCTTAGTATAAAAATGTAAATACGGAAATACATCTACATACTTGATGACAAGATATTAGTAATTGAGATCAGCTTTTCTTTCTCTACATTTCAATAAAAATTCAAATGTAGGAAGGGTGTATCGTACCACGTGCTCCATATCTTTAAACGACGCCCTAGCGAGAGGGATATCAACTCCGATTCCGGCCTCCCATTCAATCTCATCCCAAAAAGGGAACCCATTCGTATCCTTCCTTGGCACAAGCCTTATCGCGGGGTCTCCAGGCTCCAGCGGAGTGGGGGTGGCATTGCGGGGCTTGGCTTGATTTTCGTCAACTCACCTCGACGCCTCCCGCACAACTCTACACTTCGCACGCAAAGATCGCCCTTGAATCTCTTCACCGCGTCGCGAAGTCGTAAGATAGCGGGAGTCCCCGGAATGCGGGGGGAGAAGAGATTACTCCATGAGGTAATTATCGGAGACGTGCGCGAGTAGGAGTGAGGTGATGAGTGGGCTGAGAATTGTTGAATCACGAGATTTCCGAAGGCTATGTTTAGAAATTGTTGAAGGCCGAAACGGGAGTTCGATTGGTAAGGTAAGGTGAAATTTTCTCTTCAACGAGTTCGGACTGGGGTTGCAGTCGTGTTCTGCTGATGCTTTTACCCGGACAAGCTGAATAAGAGAAAGGAAAAGTCGGTGTCGTCTTGCAAAAGCCAATCAGTCTTTCAAACGGGGGAGGAACTCGTAATTCCACAGCCTGAATTGCGCCACTTGCTCGTGTGAGAATCTCTCCTCGATTCTCGGAAAGAAGTAGCTGGCGACGGGGACAGCTTCCTCCCGTGCGGCTGCTTCTGTGTGTTGCGTATGCCTTCACACGATGTAGATCCACTTCTGGATTCAGGCGCGGAAGCAATGTATCCCATATTAAGAGATCCCTTCGTACATAAAGCCAATGCAAGGCGGCTAGTGAAACGGACTAAAGCGTTCATGTGATCAAGACGTGGAGAAATCTTTGTTGTGTTCTGTGCCGCAGATCGAGGCCAGTGCGTTCACGGGGAAATGAGATCGAGGTAACCGGGTGAGGCAGGTGAAGTAAAGATTTGTTCGCAGGCGGATGCAGATCGGTCCGAAGTGCCGGAAACTTGCAGTCAGCCTTGAGCGGAGCCAAACTGAGGCGATGCGATGCGGGAGGCGGAGGCGGAGACGAAGATGGAGATCTGGGGTAAGGATCCGAGTCAAGGGGCGGGATTGGAACTGGAGCAAGCGTACCAGGAGACAAACCTGGAGTGAAAGAACGGTCTGGAAGCTCATGTTGTGCGGTGGAGGTTTGGGACACTGCCTATCTTGTATTCCCTGGAAAGCACGGACGGGTTCGGATAAATGCTCAGGAGGGGTTTTTGTATGGAATAATTGGTACCAATGGGATGAACTGGTGGTGGCAATCGTGATGTTTGTTTGGTGACCATGTTGTCGGTCGACAGAAGCAATTTATTTTCCTTCTCTTGAGTGTTTACGAGTAGATTCAGGGACCCTGCGTTTCGTGTGTAACTATTATACTCTCGATTTCCTTTTCTGATGCGCAACTTTGCAGCCTTGCGCCTCAATAATCGTGTCTCGTACGGACATTGTGGCAAAGACAAGGACAAAGCTCTTGCATTTCGGATGCTATCCCTGGATGGCCACGACGCTGTGCCGCGAGGAGACATCGTGTAAAATCAGTGATAGGACCACTCTTGGTAATGAGTGGTGGAAAAGCTCAACCGCCGAGCAACAGCTTGGTACTGAAGATATACGATTCCCTTGGCTCATTGCTGCGGTATTGACTTCCTGGTTGTTAGACGATGTACATATGCTGTGCGATGGCAATGTCTTATCTCTGTAGCAAAGACCGTGAATGTTTTACCGTAGATCGAGAGAACACGCGAGAATATGCACCTTAGATATATTGATTTTGATAAGATATGCAGCCGTGTCTTTGCATGTGTCTATACCGATTCTTAGAATAGATTCATTAGGTAAAATGTAGATATATAATTATTACCAAATTGACATGAGCCACGGAAGGAGAAAAAAAAATGATGACGTATTCTCGAAAGGATCTGACAGCCCAGTATCCATGGGCTAAGGTGATGAGATTCTTGGGACGCACGATGTAACTCTAACGTGTGGGATGTGGGGTCTGAGGTGAGGTGAAGATAAGGTTGAGATGGGAACGTTCGAGATAAGGGATCATCAATGGGCTAGGTACTGGCGGTGTGGGAAAAAAAAGTTTAGGCTGAACGTTGAACTCAGGGCCACGAAGCGGGTGACGTTTCATGCTATCAGAATGCAGATTGTTCTTGGGAATTCGTAGACAATCCGCAACGACTTCTTGCAAAGTTCCTAAAGATGACATGAGAAAGCTGGTCCGAGGGCTGGAGTCAAAGAGCGGACCTGAGGATAAGGAATGATTTGCATTGAAGGCATTGGAAAGACGCCAAGGATCTGGCATACTTCGGCCGTTCTCCGTCGGGATCTGGAGGCGAAAAACAAGGACGAGAGTCCGAGAGTGCAGAAACGGCCTCACGGTTGAATTTGATGCGGGAAGCCCTGTCAAAACGATATTCAGAACTTGCCGATCCGTGCCCAGACAATGGAAGACGATACGGGAGAAGCAGCATCAAAGGAAGTCAGCATCTCGGATGCTCTCTCGCCGATAAGCTCAACGTCCAATGCAGCGGCAGTGTGAGATGAGGATGCTAGGAAGCTAATGATGTGAAGTTAGGAGGCGCAATTTGAAGCCGACAGAGTTGCTTGAGCGCGGGACGTGCTGTTCTTACACATTTCTGACTTCGCAGGAGTGGAGTGGCGCGAAAAGCAAAGACCTCGTGAGGTATATTTGTTTGAAAACATAAAACAACGACGAGTCAACTCTAATCATCCAGCACACCGCACTTACAAGCGTGTCTAGCCTCCTCCCGCCTCGCAAAGCAACAATAGATGCCTGTGAATAAGCCATGACAACACGTCTGGATACGCGATGCGCAAATCGCTGCAATAAACTTGACTGAGCACACTTGTGATTGACGACAGATCCGGGAAGATGTGACGAAGTGGTCCAAGTAGATTGTAGAGAAGAGGAAGGAAGTGGTTGTGCACAAAAAGTAGTAATGTCCACGTTCTTAACGAGAAGGTGCGAAAAGAAGACGCATCACGTGAATACCTGTTCAACATATCCAGTACTGATAACTTTCCAATGGCAAGGCTGTTAATGCCAACAAAATAATGTGGATGACTCCATGTGCTGCGAATCTCCATTGAATAAGATATCGCACTTAGTCCATCTCGGTTTCTGGAGACACAACATCCACACCATAAGACTGTTCCGCTCTCCTACAGGACAGAACATGCCAAATTTCGTGAGTGTAGAGAAAAAGGTGAGAGATGAATGCAATATCATAGCTAGCAAATAACAATATGCATCCATCAACGGAGTTAATAGAATATAACTAAGCGGCGGGTCAAATATTTCGAGAGATTCATAGAGCTGGGAAGAGCCACCTTAATTCTTCCAGCCCACGGCCACTGGTTGGGCATGTCGTGATATAAGCATGCACAAGCTCTATCCGACTCAACTGGAAGAGTCTCCATTGAATGTTCGTGGCATAAGGTCGTGAGAAGCGATTCAAATAACGCAAATGTCTGTCGTTGCAGTAGACATTTCGGACAGAATATAATACGCAAGTTAGACCTGCTTTGACTTTCAAGTGCTCAAAATCTTCTTCAAGTAGGAGCCGCGAGGAAGGTCTTAGGCATAGCCTTATGAAGTAGGTTCAACTTGATAGCTTTCTGAGGAAAGCTTTGTTGTTGGGGGACATCCGCGGGACACTCGCGGGACTGAAAGCCTTACTTGGTCTCGAAGTAACTTCCTCCTTCAATGGTATCTTCCTATATATTGAAGCTCTTCTATGAAGTACACTGAATCGGGTAGTAGGTCAGGGACAAACATGCACGACAGACTTGACTTGGAATTCGGCACCCTGCAGGAAACAGTGAGCAGGCAATCCGCGACGAAAAGACGGACTCTACAGAGAAAAGCTCCGAAAACGGCGGCAGCTCTTTATGAAATAGTGCCAAGGTCTCATGCTACCACAGTTTAAGGCATCTCTAAGAAGACCCAAGTACCTCAATCTCCCTAGACTACAAGGTCGTCACATGCCCAGTATTCGAAATGGGTTATACAGAATCATTCTAACTCGTATCTTATGAATCAAATTTTCGACTCCGATAGAAGGGTAGCATCTCCTAACATCTCACTAATCAGCAGTAAACACACTTAAAGTTCAGGATGTGGCTTGGCATCAGAAGCGGTGCGGTCCTCATCGTAAAAAATGAGTTGCCATGCCTTTAGAAACGAGGGAGGGCACAGCTGCACCAGCCCGGATTCTAGATTTAGCTCCTGCGGAGAGACAGCCAATGTTCATCAGCTTCCAAGGAATGAGGCACTAGCATCACCGGCTCTTTCCTCGATTTTGTTAGTAGCATGTATGAAATAAAGAGGCAGCGAGATGAGAGATTTGAGGTCCTAGAATTGTGTCTATCACATGAACGCTTTTGAAGCAGCCTCTAACTTGACTTTGATATCCTCTTCAAATTCGTTTCTTTAGATTGTCTCTTCCCTCCCACCACCTGCTCGATTCGTCTTCTAACTTCCTTGGAACTCTTAAGAGCAGCGTAGTCAAGCAGAAGTCGAAAATGCACTTACAATCGCTTTTCTGCATAGGCCTAGTGACTCGTGATGAAGCTTTTGTAAAATGGCGCAACTTAGAATTCCAAAAATGGGTACTTTAACTCATTACAACATGAGAAAGATGCATTCAAGACGCGCTGAGGTTGTAGGTAAAGATGCGATCAAGTTGAGATCGAGTCGAGTACTTACGCGTGCCGCCTATGACGTAGATAGTTCGTCACTAACAAGACGCGGGACAATCAATTTTTCAACCCCCCTATTAAATCTGAATGAATACAAGACTTCTCAGAAATTCAATTCAATGATTGGGATTCTTTCTTGTAATCTTTAACTCGAAAACTCGGAAAGTCACAAGATGTCGAACAGAGGACCCGATCCTGCACTTGCTGCAGCTACTACTCGACCAGAGCAGTTCGAGGTAGTAAATGCGCCTCGAATCGACGAACCAGACATTGTCGAGGTAGCACCAGAGGAACACCCAACTGACAGCCATGAATTAGCGAATGCCAATCATGAAGAAAAAGGCTATGCGCAATTGGATCATGGCCAGACTGAGGTAAAAGACTTGGGTTGGAATGAAACTCCTGCCGAGGTACCAAATCCACTGGTGGGAGGATTGCAAAATGAGGAATTGTGGACTTTAGTTAGACGGTTCAACAAGGTAAGTTGAGGCATCGAGTATGTCGAATGGATGTATCACTAACCACCATACCAGCAAATGTACCACGTCAAAGCTCTTCCAGAACCTCCTCTTGGAGGGCTCGATTTGAATATTGCGGACGAAGAAGAATTTAGCCCGGACAAATTGAGAGCCAACATAGAACGATTGTATATGATAGTTATTGTTGGTCTGGTCGGTTTTTGGAAACATATTGCCCGACTTCGCTCTTGGCGCGAAAGGGAGCGGACAATCGCATTTGGACTTGTATATTTCGTCGCTTGGGCCATTGACTTCCTAGTTCCGACCATAATATCCTTCCTAATTGTCCTGATAGTGTATCCACCAGCGAGGACATTTTGCTTCCCACCTGCCCCGATCGCTCTCATCGACTCGAAAACTGGTGGAATCAAAAAGCCAACGGCTGGCGTGTTGGGGAGTGATAATAGTTTGACTGGTGCGCCTGAGAAGCATCAAGGAGAGGCCGTTGAGCAGGAAGCAAGCAACTTCGTCAATAGCGTCACTTCGATCGCCATTAGCAGTGCTGCAGGCAAGCACCCGCAGGGAGATCCGCATGGAGAAGAAGAAGGAGCAAGCAGTCTCGAAGATCGAGCTCCAGATCCGACGAACATGGCCCTAGGTGCTGCAGAGGCAAAAGGGAAAAGTGAAGGAGGCCAACCAAACGTTGTTCACGACAAAACGAAGGAACCGATGTCTGCTGCTGTGTGGTCTAAAACTAGGCCTGTCATGCATGCGATTGCAGATATCTCCGATGGGTGGGAACGATTTGGCAATGCTCTGTCTCCAACCCCACCATTCCCTAAGGAGAAACCTCGTCTCAAACTCGCTGCCTGTCTCGTCCCGGTCCTGCTTATCTCAATTTTCACCAGCTCGTACATGCTCATGAAAATAAGTAGCTTCTTCATCGGCTTTGGATTCTTTGGAGACCCTCTCATTTGGCGAGGTCTGTCATATTTGAATAGAGAGTTCCCACATTGGCAGAAGCTGTTGGAGATCAGAAACACTCTACTCAAAGGTGTTCCCACGAATGCTCAGCTTACTGTTACACTCCTGCGAATCGGCGAAGCGAATAGTGCTCCTATTCCTCCACCACCATACTCTGGGCCGCCACCTCCAAATGCAGCCCATGAGACTGCTGGCCAGGACCTCGAGCATCTTGGTGTGTATTGTCAGTCCCTACTTTTGAATTCCTACTGACATTTACAGAAGGTGTTCCTGATGACGAAATGGCTGAAGCCATTCACCCTGATACTGCTATGACGACAGGCGCAGACGCAGCACCGGAAAAGAAACAGCACGGTCGACGTATCATCGCCGCCATCAAAGGCGTCACGAAAGGTGGAGTTGAGACCGTCCTCGGAACTGACAGATTGAAGGCAGCAGCTGGTGCAGAGCATGCAAAGAACCGTCTTGGTGTTTTGAGATCAGGTGGACCAAATCCTGCTGGTCCTATCGATTTCCCGTGTCGATATAGAGGCAAGAAAGGCCATGCCTATATCACGACCACGGCGACCATTCCTGCGTTGAGCTGGACTACGGAGAAAGAGGATATAGATCCTGTTTTCTCGATAGCCATTGGAGATATAAAGGAGATCAAAAAAGTGGGTGGGCTTGGCTGGAAGACGAAGCTTGTTGTGGGCTGGGCGACATCAAGAGAGATCGCCGATGGGCTGCTTATCATTGACAAGGATAGCAATCAGAAACAGCTCACAGCTATTGCTCTTCGAGAAGAGTTGTTCAACCGCTTGGTTGCAATGGGGACTCAAATGTGGGAAGCTTGGTAAAGGGGGGCGGTCGTGATTTGCTTTCTGTGTCCGGAGTTTAGATAGAAGGATACCACAATTGCGGTGAAGCATGTAGAATATATACATAAATGATAACTACGTCTTTCATGAGGAACATCTCTCCTTTAAGTGATAGACATGTTGCGTGAAATAATTTGATTACCCAAAGTCGTTGAGTCCGAGACATGTCAGATTTGACACGTGATTTGCGCGAAAACCCGAAAACGCGATCCGGCGCGTCCCACCAAGACTTCGAAATTCATTCACCACCCTTACTTGCTTCTCAACGATGCTGCCTCTTTTTGCTATGGCTCGATAAAGAGTATTATCATCCCTCGGAGGCAGTTGCAGCAATGTCTTCGTCGGCGTTGACCCGAAAGCGCAATAGAGCACAACTTCTCGAGCCTGACGAGTTGTCCCCTGAGAAGGACGAGACACCATTCTCAAGCACAAAGAAGAGGAAGCTGAACACATATGCATACTCTCCGCAACCTGCGACGGGCCTCAGCGCCTTGACACGTACCATTGGCGGGTTCCTTGGTTTCGGAAAGAGTGGCAAGGAGAATGCGAGACAAGCAGAAGACGATAAAGACGAATTGGCCGAGGGCGATGATCACGAGATCACGAACGATAAGAACAATAAGGATGTATGGGATGTTGAAGATTCGAGCCCAGATGATAATATGCCGAGGAGGAGGAATGGCTCAGAACGCCTAAGGATTGCTTCGAAACCAGGAACAGCCGAAAAGGTCAAGTATAGAGGCAACGCGAAGGCAGGCACTATGGCTGATGACTTAGCTGGCGACATCTGGGAAGTTCCTGAAGAGGAAACAACTCCGAGACGGCCGATTAGAAGAATTACGAGTACTGCTGAGCGTGCGAAAGTTCTCCTGAAGCCGGTTATCCAGGAACCCCATAGCCCTAGGAAGAGTACGCCTGGGCGGGGCCGTCCCAGCAAGTCGAAGCTTCTCAAGGAGGCCAAGAAACTTGATAGACAAGTTGCACGAGAGAGACTTAACGCGGCTACAGAGGAAGAGGAGCAAGAGGAAGAAGACGAGAAGGAGGTATTAACGCTTACCAGACGGAAGAGCATACGAGCCCAACAAGATGACACGGCAGATGTTGTTCTAAAATCTAGAGTTGAGCCAACTCGAAAAAGGGGACGACCACGAAAAGAAGTGTTGGAAAGGGTTGAGCCGACCAACCAAGCTCCAAGAGGTATCTTGACTCCCAGTAAAGGAAGAACACCAAGGCCGAGAAAAAGTGTCGTGTTTGAGGAAACAGATGAAGTTGACCTCGGGTTTAAAGACATCGACTCTACGAGCACTAAGAAGCTCAAGAGAATAAAGAAGTCCGTTGATGAACGAAAAACATCTGCAGACGCAGCGGAGTCTCTTGCTGAAGCTATTCTTACAGCTTCTCTAGAAGCAGAAGATGCTCAGGAAGAAATTGAGGGAAATAACTCGGATGGTAGTGAAGAGGAGTCATGCAAAATTTGCGCTGGACTGAAATCTACAAAAAAGAATCCAATCCTTCTTTGTGATGGGTGTGATTTTGCCGTCCATCAGAAGTGCTATGATCTCGAAGAGTTTCCTGAAGGGGATTGGTTTTGCAAAAGTTGCCAACCCGACATAGATGAAGTGGCGACCTTCCCTCAACTGAAGAGCGACACTGCTGCCGATGTACCTGATATCCAGGGTTTTGCCAATCATTTGAGGCAAATGCAACGAGTTCTGTTAGACCGATTGACTGGACAGAAGAGAATCAAGCTACGCGGACACGACGAGGAGATGCAAAAGGTTCGCCAAATCGTGGAGCAGACTGTCTTGGCAGGAGAAGGCAACTCTATGCTCGTTATCGGTTCCCGAGGTTCCGGAAAGACTACTCTGGTCGAATCTGTTATTTCAGATCTTTCTTCTGATCACAAGAAAAACTTCCACGTCGTTCGACTGAACGGATTTGTCCACACAGATGACAAGCTAGCTCTCAAGGAGATTTGGAGACAGCTTGGCCGTGAGATGGAGGTTGAGGAGGACTCTTCAAATAAAACGAGCAATTATGCTGATACTTTGGCATCTTTACTTGCTCTGCTGTCACAACCTTCGGAAATATCGGAGTCTCAATCCGGTCAGACTGCCAAGTCTGTCATATTCATTCTAGATGAGTTTGACCTCTTCACAACCCATCCTCGCCAGACTCTACTTTACAACCTTTTTGACATTGCACAAGCCAAGAAGGCACCAGTTGCAGTACTTGGTTTGACAACACGGATTGATGTGATGGAAAGTCTTGAGAAGAGGGTGAAAAGTCGATTTAGTCACCGTTACGTCCATTTGTCCTTGCCTCGAAGTCTTCCCGCTTATTGGGGAATCTGCAAACAGGGTCTCATGGTTGACGAAGAACAAGCCGAGTCGGGCGGTTTTGATGATAGTATCGCTGGTCAGGACCAATTCCTTTCTTTCTGGAATTCTACGATTGAGGTAAATTATCTCTGTGAAATGCTGAAGCGAATACTAATCTTGTTTAGGACCTCTACAATAAAGACGCGGACTTCAAGCATCACATTCAATCACAATTCTATCGGACCAAGTCCGTTCCCAGCTTCTTGTCATCGTGCATTCTTCCCGTATCAAATCTTTCCTTGAAAAATTTCAAGCTAGATGGTCACGCCTTTACATCGGACACTATGTCTCTATCGCCCCCAGATTCCAAACTTCAAATTCTGCAAGGGCTCTCTGAACTCGAGCTTGCAATGCTTATCGCAGCCGCTCGCCTCGACATCATCCTTGATACCGATACCTGCAACTTCGCCATGGCCTACGACGAATACAGCTCTCTGACATCTCGACACAAGATCCAAACTTCTAGCTCGGGTGTTAATGCTCTAGGATCTAGTGCTAAAGTCTGGGGTAGAGATGTTGCATTGGGGACTTGGGAGAGACTTGCAGAGTATGATTTACTCGTGCCTGCTGGTACAGGTGCTGGCGTGAAGGATTTGGGCAATGCTGGCAGGATGTGGAGGGTCGATGTGGGGCTAGAGGAGATTGTAGGGAGTGTGGAGAGCATCAACAGTGTGATGACGAAGTGGTGCAGAGAGATATAGGTATAGAGATCTAGTAGCATTGTACTTTGACAGTTGCCTGTTGTCAATACATACATGCGCTTCTACAATTCCTCCTGAAGTCGCGCCGACAGCACAATACTAGACAGGCTTGCCACTCTACAAACTCCCGGGCTTTCATTACTGCCGTACTATCCTAGATCATGTGGAATATGTGAAGAAAGTTTAGTGGTTCAAAACCTTACACTCCGACGCACAGTCTATGCATTATGAGACTGGTGGCTTTTAAATCATACGAAAGACGGTGACTTCAGCATGAGGCTCGTTTAGCTATCGAGGAAATAAGGAGTTGTCAATTGCTTTGTCTCAGACAAGTGCAAATAGCCACATCTCATAGGCACTGTTCTGGCTTTTCGGGCGCAGCACCTGCATCAAGATACACACCGTGGACGGCAAGGTCCAGGTGCCAATATCCACATCGGCAGTTGGTCAACACACAGCATTGTTACGTCTTTGCTGGGTGGCCAAAACTGCTCGCCCTGTTCTTCATGTCTACCAACCTCCACATGCAGGCGGGTTATACTACCGAAAGCTCACTAGGAGCGTTGGAAGGCGCTATGCCAAGACTACATCCGAATGAGGCTGGATAGAGGACGTTGTATATTCAATCCCTCGTATCCTCATCATTTCTGTTGAATCAAGCACTATGTTTTCATTATTTCGAATTATAGCAACAGTTGCTTTCTGTTGGCAGAATTACTGTTGAGAAACAGTAAGGATGTAGCAGAGAAACTTCTATCCCATATTTTGGAAGCTCTCCCGTGTCTCAAGTTTCAATCCCATACTGATGTCTTCTAGTAATTAAACGATGGAACTTCCCTTGGCACTGGATTGGGATATGGTCATTTGCATGCTGCACTATTCCTTATCCGCTTTCCTTACTTGAAACTCTCTTCTTTTCTAATCGTTAAGCTGATTTCGCCGTCCTGCAGCTTCCCCACCAGAATTCAGTTGCAAGTTCTACAGGCCACTCCTCTTCGGGTTTCAGGCCTCCTCCTCATGTTCACAATAGCACTCGCTCTGGTCGGCTTGCTCGAATGTGCAGCTCAAATTTTGCCGCTGGCAGACAAGCACTTTGTACCTAATATCCCCCAGGTCACAACGCCTCTTTATCGGACGGGGGCGACTAGCAATACCTCGCGAGTGCAACCCACTTCAGCTACAAACTCGAATTCCATTACGGTAACAGTCACAAGAACGAATTTACAAGGGAGCCCCTCACTCCAACCCAAATCGAGCGTCACTTCGGCAACGATTCCCATCAAAACTACTATAAGCATAGCAGCGCCCGCAGAGGCCCCTTTAACGATATCATCGAATACCTCTACACCAATAGCACCCATGAAGTCTATTATAGGAGTACCGGCAACTCAGATATTGTCTTCTACATATATTGAAAGCGAGTGCTCGTCCGGTATCTATGATGGGACGATATTCCCCGTCACCACGTTACTTCTAGAAGCGCATCAGTGATGGCAGCCTTGACAAGGCCGGAAGTTGGGCCAGCTTTGATCACGATATGGAAGTTTTATCAACTTCAAATACTGCATGCCAACTGCCAGCATCTCGACGAGCTCTGCTTTCTCGGATTAGTTCGGGGTGACCTCAGTACCGATCATCGGTTTGATCGAGTTGTCGACTTTTTCAACACAAACTATCGCACAAACCTTTTTGTCTTCAGTAATCTCCACAAATCGCCGTGGAAATGTCCAGACTGTCATTGCAACATGTACTACGAAGAAAAAGTCTCATTGCATATCGACCACACTTGACGTCGGATTCATTCTCTTAATTCTTGGGCTGCTTGTCGTCAAAACAGCATATATGCGCGATGGATCACAGTCGTTTCAATGGCTTCTTCAACAGCAATGAGTTTGGACCTCGCATTTTCATAGTAAACAGACCTGGTAATCTTAGATTGCCAAGTTGACAATCTCCGATAGTCGTGTATAGGAAGCATCATAGCCATGAATTAGAAGAGAGTGGAGCGCAGTCAGTTACCCAGTTCCAACATCATCTCCACCTCATCAGCTACACATTCTAACAACCAAAAGCTGTCTAAACACTCACACCCTTCCGTCGCCTCGCCCGATCCTCGGCACCGGCAAAAACTAGTATCCTCTTCAAGCGATACAGCTTCCCACCTCGCACACTCTACGCCTCTATGTCCACAGGACGCTTCTTCGCTTTTCTCGTCGCGTTCAACACTCTCCTTACAGAAATCCTCACTATTACTCTCGCCATGATCCCTTACTGCCCTGATGAAATCTTTCTCAAAGTCGTACTTTGCGAACACCCCTACGAAAGCAGCGTACGGTTAATAACCGTACGCAGCAATAAGAGCATTGACTCTTTCTGATTGGAGCGTCCCATTTTGCACTTCCGTACGCAGTATGAGCGAAAGCAGGGGCAGGGAGTATATGAATAGAATATGAAGCTATCCGTAATTGTATAGTACAGGACTCGCCGACTACCCCTAGTACGACGCTATACCCGAATTATATACTGCTTACTGCCTGCCATCCTCTCCAAGCCCCTTGGCACTCCCTCCAGGCCTTGCTCCCATCATATACTTAGTATGTGTTAATGATAATGTTAGAAGTGATAGTGAGTACGATTCTACAAGTAGCATCGTTTAAAATAAGAAATAATAAAGCTATTTGCAAAATTGCAAATAGTAAGTAGATAATTCAAGAAAATAATACAAATAAACGATAGGCCGTAGTTCTCTTACTATAAATATATCATTCTCCTCGTCGTCCTCCACCACTCTATCGTCTATAACTTGTTCGTTATGAATATTAAGGAACGAAAGAATCTAGAGGACGAGGAGTCCTTATATGTTATTACTCTAAACCGAAGACGATCTAAGAACTTAGCCGTCGATAATTGGCTGTTACGATATTGGAAAAGTGGGTGAAAAGTGCACTGATACTCGGATGCGGACTTGTTAGCTCGAACCCCCTGCTGGCCCCCTACTAACCCCTTGTCATAGTAATTTTAAAGGTCTCAGAGCCCCTTAAACACGCTGAATTCAAGTCTACAGGCTTTGAGTTACAGTGGTCTACAGAAGGGTACCGTACGGCTGCTTTCATAGGGCACCCATCTGTTGGTATCTTCTTCTTAATGGTGCTTGCTCTTATCGAATTCATATTCTGGAAACAGAAATTGAAGAACATGCCGAGATAGTGTGGTGGGGTGAAAATTCATTTTACCTTCTGTACAGTATTTTACCATTCTTGCAAGGACTGTCCCCTTTCAGGGATTTGGCTTGGGCTGAGACTTGAACTTAGTCAAGCAGGGGTAGTTTGTAGATAAAAGGGGTCTTCCTCTCTCTCTGAAGCATGCAGAGGCAGCTTTGGCAGTATGAATACAGACGATTGATTCCCGATTATTGTGCCTCCTCACAATTGAGAGTGCCCCTGAGTGATTCTGACGATTATTGATTATTACCTTATTACGATTTTACGGCCTTCTTCGATTATATT
>QYAJ01000082.1:0-132333 GCA_003988865.1 Phialocephala sp. D728 | reverse complement strand
AAGGATTAAAAAAGTTATTCAAGTTCAAAGTGGGAGGGTGGTGTGCTAAGCGAGGTGGCCATTACAGGGGTGTGGCCATTACTGGGGGGGGGGACTTAGAACGGCGTCCCATCCTGTTGTCGCAGTTCCTCCGCTAACAGTTTCCTCGTCGACCCTAACTGGCTGATCTGCAGCTTTGTAGCCAATACCGGTGCTCTTTAAATTGCCATCGCTGATTTGAATCCTTTCTTTCGATGGATTTGACTTTGTCAATCCTACCTGGCTCGATTGCTCCGAGCTTGACTCGGTAGCGTTGGTAAGATGCTGCTTGCTCTTATCCTTGTGGGAATGTCGAAAGAACTATGATCAATAGGCGGATCATTCAGCGCCTTTAGGTGTGAACTGCCCATACCTTTGGAAAGAGGCTCTTATCCTTGCGCGCCAGGTTCCCCTCTTGGTTCAATTTCGCATTCGGCATAGTATTGCTGCTCCTTTGTGCTATGATGACAATTTCTTACGTACGAAATATGAACTGCTGTTGGGTCTGGGGCTGGGACAAATATGCGATTGTCTACAACTTTGGGGGGTTCTAGCGAGCTTGGAGACTAATGGATGTCATCAAGTGAAATAATTAGGCTTCTGGTTTCGTTCTACGTAACCTCAATGCTCGCTCGGTTGAACAGATATACAGTATGAAGTTCATTCAAGTTATAGATCAGGCGCCTCTTCTTGAGGGACTACCCAGAAGGTCGTCCAAGATCAGGCGCCGTGCATCATTCTACTACCAAGACAGCATCGGGATACCCATAAACTCTCTGTAAATTTTTGCTTCTGCTAGTTCCGTTTTAGCCACTGGACGTGAGCAGCGCCCGCTTTTACCTGGGCTGAGGGCGAGCAAACCTAAGCAGAGCTTGAGCATGCCTGAACGGAGCCTGAGTCAGTCTGATCACCATCATACGGGTCCTATTTTGGCGCCCTATGCGTCCCGGCTACAGTTTCATAACCGAGTTTGCCAAGGCACCCGATCTGCTCCTCTAACAAGAGTTCCTTTGAGAGCCGATTTGGGATCTTTTATGGGATTACCTTATATCAATTATGCATCAAGAACGTAACGATATTGTAGGGAAACATATTGCAACAGCCTTTTTTATCTTGAGATACATCTTCTTTATGTAGTCAATTTTTATATATGTAGAGAGAAGGCATGGTCTAGCCTTAGCACCAGAGCTGCTCTGGGCGAGCAATAGTAATAAAGCGTCCGGCAAGGTTGCATATAATCATTTACTCAAGGTTGTTGACGCCAGCGCAGCGCCTACCTCAAATGGAATAAGTAGCCCACTCCCGGACATCGGTGAGGTCGTTCAAACTGGAATGGTGCGCCTCATACTCAGATTCCGTCTGCGCAAGAAGCTCGGAAGTTTTCATATACGTAAGGCCAGAGAATCACCATGGCCGCAAAGCTGCGTTGGTAGAATAGGCTTGGACTGGCTGGTGTGCCAGCGGGGATCCAGGATGGCGGTGGAGGAAGGGAGTCCGACACGTCAATCAGGTCAAGAGTGTGCCAAAGCCGCGAAGTTCAATAGGAGGTCAAGCCGAGCTCCCGAGAGCCATGATCTCCGGGAAATTTTCTCCTGGAAACCTCGAGTTCCTAGGACAAAGCTTCTAGGAGACGTGGTCTCCCAAGAGCCATGGAGTCCTAGAATTGTAGTCCCCAAGTTCCCTGTCCTGGGATAACAGTCCTGGGAACCTGCGGATCCTTGGCGGTAATAGTACTCAGGAGGAGGCTCTTAGGAACCCACAGCCACTAAGACAGTATCGCGCTCATTACGAAACTTCTAGGGGCTACTTACCTTGCTCCGTCTCATTTTGTTTCAGCTCACTGTGAGGAGGCAAAACAATGCAGTACCTTAGCCGGAATTTCATTGACCTTGCGTTTTTTGACGCTAGCATCGGGGAGCCGGAAAACTAGCATCTGCCTGTGTCTCGTACGTGAGGATTGTCTTCGTGGGATGTTTGATTTTAGCTGTGAGGTGGACCGGGCCAGTGCCTGAAGAGCCACCATGAGAGAATATGGTGTGAGTTCACGTTTGCGAGGTCACAGTGTCAATTGCAAATGCATCGGTGTGTATTAGGAAAAGTGCATCATTGATTAATTGGTCAAAGGCCCAAGCCAAAACAGATATCAGAGGCCTTCCGGCCAGGCGGCAAGGGCAGTCCCGCCAACGAGGCCCAACAAGACTTGACTCAAATGAACGATAGATATTCAACGTGCGATTCCAATCTCAAGTATGGATCGAGAATGAAAGGTGAGGGGAAGTTCACAAGAATGACTCAGAGCGTCTTGTTCATTACCTTCTAGGTCGTATGCATGAAAGCTGCATCTGTGTAACTGTTTGGGGCTCCAGGCATCCCATCCACGACGCAGTGCCAGCGCATCAACAGAACGTGAATCGGAATCCCTTATTCGAGGGTATCGCAATCATTTATGGGTGCCAAACGCGTGGTGCTTGGGCAGAAAGTTCAGGTTCTGGTTGTGTAGATGATTCCATAATCCTGCTTCGTTTCTGTCCGAGGTAATGAAGTCTCTGCGAAAATACCTTTTGCCCAGCGACGACCGGGTCGGCACCAGGTCGGCACCAGCTCCCCGAATGCTGTAACTTCAGCGAGCCTTGTGTTATGATTCTTAATTCCTGCATTAAACCTTGTTGCACCCCGCTGCTGTATCATGATTATTAAGAGCTTCAAAGGACACCGAGTAGCAACTCCATCACCCACAGGGAAGGAATGCCCTCATCCATTCAGTTTCGTTCGACAGTTTTCAGCCCCAGAGATTGATCTCCCATATCCATTTGAAATTATAGGCTGGCAATTCTCTCATTCGCGCTGGCCACCACTGAAAGTCGATAACGGTATTTCCCACTTCATATATGTCTAGATGCGCGGGGAACTCAGCCAATGAAGACCTGATAGTTTCCACACTTCAACCTGATGCGTACCGATGCATATGGGGCGATATGAGGGTTGAGGCTCGGACAATGAATGGCTCGTAAGACCAGGAAGGCACTCTGTCAACGAGAGAAATCTGCCCTTTTGTGTGGTGTCCAACCCTGGCACCTGCATAATGGCTTGAGCTAATAATTTCTTTTCGAGAGGTGGCTGCAGCAGACTACCCATCCCGAAAAAGCAGCTGAAAAGCATGAACGAGGGCCATCCCACCTTCTCAGCATGAGGCTCTTTTTCGCCGTCAAGTCTTAAGCTTGGCCATGGATGGCCTCCAAATTACCCCGCTTTTATGCTTCCGAAAGTCTGACAATACTTCAATCTGTCAAGCCTTTCCTGACCCGCTGCAACACAACAGAAATGACAATGCTGTCGTTCATCTCTTCTAAGGGCCGAAAGCGCAAAAGTTCGAAGCCGACTCTATCAGACCAAATCCTGCGAAAGTCTGTCGACAGCAAATTTGATCCCGAACCCAGACTATTTTTACCTGCGGGGTGTGTCGATGAATTAGTAACGGCGGAGACTATCATCAAAGAGCTACTTGACAAGGATGACTTGACCTCTAAAGACCTAAATCTAAAGAAGGGTTCAAAGGCGAAGAAAATTGTAGACTTTGTGTGTGAAAAAGCAAAGAAAGTGTTCGCTATTACTGTTCTCAGTGGTCTCCGTGGCAAGGATCTGGAATGGGCAATGTTGTTATTTATGGATCCGAAGATCAATTTCATCGACAGCTCTTTACCTGTTAAAGGAGGCAATTCGGCAGAAAATCCATGCTTTCAGCATGAAGAGTCACCATGGTCTGAGACGAGGATGTACAACTTTTGCCGCGAGCAATGGAGATTTCTATCTCCTGTCTTCTCCCAGAACAACTTCACGGTCAATCTCGAACCGCAGCACGTTCTTCCCTTCATTGCAAAGGATGACTCGGTGAAGGAAGGAGCGTTTGGCCAGGTCTTTCAGGTTGGGATTCACCCTGCGCATCAGTTAAATCCAGTCAAAAATGTGAGGCAATTAGTCTCATCCATCCTTACTACTCTCACAAATGAAGAAAACAAATGATGAGAAACTGATACTTACCGTATTATAGGTTGACGGCACCTTAGCCAAACTTGCTATCAAAGAGTTCATCATACCCCCAAATGATCCCAAGCTGCAGAAGGCAGCTGAGGATGTGTGCACGGCCGAGGTTCACGCGTTGGATGAACTTAGCGATCTAAGCCATCCCAATCTAATTCAACGGATTGCCTCAATCAAGAGAGGTCAGAAACGTTATTTAATGTTTCTTTGGGCAGAGGGCGGCAACTTGCGAGATTTTTGGACCCGGAGCCCCAAGCCAACGATCACAGCGGATCTAGTCAAAGATATCATAAGTCAACTTCGAGGTATGGCGGAGGCACTCCATAAGTTGCACTATTTCAAAGTTCAGAAACATTACCGCCACGGAGATATAAAGCCAGAAAACATCCTCATCTTTCCGCTTGAAAACGAGTCGCGAATAGGAATTTTCAAGATTTCTGACATGGGGTCAGCCAAACATCACTCAGTAGCTACTCGCCTTCGAGAACGGACTAGCGGCAAGGCATTTGCAACTATGGTGTATCAGGCGCCGGAGGCCATAATCAACAAGTCGTCAGCCAGTTCTCGATTGTATGACGTCTGGTCTCTGGGAGGTGTGATCTTGGAATTCATGGTTTGGCTCCTGTATGGCTACGAAGAGCTCAAAGAGTTCAACAGTCGCATCATAGGTACACGAGGGGAGGCCAGCCCGTTCTTCGTGGCAGATAGCGTAGATGAGGTGGTTGAGAATGGCACCATTACGAAACTTGTGGCACACATTCATCCTGCCGTTCAAACTTGCCTTAATCATTTGTCCACCAAAGACAAGGAGTGCCAAGGACAAACGGCACTAGGCGATCTCCTTGAAATTGTCAAAACGAAGCTTCTCGTTATCGAACTCCCAGAACGTACTGAATCAACCACCGAAACCGGGGACAATGTTCTTATCACGAATACGGAGGCCAACTTGAAGATACGCCAGCCCTCTGGAAAGCATCGTTCGAGTGCGTCTGGACTCGTCGAGGCACTAGACGATATCTTGCAAAGCAAGAATGCAAGCAATGAGCGCTACTGGTTCACAGGTCAAATCCGAGATAATCTTCTCCTCCCCAGATTTACGTCGAAGATTGTCGCTGGAGACAAACCTTCGAATTTATTTCCAGGATGGAAGCCATCCACTCCAATGGCGGATCGTGTAACGACACCGCGTCTGCCAGAAGCACCAGAAGATCCAGAAGAGCCGATCTCCCTTGAGGCTCCCCTAGGTCAAGTCCAAAATGTCAGTACACAGCCCTGAACTTGATGCTCTGAATTCAGTCACTAAGTACATCACGTGCAAATTTAATTCGCCTTGCTACTCTTTGGCGCAACCATCTTCATACACAATCAAAGGCTGGGATTATCATGCTGACATATCGTTTGCCTGGCCAGATGCGAGACGTAAGGATAGCCCAATATATCCTAAGACAACAAATTTGACTAACGCAAATGATTCTCAGTACGTAAGAATTCAAAGCCATCTTTCCCTGCTTCACAGAGAATTACTAATGTCAATATGATTCTCAATTTTTAGTCGGTGAGTAAAGCACAAACCTTTCTACACTGTTGTTTGAGAGCTGATCATTGACTTCATACACTCATAGCGTGTACACGTTAGTACTCCTATTATTCTCGCCATTGCTGACATGTAGATGATGATCACTTACGTCTTTCAGGAAGTATGACCCTCATCTACTCATCGAAATCAGCTGCTTTCCATCGAATGATATCGCTAACCATGTCCTAGCTATCCGATGATTGGTCGTATCCAGTCGACAATGACTTTGCCAGTCGCTTACTTGAGGATGTGGACATTTCAGTCCTACCACCTAGTGGTCGCAGTTCTTCGCGTCTATGCGGCAAATGCAAAAATATGGACTTTTGGGGCTCGAGTTTTCAAATCGAAGACACATGGTTGGAACTCGAGAGCAAGCTGAGTATCTGCGACTTCTGCAAAATGAGGTGGGACTCGTCCAAGCACCTAGACAGAAAAGACTTTCCTTCCATCTCATTCGAGAGGAAGGATTCTACGTTGAGAATGAATGACAGTAACTCGCCTCTTTTCTCAATTTGTCGGAGTTCAGGTAAGCTCCCCGCAAGTTTGGTATTGATATTAGAATCGGACACTTACGATGCAACACTTGCAAGGGCTGAACTTGAAAATCTTGGTCCCAATCCAGATGGGGTTTCCCCAGCTCCCGGAAGCTGGCAGCGAGACCCATTTCAAGATCATGCGACAATGGCTAAAGAGCTGCGACGACAACCACCAACAATTCAGGTGTCGACCATCGAACACAAGTTTTTTGCCTACCAGACTCATTGATGTAGGCTCCATTGGGTCTGGGATGGTGCGACTATGCGAGACAAGCGCGATGGGCCCTATTGAATACCTGGCTTTGTCTCATCCTTGGGGCAAAAAGGCTCCGTTCTTTTGCACATTCCGCAATAATGTTGAAGAGTATAAGAAGAAGATCAATATTGATGACATTTCCTTCCCATCTACTTTCAGGCATGCCGTGGTAACGACTCGAGAGTTGGGCATTCGATACCTTTGGATCGATTCCATCTGCATCATTCAAGGTGCTGATGGAGACTTTAAGCAGGAGGCTGAGCGTATGGAAAACGTCTTTAGCTCAGCATATTGTGTTATTGCTGCGAGCAGCGCTCAGTCACAACATCATGGCTTTCTAAATAAGAGAGAAGACAGAAAATTTGTGATATACAAGCTTCCGAATCAACTTCCCTTCTATATTTGCGACTCGATAGACGATTTCAATCAACACGTCCTCGAGAGCCCATTGAGCAAGAGAGGTTGGGTGATGCAAGAGAGGGTGCTAGCTCATCGTACGATCTATTTCACCGACAAGCAAACTTACTGGGAGTGCGGAGAGGCAGTGCGATGTGAGACTCTGGCAAAGATGGAGAAGTGAGTCGCTTTGTATGTATGGTTGTGATTTACACTAATGGTTACCTCCTTTCCTGATAGCAAGCTGGTATCATTCCTAGGCGATCCGAACTTCCCGGACAAAATCACGAGCAAGTTCACGACCAGGGGAGAAAAAATCATTTTCTACCAGGACCTCTACATGCAATACTCTCGCCTAGCCTTCACTAGATTGGAGGATCGTCCTATCGCTATCGCCGGACTCGAGAAGCGGCTCGTAATTGATTTGAAAACGCACGGAGGATTTGGCGTGTTCGATGACGGAGAAAGCCTACTACGTCGGAGCCTGCTGTGGCGGCGAGGCGTCGTCGATGTGCCGACTCTGAGAAGAATCACGTTTCCGCCGGAAAGAAACATGACTGTACCGACTTGGTCATGGATGGCGTATGAAGGCGGGATTGATTTTCTGGAATTGCCACTAGGAGGTGTGGAATGGCAAAAGGACGAAGTACACTCTCCTTGGATCCCGGACGCGTCCGAGGTCTATCACACCATGACCCCGACACGTAGCTGTGAGCTGAGCGCCACAGCCAGGAAGTTTGACATTCAGGGGGCCTCGATTGTCTATGACATTCCAGGGCCAGAGGCAGAAAAGCTGCCGTTGAAGTGCATCGTGATGGGGAGGCGGCAGGAAAAAGTGAAGCGAGGAGATGCTAGGCATTACGTTCTGTTCATCACACCAATGGAAGGGTCAAGTAAGTACTACGAGAGAGTTGGTGTAGGGTTTATGCAAGGGAAATACATTGAGATGGATGCTCTTGGACTGTCGAGGTTGGTAAAGGTCCGTTGAAGGCATGCAGAGGTCAATATATCATTATGTATAGGTCGACGGTCTAATGATTGCGCATATGAACATTCAATTCTCATTTATCTTCCTCCTAAGGAATTTTTTCGTAGCTGCCGACAGCATATCCTGAAAAGTGAAGTGACTAGACTATACCGCCGTGATCAACAATACAAAAGAACCACATACTTAGCTTCCAAAACACTATTATGCATACAGTACTGTCAAAACAAGAAAACAAATGGCCGCTCACCATTCCCAGAGTGCCACCTCAAATCATGTCCGAAAAACTTCAGAAGAGCCGGAATTTCCTAGTTTAGCGACACCTCTTGCGTTTGCAACTGGTAATTCTAGCGTTTGTGGATGTGGTCGCTCTTGAATTGGTCCTTCATAACTTGGGAGTCTCTTCATTCGGAGCACCGCTGCCATGTCAACTTCCACCACATCATCGCAGGAAGTATCTGGAATGTATGCCCAGACTGCTGGCTTGCAAGCATACTCCTCGTCTTCGCACCTCCTAAGCATTGCTGCTACCTTGACATGGAGTTCTTCGCACTTGATTCGTCCCCTGATCTTGGGATCGTTCGGCTTGACGATGAGCATATCAAGTCGAATCATGTTGATAAATTCGTGTAAGAATTCGGTACATGCCGGATGCGCATGAAGTTTTTGTATGAACTGATCCGGCTCTCAGTTAGATGCTCAGGAGCATGAACTAGGGGAAACTCTTACATCTTTGACTGCTGCCTTCACTCTTGCGGCGATAAAGAGAGGCTCCCTAACTTTAGAGCACTGCACCAATTCGAAGAAAATATCTGTATCCATCTCGTACCACATAGGATCGTATGATCTCCGTTTCTTTTCAAAAACCTTTACAAGTTCCCAGCCTCCCAATAACCAAGTGATAAATTCCAAGTACAGGCAGCCAAGCGTCCATATATCATATGATTGGCCGATCTGACCACCGTGAAGATCACATTCTGGAGGACGGTATGACATTGAGGTGGCAATGCTGTTTTTAGGCTTGTAAGATCTGCTGTGTACTGTGCTGTATTCAGCAAGCCCAAAATCCGAGATCTTGAGTGTGCCCCCATTGCCGCCATTGAACCACAGAATGTTTTCGGGTTTCAGGTCGCCATGGCGGCCATATCGATGTTCATGAGAACCACTTCCTGTGTTTGAGTTGCTGGTCTGGTAGTTATGAATCTTGAGCAGGCCTTGGGCAAGGCCTTCACATTGTCTTGCGACCCATTTGACTGTCTTGTAATCAAATCTTGGTTTGGGGTTAAAATCTCTCCAGAATCGAGTCAAGTCGCCATCAGCAAAGGGGAAGATCAGAAAGTAGACCCTGAACTGCTCGTATGTTGCCAGTAAGGATATCAAGTGATCGTGAGCATTGTCGCTGAACATGTTGAGCATTTCAACTTCTTTTTGGAAATCCTCCTTGCTCTGGGAATTCAGACGCTTTATAGCAAAGCTTTGATTCTGTACCTAACAGTGTTACCTTGGAATTGGACGGGATGGAACAGAGGCACCATACCTTAGGGACGTCGAAGTTGTGATGTTGCTCGTGTATATCGACTTTAAATACACGACTATAGCCACCCTCAAACTCGTTGCCAAAGACACTTTTCTCTTCTCGTCGACTATCTGCAGTGAAGGGTAACATGACAGAGCCCTGCAAGGAAAGGTGGCGAACATTCTTTCGTGAGCCTTTAGGGAAAAAGGGAGAGACAGTTGTCCACTGCCATTCTTCAAATGCTGTTATTTTGAATTGTGTCCAGTTTCGAAAGCATTCTAGAGCCTTGCCTCGCTCTCGTGGTAGACGAATATCGAACAGTGAGCCATTTTCTTCCTCGTCCTCCTTGACCAGAGGTAGATGGAGATCGTTGACGTCTTCGTTAAGGAATTTGCTGATGCTGGAAGTTTTTTCAATCAAGACCAGAATCACAAAGATTTTCTTGAACGATTTAATCTTAGGTGGCTTGCTGTCGTCTCCATTGCTCGGCTGGGGACATTCCTCACAAATCTGCTTAGCGTATTCTTTGATTTCGTCCGGAGTATGTGTATCACCCAGGCAAATGGTAAGTTCGTTAAATACACAGTCCTCAGTGACGAGGGTTGATAGCAACGCCCTTGGAAAGAAGCCTTTCTTTTCCTGGTGTACTCTGACAAGTGCTTGGAAAAATCGGTCTTGCAGACCTAAGCGCTTTCGACGGACTTTCAGAGGAGGGGAAGTTGAAGTTTGACCACCTGTGGCTTTCAGGTTCGCATAGAATTCTCGATCCCCTAAGTCGGTGATGTCGCTTTTGGGTGGCTTAAGTACATCGGCAGGTATCATAGAATTGTCTACAGCTGGTTCCTTCCAAGAAATATTTGGAGGGACTCTTCTCTTCTCTTTAGATACATCCGAGTCCTCTCCGGAAGTCCAGCCATCCTGCACCTCAGAGATACTCTAACCCATCGAATTAGCCTTGTAGTCTTAGGTAAGACATCTGCAACCGAGGCGTGGTACTCAACTCACAATCAAGTCCTTATCTAGCTCATCTATTGTAGCTTTAAAACTCCCATCTGACTCGCCACCAGGCGAAATATCCTTTGGATACGGTGTCATGCTCCCCGAGCTTTCGTATCCTCCATCAGAGCTGAGGCTGATCTCCGTCCGTGAAGACTCGTAATCAGCATGATGTCTTTGTTGTTCAAAGGATGGATCCTCATCAACTACGACAATACCTTGTGTATCAAGGCGCTGAATCTGCCCTTCGTCGGTGAATATCCAGCCGACATTGTCTTGCACATGCTTGTAGCTACTCGCCTCTACATGTGCAAGGCTCACTTTATCCAGAGGAAGCACCTGATTATCGGAATTCGGTGGGATAGTCGAGTCACCGTGGGACGATGGATTGGCAGCTTCATCTGACAGTGCAAAGAAGTCATTCTTTGAAAAATTTCCAGGGCCGGATATGGAATTGTTCGACAATTCCCGCTCAATAGAGGAGCACTCTGTGGAATCCATCGTGAATGAAAGTCCTTCCCAGGAGGACGAGACTCGGAGAGAAAAGTGGGACGAACATCTCTTTTTGGAGCCTCATCAGGAGAGGGATGGTTTATGGGGGCAGTCTGGCCTCGAGAGCGACTTGGGGGTTGGAGCCGCGAGCCTCATCAGTGGGAAGCCTCATGGCGTGCTACTGAAACATGGAGTGCACTAATGTGGAATAAGCTCCGTTGGGGGCTACCGCATTGCGCCTTACGGAGGTCCTGTGATAGCGCAGACACAACGCCTCCATTCCTGCCGCTGAAGCTGAAAAATGACCCATGCAGAAGGCGTCGAGGAACTTAAGGCGCAGCCGCTACTCGACTCCACGCACTTTTCGGTGTCCCGAAATAGTCACACTGCAGCTCAGGCTAGGCATGCCTATTGGACCATTCGAACAGCGCCTAAATCTGGGCTGAGTGGCACATTTACACCATTTCCCTCAGGATCCGGCTGTCCAGTATAAATCTGTCGTAAATACCATCGATGACTGGAACTCGAGAGAGAGCATCAACCAACAGCATACAACTTCTCTCAGGAAATCGCAGGTGCAGCAGATAATTGTCCACTGCGCACTTTGTGGTCAGTCTTCATATCTACAACAATGCCTGGATTACTCGCACCTGAGGTTATATCCTTCAAAGCTGCACCTGTGGTCCAAGAAGATGCAGACACAACGGAATCGTGTTTGGAGATATCGATACCAGGAAGAAGTGTCAATCCGGCAAAATTGACGGCCATGCTGAGATCCAACTTTGGCATTGGGGCATACGATATAATGGTATGTGCTAACAAAACGCCGAAAATGCAGTCGTTGGCTATGAACTGATGTTTCGTGTTTATTTTAGATGGCTCGGAACGTTTATACTATCCGAACCCCGAGACGCCTGTCGGTCGATGAGATTGCGCGGTGTAGATGACATATCTTGCGAATATATTGGTGTTCGAAGACTATGTCTTGTTAGGAATGATATAATTGAGTTTTAAGGGAGCAGGAGAAATTAAATCGAAAGCTGTTGTGGGATACAACATATGCATGTAACAAGAAGCTAGATACACTATCGCTTTGAGGAAGCTGCTGTGGTGCTATTGAATATTATCCACCACGCGTTATTATTTTCACGCTAGTCCATTCAGACTATCCAGTGACGGAGAGAAAAGAAGGAATGTAAACTTTCAATACAGGAAAAAATCATTGCTAGAGCCCTAAAAAAAAAAATCCCTCCAACAACTCTAATTTCATCACGCCAGTGGGCTGGGCGCATAGCGATCAACCAGAAATTGTTCCAAAGAAGTCCCACTCATCAGGCATGAGCTGAAGAACGATCACAGGTTGATTCAAGACCTTCACCATATTCTCAGCTGGTACTAGCGGCGACATTGTGCGAATCCAAGACTGTCCTTCATCCGTTTCGGAACATTTCTGAAGCGCTGGCAGCAACTTCTCCTTCACAATGGCCACAAAGCGAGGATTCTCCCGTGAGCTGAGCTCCATGTTAAGGTTTCAAATGAATTCGTACTTGTCATCATCGAACATGAAAAGATTCTTGAGCGTTCTTGCCAACAGGCTTTCCCACATTTCCGGGTCTTGCAACGGACTCTTCAGGCTTTCTACCACGTCCGCATCTTTGGAAATGAACTTTTGAATATGGCGCACCAGGAGGTCATCCTTTCCACCGTTTGTCGTTGCACGTCGCTTGATTCTCGTCGCATGATCAATCCATGAGGGCGTGATGAGGTAAGGCTGCTCCCAGTTCCGCTCGTTGACCAGTGTCATGCCTTTGAGAAGGAGTTGGACTCGCTTTAGCAGAGGTTTCTCGGTATCACTAAGCTTGGCAGTGGTCTTGCTGATGCTATATTCGAGAGCTTGTAAGTACGAGGTGATTACGTTGTCGGCTTCGAACTCAAGGTGGCCGTCTCGAAACCCATTCCTGTCGCGCATACTGAATGGAAAAGGCTGTCGTGGCGATGTGAGCTCATTGTTACCGAGACTTGTGAAGGCGTAGGAGTGTTTGCCATCGTCTATCAATTCGAGCTCTCCGAAGGGCAATTGGAAGATCCCGGTCGAGCCATCAGAGGTGCCTGTGTGCACCTGATAGATGTTGATGATGTGACACAGGACTGCACCATGAGCGGCAAGAGAGGTTGTGCCAGTGCGAGCTGGATTCAATCTACCGTCCGGTATTCCTCTCTACGAGATTATGCCTGGTTCTTTGCCTTCTTTTAGTCGAATGTTGAGAGCATACAACAGCTTAGCCCAGCTGAATGAGGCCGTACATTGTCCGGATGGTCGAAATTCGCCATTTTCTTTGATGAGATGTCGCTCAAAGGCCTCCTTGCTAAGGACTGGTTACTGCCAACGACCCTTCTTATCTTGCGCCTCGTGCACCCATTCCCCAAGACTGTTCTTCAGTTCTCGAATTGCACTGCCACCCTGGTAGAAGCCGAGTCCATACTGAATGGGGCCTTCCCATAGCTTCGTAAGGACATCATACCCAATAAGAGGTGAGTTGGGTATTACTCAAAACTCATACTCACTTTTTCACTGCGCTGAAAGTTCCTGCCATTCATGCGGCGTCTAGAAGCAAGAGAAGTTGACGCCTAGCATTGCGACAAGTTTCCTTCATAACAAGACGACCAAAAATTATGAAAGCTTGGGTTTCAAAGAATAATCGCGTAGTTGAACTCTCAATTATGGGAGCCTGCGTTGTGTAATCATTAGGGGGTTTGAAAAAGGTTTGCGATATGCAGAGGCGCCAAAATTCACTGTAACAAACCTGTGGTCATAAGTCTGTGTTTTCGGGTGTTTTTAAGCGATTTTTAGGCTTTACAGCCCCGCTATCAAATTACCAAAAATGAAGGTCATCGCAATCAGTTCTAATTTATAAAATAATAAGAAATGATTTTAATCTAAGATTAAAAATTATAAACGTATAATAGATATTAATTATTTTTATTAATTTATTTTTAATTTTTGGTAATTTTAAATATTTTAATTAATAATAAAATATTCTAAAAACATAACTTATATCGATAAGTAAATAAGCTAGATTAATAAACTTAAGTATTTTACGAAATATATAGGGAAATGTTTATTGAACGCGAATGGCCGAACAATGTACTGAAGTAGAAATTCCCGATAGAGGACTTTTACTTCTAATATACCTTTCTGCCAGACCTTTTGGATCGTTTGGGGTAGTCAGTACGCCAAGAAATATTGAAGTTCAGGGAAATGTAGTATAGTCATCTGTGAGCATAGGTGGCATGTTGCTTGGAGCGACTAGGCGTTTGCATAATAACTTCGAAGGCGAATCGAATCGACCACATGGTCTGTCTTGCGGAATGATTCGTTGTCCATAATAGAACCTCGGATTATCACCAAGCAAAGTCAAGGACAATAAACCTATTGTTAAATGATGGTGATCCTGCCATGATTATGATATTTGATGTCGTTAAACCTAAGTCAGTCCAAACGGAATCAACACGCATTGTAACTCGCGAATAATATTGTTTAAGTATTCTAAAGTTTGTTTCAAAGTATAGGTATTGAGCTCCAAAGCCTGCAAATTTTGTAACACTTATTCACTGAAAAATATTACTAATATCTACATCTGCCTCCGCCGCCTAGTGAGAGACTTTCAGCCACAAATCTATCCGACAGAATCAGCTTTACCTGCAACTAGTTATGATGAGCAACATAGCTAGCTACGAAAAGTTCTTCTAGTGCATAAGTTAATCGTCTGAAGACTTACCTCTATAACTGCGTCGAAACTAGACTTCACTGGAGTCTATTTCCGTCCTTGGACCTGAGCAGTCGCTACTCTGACCTGGGCTGAGCCTCGAGACCAGAGCACGCGAATAATGAGCCGGATTATGCTCAAGAAATCCTCTTTTAACCCCCTCGAAAATCGGTTAGTTTTCACATTGTTTAAATATGGATCTTGCTAATTTATGTTAGTCTAAAACACAACCACTTCTCAAGATGCTGTGAGGGTATGCATTCTTGCTTACCTATTAAACTTATCAAGAGTCCCTGCTGGAGCCGATTTGGGTCCCAGTGGCATATTACTTCGCACTCTCCTCACCCGTGCTCATACTCGTGGTCACGTACACTCTCTCATCAACCTTCTAAAATTACCATAGAACAAAAGTGCCAAGATCATGGTAAGATTTTGCCAAAATGTTGCTAAAACCACAACGAGCCGGATTACACTTTCGAGATTTATATAGGCTCGGCCGCCCAACAACGTTTCTTATCATATTCATACTTCATTCTATTTTCAAAAGCATAAAATGAAATAAGCACATTAATACCGTTATCAATTTTATGATCTTCTATAATTAACTCCGATGCATTTTGAGAGCTTATCACCGTACACGTGACATGGGCCCAGTTCGTACATCCTCTATTGGATTACTCATATTGTAACTGCCGCAATAAAACTTCATGATTAGAAATAGGTACTGTAGTTGATTGTTCAGCAAAACGACATTTGTAAGCATTGTAGCATGTTCACAGGTCAGGTTAGGTTCTTTTGTCGTTCCTCGACACAATTCGATGCAAGCACGCTAATTTTTCTTTGGCTGTCTCATCCAATGCAAAATAGTCTGCGGCCATGCGCTGAAGTTCCTGACCTCGCTCCTCTCAGACATGGCGATTTACCTTGCCATTTGTTTGGTCAAACGGATCACAGGGCTATGACTTGAGCAAGCGGCTAATAGAACTTGTAATCCCCGCCGGCAAATACGTTGTTCATTGGTATGCATCTCGGTATAAAAGGATCTTCCAATCCGGACATCATGGGCACAAAGTAGCTTAAGGCGAGACTCACCCATCTTACTTCTAGAGATACATTAGCGACGCTATGTCTGGTTACAAGAAATTCGCAATTGCTGGTACTGGCGAGATAGGGACGCCCATCATTGAGCAGTTGCTAGCTCGTAAATTGGATGGAACCATTTCCACAGTAGTCGTGCTCACCCGTCAGGTATGTGCTCCTGTCCCGTGCAGGATACATCACACCTCTAATATATGCCATAGAGCAAGGTCAATGAGGAACTCAAAGCGAAAGGAGCCATCTTCCGAACGGTTGACTACTCTAAATTGGATACGCTTACCGCTGCTCTGCAAGACATCGATGTTGTCGTAGTCGCTATCACGGTGACACCGGAGTCGCTGAATGTTCAGTTCCCCTTAGCCGACGCAGCGAAGGAAGCCGGTGTCAAACTGTTCGTTCCCTCCGAGTTCGGCAATCCCTCAGAAGGAAAGACTGGTGGGATGTGGAGTATCAAGGACGCTGTGAGGAAGTATCTCACCAAGGTAGGGCTACCATACTCGCAATTCTTCAACGGCGCATTCATCGATTGGTTCCTTGTCAACCACCCAGAGCATGGCGCCTTCGATTGGCCACACAACAAAGCTGTCATCAAAGGCACAGGGAACACCCCTATCTCGTGGACTACTCAGATAGACGTCGCCCGCTATGTCGTCCATGTTCTCACAAGTCTCACGCCTGACCAGCTAACAAATGCGACGTTTGCGATAGAGGGCGAGCGAAAGACACTTAACAAGATCGTAGGAGAGTATCAAGTCCGCACTGGAAAGCAACTAGATATCACATACGAGTCACCAGAGTTCTTGGAGAAAGCGGTCAAGAATCACCCTGACGACTGGGACAACGGTCGAATCAGGATGCTGTACTTGGTATTGGATAAAGGCGAGGCAATTACAGGTACTCCAGAGGAAGTCAACAAGTACTGGCCCGAGTTCAATCCAACCAAAGTGGTCGATGCCATTCTGGCGAGGTGGGGTTCCCGTCAACACGATGTCTAAAGTAACGCTACTATTCATTTCTCCCAATACGAGAGGCAGTATCATTGCCATGTTGAGCTCAAAAAGTCTTGCCCCTTCTCTCTCAGTCCATGGCAGCCACAGTTCAATCTCAGCTCAGGGAGATTCGAGAGAGAAATCCACTATTAATCAACTCCATGACATTTGCCGACATTTTGTATTGCACTCCCTGTCCCGGCTGTCCAAACCACGGCGCAATAGGTCCCGAGAGGGTATTGAGGGATTTCTCGACCTTGTAGACGTGATAGCTATAAGGCCATCTAGCCAGGCCATCTGTTAGTAACTATTCACCTCGAATGAGTATCGGATAGTGAGGTTAGGGCTTACGTAGGGTTTGAGACAGGAGTGTCGAGATTGGAAGGCGGCAATACTCTCTGCATATATGGTGCACCATACAGGCTCATGAAGCTCCCATATTCAGACCCGAATCGATCCAACAGCATTCCAACCGGGAGAGTGATATTGCCTTCGATGGGTGCCTCGGTAGTGCTCAGTGTGTCAAAAAAATACTCTAGTACTCAGAGTTATTCTAGAGTAGGTTAAGTAGAGTAGAGTAGAGTTAAAGTACCGTCGAATTCCATTAGAGTAGAGTACAAGGCCGGACTCTACTCTACTCTACTCAGTTTTCACGCTGGTAGTGCTCAATTGGAATCCGTCGTCTGGAGGGTAGACGTAGGAATCTGTGGTGGCATTGTACCACTTAATAAGGTAGTCGTCAGGAAACAGGCTTCCAAATCGGTTGTATGTGACCAACTCACTGCCAAGTGGCAGTTTTGTTGGTAGGCGCTTTGGTCCGAAACTGGTCCGCGGTCACGGCCTACGGTCTAAAAATGGGCCATACATGCAACATCAAACGACGATTCAGGCCACTGAGGGACAACTAGGCACAGCTGCCTTATAGGTCAAGGTCAAGGACGCCGAGACATGCACCGTGGCTGGCCTGCAATTTCTCCCAAATCTTTAGGTCACTTCCTGTCCGTGGAATTCACAAGTTGCCTTCCTCCAGCAAACATGCTGGCATACCAACATTAGATTGTTTCATCAGATCGACTTCCTAATGCACGACGCCCCGAGCCTATCGACGTAGAAGAACGGAAGCGGCGAAGTCTGGAGAAAGTCTGCAGATACTTGGACACCCTAACCGTGGAAGACGTCTTGGTAAACGAACATACCAAGGCTCACAGAAAATGGCTCGTGGGACGTTGGAACAAGTATATAATCTGATTTCCTAACTATTTGGTCTCGAAGACTGACGTACCTTAGGTACTTTCGTGATAATGGGATCGATCCCGACACCATATAGACAGGCTTGTGCGAAGGAGATAGAGAGGCGACCAGTTGGTCCATGGCATTCTTCTCAGACTATGTCGAGTATTCGAAGAGGATGGTCATGGTTCTCGGACCTCAAGAGTACGAGAAAAGGAGGATGGTCAACAGCGCAAGTACACCTCTTGCAATGTAGCGTAAGCTCATCAAAGAGGCAGACCTTACTGTGCTAAGCGCGAAGAGATTGGAAGATCCCAGGAACAAGGAGAAATGGAGCTGAGATTTCATAGCCATAATGCTCGATTTCCTTTGTCCTCGATTAGCGTATTCGACGTATCCAAGGTGGGTTCCCGATCCTTTTGCGTGCTCACTAGGCTGATGTTCATCCCAAAAGTGGCTTTGGACTAGCCTCGTAATAGAAGTGGACCCGCCCGCCATTAAGCACATCACGTTCACGAAGGTGAAAGCCACCGTAAACGATGTTCTCGTAATCCTCCGCACCTTGTACGAACGTGCTGCCGATCTAGGAATTAATGCCAAAACTCGAATCTCATTCCACGCCAACGTGCTTCTAGCAGCGGGGGGCGCATTTAAGCCAGGAACTCTCAGCAATTACTTGAGAATATATATAAGGAAATTGGCCGAATCTAGAAATGTCTTGGGTAAAACTACCTTTACATTAAAGCTAGTAGAGGAGAATTACTAGTAGTTAAGATTATGCTTCCTAGTAGAGACATTAAATCTATCATCGATACCTGGTTATACATGGAATGAAATAGCAGAAAGTCGCGACAACCTCGTGAAAAGCGCTGCAAATGGTAAAACAGATCTACAATACCTCTACCTCAACATGAAATGTTATAGCTTCACAGCAAAACGCTCCCTAAGCCACCCTCCGTAACGATAGAAGAAGAATGGCACTGGAAGAAAAGCCACGGCTATAAAACCCAGGACGCTATTCCCCCACCCAAGCCCTAGGTCTACATACAAAGACGGCCCTGCCAATGGAATGAAAGCTGCAAAAAGAAGTCGGAGAATCACGTTCGCAGCCAACGCAGAGGCGGCAGCCTCAGGGCCAAAAGCATCCACCATGTAGAGCTGAGTTGGCATTACGACCCAGAGAAAGCCGAATCCAAAGAAAGAGGTGCCGATGATGGGCACGATCCAATGAGTCTGCTTCTCGGCTGCCCAGCCATACCAGAAGATGCCGACGGGCACGGCGGGCATGACCCACATCATGGGCTTCAGGCGTCCTTCAGGTTTGGGCGAATCTCCAAGTGCCTTTTGCAGCTTGTCGCTCACGGTAGCAAAGACTCCGAGAGAGACGGCCATTCCAATTCCAACGCCGAGATATGACAAGCCAGAAACGCCGGCGGAGAAGTGGTATTGTTCCTCAAAGACCGTGGGAAACGTGGTGAACAGCATAAAGAGGAGGCCGAAAACGAACGCGCACAGGAGGGAAAGGAGGAGCACGATTGGCGACAGGATGAGAAGCTTTGTTGGTCGAGCAATAGCGCGGAGGAACAGCTGGCGGGGGGTCAGGCCTCGATCCATCTTCGAAACCAGAGCAGCATTGCCAGTTTCTTTCCGGAGGCGAGCAGCTTTCCATCCTAGCAGCACGGCAGCATTGGTCTCGCGGAGGAAGAAGATTGATATGGTAAATGATACTCCTGCCTAGGTCGAACTGTCAGCGACTCGAGAATAGTAGGGGTTGAGCGCTACTCACTAGGATTATGATGATCCAAAAAGTCCATCGCCAGCCAATTGATTCGGACACAAAGCCACCAATAACTGGGCCCAAGACCTTGAAGGATCATCAGTGTCATGACGGTTTGCGTGGGGTAATGCCACCTACTGGTCCTAGAAGTGGTCCTACGAAGAACAGAGACATTACCCTCCCACGCTGAGCTGGCGGGACGACGTCGGCGACGGTTCCTCCGCCAACTGTCAATGGGCCCGAAGAAGCACATCCGGCAAGGAATCGAAAAACGAGAAACATGCTGGTGTTTTTGCCCAGCGCACATCCGATGATGAAGCCAATGTAAATGACATTGCAGGGGTGGTAGATCACAAGGCGTCCGTACAGTTCGGATAGCGGTGCAATGACCATTGGCCCAACGGCGAAGCCGGCAAGGTAAATGGACACGGTGAGACTGGTAATGGTGGAACTCGTGATATGGAACTCCTTAGCAAGCGCGGCAGCTCCAGGTGCAAACATTGTCGCGGCGAGGTTGCTGTATGTGTATTAGTCAGTACGGGATTTGCTTCGCCAAAGGAGCGCAGGAACTGCCTTACGCAGTGAGCAAGAAAGCGCTGGCGAGGACGACTTGGGTCATGCGTTTCCATGCTGGCCAGTTCCGCGGATTTTGGGGATCGTCTGGCCCATCCCAGTCGACGACATTGTCCTTTGTCTCTTGTTCAATTGCTGTTTGGTCAGGCTCGCTAGATTGTTGGTCATGGTGGCCGTCTTCCGATATGGCCGGCTTCTCATGGGCGGATTCCAAGTCGGCCGCCATGATATGCTGTCGAGGGTGGTGTAGCTCTGGGATATTGGCGCGTGTTTGTTCACTGGTGCCAGGCTTTGCTTGCTATATATATAGAAGGGGAGCTCGGAGAGCGAGCGGACGCGGAGGGTCATGTTGCAACCAATGTTGTAATTCAGGGGTTTCTGCTACTCCCACACTTTAGGACATTGGTTTGGGTATACCATTAAGCTCTACCTGTATGTATTTAGATTCTCTAATAAAGCTACTTTGGTGTAAGGATAAATAAATGCACCCATGAGGGTTCCAGAGCACAGACAGATCTAGGGGTTTCGACCAATCAGCAAGCTGCTTTTGCTCGATTTGTATGTGGAAAGTGCTAGAAGTATAAAACCTCAAGGGTGCGTTTATTTATCCTTGGTACCAAGTATTTGCTACTCTCTGCACACTTATGATTTTGCTATATTCAACAGGTCGGAGGAGCAGGCATCGTGGGCGGCGCACGGACGGTCGACGCGGAGGGTTGACGCGGAGGGTCGGACGGTCGCACTGTCGTTGCTTTCTCCATTGCCTTTCGGTTTGCGCCGCCAGACAGCTTCTTTCTCTTCTTGAAGTGGCTGCGAAACTGTTGGAGAGCGGACCAGGGGACAATTCCGCTTTGGGCATACCCAGATTGCCGCGTACGAGGTTGAGCTCCGCGAGCGCCTCAATCCAGTCACACCATGGCCGACAATGCTCAACGTCCGCGTCCGCCGCCAAGTCGACGCAGAGACAAAGCCCAGCTTTCCTGCGACCCTTGCAGACACCGAAAGTACGTGCTCGATAGCCATCACAAAGTCGTGCACGCTTAACTTTGTCAGGCTGAGGTGCGACCGACAGCACCCATGCGGAGCTTGCTCAAGGCGTGGCCTCACCAACAACTCCTGCAGTTATGCGACGACATCTTCTTCTACGCCCGATGCTCAGCGGTCCGTTGCTCCGCGACAGTCCACCAGCCTCCATGGCAGAATCTCTGAGCTGGAGAGCCTTGTCGTGACGCTCATGGAAGGCCAATCACTCCCAAGTCCGCCCGCACCAAAATCGCCGAGACCAAGCTCGCTATCATTCGTAGATGTGTTCCCTGAGATTCGGAGACCAGAGAACTCCCAAGATGAAGCTGCATCCCCGGCAGACCCTGGCACCCTAAAGTTGCGCGAGTCTGGAACCAGCTATGTCCAGAGTGCCCATTGGGAGGCCATTCTTACCAAAATCAGAGGACTGAAGGAGGACTTGGTCACTGATAGCAAGGCTCCGCCCGGTTCACACTTGTTCTACGGCCCGAACCGTCATGCAACTCGAGATGAAATACTGGCTGCTGTTCCTGCTCGTCCAGTTGTTGACCGCCTCATGGCCCTTCACTTCGATTCCTACATTATCACTCCGTGTCAGTACATCCAAGCTTTCTTTCCGCTCTCAGAGGCATTGACTGTGTGCTGTAGATCTCATTCATAGCAAGAAGTTTCTCCGAGAGGCGGGTTCTTTCTCACCTAGCCGATTACAAGCAGTCTGACATTTGACCAGTACGAAACCTTCTGGAAAGATCCGTCTGCAACTTCTATCCCTTGGATCGGTCTCATGTTCTCCATGTTATATATTGCTGCGCAGTTGCAGACCTTCACCATTGACTTGACCGACGGACGAGCCGAATCGCTCAAGGCAGAATATCTTACCATGAAGGATGCCTTCCGGGAGAAGGCCGTTCAGTGTCTTATTCTGGCCAGGTATACGACGGGAGGACCATATATCCTAGAAACCCTCATAACGGTCCTTACTGGAGAGTTTATACTCTTGAAAGATAGCGCTACCGATGGCTGGCTTTTGATCAGTATGATACTTCATCTTGCAATGCGCATGGGCTATCACCGGGACCCAGATCACTTTCCCGGAATATCTCCATTCGAGGGTGAGATGCGTAGACGCATCTGGGCTACAATCCTTCAATTGGATCTCGTTCTCTCCTTGGAGATGGGCCTTCCTCGAAGTGCCACAGATACGCACATCGATACAAAACAGCCCCGTAATCTGCGCGACTGTGATTTTGAAGAGGACACGACCGAGATGCCTCCGCCGAGGCCAGAAACAGAATGGACGCCGGTGCTCCCTCTCATTGCAAAAGGGCGACTAATATCAGCTCTCGGCTTAATTTGCGACGTCAACACCGATATTCATCCCCCTTCCTACGACGAAGTCATCAAGATCGACGCACTTCTTGAAGACGTACACAATCGTGCTATCCCGCCCGTGCTGCGCTGGGAAACTATGCCACACCCCATCACGGATAGTCCAAACCTTGTGATGCAGCGGGTAAGTGTAGAAACGACCTACTACAAATCACGCATCCTCCTGTACCGGAGAGCTTTGATCAGCTACCCAGCTCGACAGTCTCAAGAGCGGAACAGGGAGTCGGTGCGAATTTGTTTAGATTCCGCACTCAAGATTCTATCGTTTCAACAGATGCTTCACGAAGAGTCTCAGCCACTTGGTCGTTTGTCTCAACTTAGATGGAAGGTCACCCATATTTTCAACCAGGATGTTCTCCTCGCAACGAGCGTGCTCTGTCTCTACCTTCAAGACGTCGATAAATTTGAATTGCCTGAGACTGCAGGACAGACAACGTGGTCGCCTAGGGCTGAAGAGATTCGACAACGACTAACGGTCTCGCACAAGATTTGGCTTCAAATGAGTACGGCATCTGCGGAAGCTGGAAAAGTAGCGAAAGCTCTGAGCATCGTCCTTGGAATCACAGAAGCGTCTGCCGAGGACGGTAGCGGGCCCGCTTCTTACGACTTTCTGATGGATTTTGATGCCATACCTCTGAATGGATTTGGCGCAACGTTCAACAATCAATGTGAGAAGCACACTCGGTCATGCCGATTGCAACTAACAAAAAGACTTATCAGATTTTCCTTCTGGCTTCTACTCTCCTCTCACGTTTTTTGATAATGTACTGGAAACTGGGGGGACATGAAAATATGATTGTTTTGCTGGGGCTGAAGCACGTAAAGCAGGCCCTTCGAATGGCCGAAATGGCGGACAGTTTTTTCAGTTCAGCTCGCCAGTTCGTTAACTTATATTCGTAGTGCTGCCGTAGTCAATTTGCGCATCGTCGCATACCCCCTTGAAGTTAGAAGCAAAAGGGGTTCGATTGTGATAAAGAGAGACTCGCTCATGCACAGAGATTAATGGGTGAATTCAAAGGACATTTTAAGGATGGAGAAGAGCTGGAGACTCAGAACCCTCTGCGCGAGAAGTCTGAGGCATGGAAACGTAGATTGGCTGTGATAGGTCTTCACTCTTGAAGTTATAAGATATGGGGACTAAGTGTTGGACGCCCGTATTGTATGAATCTTCAGAAGCTCGCAGCGACACTTGTATTCCTTTGCTAAGAGATATACAAGGCTCAAATAGAAATAGTATGGCAACACCCTATACATAATATCTCCTTTCGGTTGCCTATTACGCCGCTTTCTGTTTAGGAGTCTGGGTCTATTGTGTATTTCCATAGTCGTAGTTCGTGTCATGAATTACTCAGCTAATGATAACAATCTCACATATAAAGTCGACACTGGGTGGCAGGCATCAAGATTCCGGTGGAACAAACTAAACTAAGCACCGCTCTATAAGATGTTCTAGAAGACGCTACCTTAAAATATCTATCGAGAGGACGAGTAAAATTCTCGATGCGTCCTACCTTGGAGTTGACCATGCTGTTAAGTTTTCTTACCGTGCCACACTCCTAGCGTGCCTGATATACTACGGTGTCGGGGCAGTCAGCGCAGATTATTGTCAGCGTGCGCGAAACACAGTTATATATTGCACTATTCCAACACGCAGCGCGCTGCGTTCTGTGCTAGCGAGGAGCCAAGGAGGTAGAGTGGTAGGGTTGCAAGGCTGATCCTCCTGCGAGTATCCAGAAGAGCCTGGTCCTCTCCGATAGCCACTACAGAAGTAGGAGAGCCCAGCCCCTACGCCTGTTCCCTGTTCCGTGCCTATTCGCACGTAAGCTTCTAGTCAAGTGTTATAAAGGAAGTATCGTACCCGCATAAACGCTCACTGCCCTGGAACCATATATTACCCAAGAATCGATGAACGGGCGCGGCTCTATGGCGTACGGGTTCGACTGGCTTCTCCTATAGTTTCTGCCACTAGCACTAAGATCCACAACCGGTACTTCAATCGTGTTGGGGACACGGTCCGAAAGAGCTTCCTATACATACACTCATACTACGCTAGCGAATACCATAAGCGACTCGCCATCCCCATAGGTCCGTCATCTCTTCCGATGAAGCCCAGGTGATTTAGCAATACTTCAGCTTATCACAAGCTGGGCCGTGCTGTAGTCTGCTCTATATCAGCGACGGTCACGAGGAAGCTCCACAACTCACCGCTGAAAAGTTGAATCTTGCTAATGTCGATCTGCATCCGATACCACATTAGAGCCTACTCCCATAGCTCCATGCCACACGCCAGATGGCTTCGAAGACCTTGCCCAGCGTCCCGCCAGCTTCAGGGGTTATTCTATGGCATACTCCGGTCCCGTTCGCATGAATATTATCTGACGAGGAACTGAAAGAGGCGCCGCAGTCTAATAGGAGCTGCTTCGAGCTGTCCGCCATCCGCATTCTTGCGAGCTGCATAAGCCCTTGAAGAGCCTCTTGTAGCGGTAGTCACGTGCACTAGCACCCCACTTCATGTAAATAGCGTTCGCTCTCGCGAGCTCTTCCCTCCTTAGACGCACCAAATATAGAAACCCTTTACAGTCAGGAACCAGAGACTTAAGACGTCTCTACTTCCTGCGGTAAGGACCTCTACACCCCTTAAGCTAAGCGAGGTCCACCAACTTACCTTTAACCTTGTATTTCGAGCTAACATTACTCCGCAAAGAAAAGAGATTCGAAGTCCAGCCTTCATGCGATATAACGCCTTTTTTATTTCGACTATCATTTCTCATTGTGATGCAAGGCTCCAAAAAGGGATGAATTGTTGCCCACTAAATGGCCTCAAGATACCCGAGCTTCAGCGCCTACGCATCTGTCCCTCAACTTTATTTGAAAGGATGAGGGCGCATTAATAAAAGGCCAATTACGCAGGCCAATGCTAATTATAGCTGTAAAGAAAGCTGTAGTAGATTTTGTCTATTTTATATTGAAATGTGAACACAATAATGTTAGGAGCAATAAATGCTGGAAACATTATGTGTAGTTGGGGTCTCCACACTGAACGGTGGGGCCAGCAAGCCATTGTCCACGGCTATTCGCCGACGGTAAAATTGTCGCCGCTTTGAGCGTGCTGGCCTTGGACTGACTGTACCGGCTGCATTCATCCTTGACGTGATAGTGCGGGGTACTTTCGCAACCACACGTGGGCACACATCCGCACTTCTCTATCAAAGACCGCGACCCAACTCCTCAAATATTCTTGTTCCAAGGTTTCTTGGCTTTACTTGGTCGACACACGATTCGGCTGATAATCCGATTTTGCTACTTTTATATCAACTAACCTCTTCTTTTGCAGTATCTCATCCCACTCCTAATCCCATTGAACCTTCATCTCGAGCATCCTAAGAGTGGGCTAAGATGACTAATTCCTACCTCGCAAAACCCTCGGGACTCTGCTGTCTCAAAGGATCTATTCACGAAGGAGAACCACGAGGAACCTTCACACCCATCCTCGACGTCTCAACCTACATCTCTACCCCTCCCTCTGACAACGCGAATGGCAACATCCTGCTCTATTTCCCCGACGTGTGGGGACTTTTCCCCAATAGTCTGTTGATTATGGATGCTTTTGCTGATGCTGGCTACCTCGTACTTGGAGTGGATTATTTTCGTGGGGTACGCTAATTCTAATTAAATCCTATCAAGAGTGGGTGATAACTTGTGGCGATAGGATCCAGTATGGAAGCATAGGAAAGGAAAGGGTGATAACACTACAGATCCGGGATTTGATTATGAAGCTTGGAAGACGAAGCATATGGCTTTTGCTGATGAGATTGTACCGAAATGGGTTAAGGAGGTGAAAGAGAAGTATGGGAAGGCGGAGACGAAATATGCTTGTGTTGGGTAAGTTATCCAACTATGGTTCTTAAAGGTATTTGCTAACTTCTAGGAAGATACTGTTTCGGTGCTCCGTACGTCTGCGATGAACTAGCTAGTGATACTGTCACGGCTGGTGCATTTGCGCATCCGGCCTTTCTGAAAGAACATCATTTCTTCAATTTGAAAAGTAAGTCCTCAAATTAACCCAACAAAATGAAGGTAATAGCTAATATATTTGGTAGAGCCATTGCTACTCTCCTGCGCGGAAGTGGATAATACTTTTGATTCGCAATCTCGGAGGAGAGCAGTAGATATTTTGCAGGAGATCAAGGTTCCTTACCAGGTGCAATTGTTTTACGGCGTTGAGCACGGTTTTGCATTACGTGGAAACATGGAGAGTCCTTATGAACGTGAGCTCCTCTCTTCTTATCGACATGATTTTGTGAACTATTTAGTACTGACATCGGCGCAGGCTATGTCAAAGAGCAGAGCTTGGATGGGATTATAAAGTGGTTCGACTTCTGGCTATCACAATAGGTCTGAAAATGAATGCACGGGATCCTTCCCAATCCAGCTATATTTAAAATAGACCGCGCAATAATTGCCGAAGACTAATCTCGAAATCCCATCTTAACCTCCTTAATTTCAAACTCGCATACTCTCCGGTGGACCCAAATAACTCGTCCTCACGCCTCCCAAATCAACCACAATCTTTTGAAACACCACACCCGGCTCCAGCGCCCAAAGATTCAGAACATGTGCTCCAGCTGTAAGGTCATGTTTACTCGTATGATCATATCCTTGTCTCTCTACTCCTTGCGTCCAGGTACTGGGCAGAGTTCCTAGATCCGTGATTGGGACATATTGAGCTTTGGTTGGAGTTGCGTCATCGATCGAGATGGCATACGCTAAAGGACGAGAAGGGTCCGTATTGAGTGAAGGGCCGAGGTAAACAGTTATTGATGCCGTGGTAGCGGTGAAGATGTAGATGTTGTAGCTTAGTTTCGGGCTTGAGGGAGCGGTTTGGGAGGGTATGGTGACGGGAAAGAGTGTTACGCCTGAGAGAGTGCGGCCGTAGTTGGACATTACGCCATATGAGGCGTCGGATGAAGAAGTCGCGGAAGTCCAGTGTTCGGGCTCGATGCTGATTGTCTTGTCGCTTTCAATAAAGCCTGCGAAATCCTTTGGAACCGGATTGTTAGAGAGTGGAAGGGTGACCGTGAAGCTTGTGCCGCCAGCTGTGATTAGAATTTTGGATATCGTGGATGAGGCAGGGGCGGTGGTCCAATCTACGGTGATTTGAACTCGCTGATCAGATGTCAGGCCTGGCGGGGTTAACTGGCCCGAGGATGGGGTGGCTTTAACCCAGGGATCAGACGTAATGGTGAAAGAAGCGGAGCTGCTGCCTTTGGAGTAAATATCGATCCACCTCGAGGCTGGCCCATACAGACTCAATGGTGGCAGCGCGAGAGACGTGCTCCCACCATCGACAAATACACCAGGCGTACTACCCGCACTTTTGGCAGGGGATGACAGAGCAGGCATGTTGTTCGATGATGGTTGCTGCCTACGCACTATTAATATTAAATCTTGTATATCTCGAGACCACTCACCAAGAAGTATATCCAATATGAGTTTGGTCCATCATGTGATTCCACTTCCCACCTAGCAATTTATGATATGTCCCCGCTAAGTCCTTATCCGCCGAAAAGGCGCTCGTTGCCATGGTGCCATACTGTGTAGAACTGGTCCTCCCTTGCTTTGCGTACAAGTTATTCTTCGCGGTGGACACGTATAAATCATAGAGTATACTCCCGGCTTTGGCAGGATGAAGCACTAGTTCGAAGAATGCAGGTTGAGAAGTGGCGGGTAAGGAGTCGTAGATGGTTTGAGCACCAGAAACGAGAGCGTGCCATTCCGCGAGCACGAGATCGGCTTCATTGTAGTTAGTTATAGAGAAGATAGTTGAGTCAAGGAGTTCGTATTTTCGACGGGCGACTAGATGAGAATATGTGTCGATGAGGGAGGAGATTTGGGTTGAGAGAGCACTGCCGAACTGCATGGCGGAGAATTGGGAGAGCCAGGTGGAAGTACTATTTGGTGAGGAGTAAAGGGTCATGTCATAGGCCATGTCAAGGAAGTGGTTTATTGGGATTTCCTAGGTGTTGTTAGCAAGCAATCTATGAGGAACAGATTAGGGAATAACCAATGGCTTTAGATCCCCAACGTTGACTACCCATATTTGTCGTGCGTTACGTGCATAGGTCATGTGCATTTGTTCCCATGTTTTCTGTGGGGATATGGTATTGATCCATTTGTAATTTCGTGGATCGCCAACGTAGTCGAAATGATAGTAGACTCCTGCTCCACCAATCCTTCCAACCTCGCTGGGGGTTGGAAGTCGTTGCATGTTGCCTGAATTGTCGTCTGACCAGAGCAGCGTGATATCGTCTGGAACCTTCAGTCCTTTCTGGTAATACCCTCCCACCTCTTTGTAGAGACACCACATCTGTGGTATTGTGGAGAGGTTACCGCCAATTACGGAAGTAAGGATCTTTTGCTGCTCTGACACCACATCTGCAAGTGAAGCTGCATTCAAAGTGGAAGAAGCAGTATCTCCTGACCCCCTCATGCCCATTGTAAATAGCGATTCATAGGGCTTCGCTCTCTTCGCACCATCGGTCAGAAATTTGATGATATTTGCTTTGTTCGAAGTCCAATCCCATGACCCGGCATACTTTTGTTGCTCTTTCGTAGACCGCATTAGAGGTTCTGTATGGCTTGTTCCCATCACAATTCCATAGGTGTCAGCAAGTGGCTGATTCTTTGTGTCGTCTAGTGCAAACATGCTATCCCACATCGTGGGCCAAAGATAATTTGCTCGGAGCCGAAGAAGCAATTCAAAGACTCGAGCGTAAAATCCCGAGACATATCCCACGCCACCATATTTTTCCTTCACCCAATTCGTAAGAGCTGGCTGCTCATCGTTCAGGAAGATTCCTCGATATTTGACACTCGGCGGACCTTGAACTTTGTGTACATCAAGGGCGAAGATGTTCGTTTGCGGAGCTGAAGGAACGTCGGCGAACCAATACCATGGCGAAACCCCGATCTGTTCTGAGATATCGTACATTCCGTATATGGTACCGCGTTTATCGCTACCTGCGATGACGAGAGCAGATGGAAGTCCAGGCATTGGATCCATCACGATCTGAGTTGTGAAGGACTCCCATTGTCCTTGAATTTTAGAGATGTCGACCTTGCCAGCAGACACGAGAGAATCAATCAATTTGGATTTGCCCAGTGATCCTGCTATGATTGCTGGTCCAGAAGTGGGAGATTGGTCTGTGGATGTTTGGTCTTTCGTGACTATAGTGAGGTTCTTCCCTGTGACTTGACCAAAATCTCCGGCGAGATCTTGGCCTGCTCGGAGGACGCCCGAGAAGTCGGAGCTGGAGAGAATTAAGGTCGCGACACCAGTACCTCCTGCTAATTGGAGTGGCCCTTCAATAAACGATATAACTCGCTGTTGGCCCAGTCCTACCCCATGAGAAACAAAACAGAACACCACTGGAAGAATTAATGCCCACATCTTGCACGACCGTCAAGGGAAACTGAGTAGAAACTTCATGGTGTGATAGGCATCATTTTAATCTCAAAGAATGCGGGGTCGCTAGACCTACATGTACATTCTGGAAGATTTGACCCTCATGTTTGCAATATAATTCGAATCGGCACATAGATGAGCTTGGCGGGCATGGTAGTCGATTACCCGATTCAGATTTAGCCACCAGACAGATGAAAGGATGATTGATGTAGAGATACAATAAGGCGAACACATGATCCGAACAAATTTACACTTTGAAAGCTACCTTGCGAAGAAACGAATCAGGAGCGAGCCCAAGTCCAGCCCCATACTACGTGAAACGGGGTAGATGAAGGTCACGTGCCAACTGAGGACTGAAGACGGTATTCAGAATCCTCCAGGATGTTCCTTCAAGAACTCGATTTCCTCGGGCATTGATGCCCTTCCCAAGATCTCATTCCGTGATGGGAACCGACCAAACTTCAAGATGCATTCTGCATGTCGATATGCAAACTGGATTGACGTCTGGACAAACTTTGCCGTATCCGAGTCCACGTCGCACCTTGCTAGCAGAGCCTCAAGCATGCCTATACCAGCAATTTGACCTATCAGCGTCTCGCTGTGCATCAACGGCATGAAGAAGAATATCTCTTGCATATTTGAGACTTCGCGGTTGAACCGCCTTGCGATGGACTTCGTCGCGATGTCGAGCGCCATAGGGTCAGCACTGAATGAGTCTGGCGTGCCTCGATACACATTTCGGGAGAATTGATCCAGAAGAATTAGGAGAGCGAGAGAGCCTTGAGTTTCGGACGTCCAGGATGTGAGTTGTGATGCGCGTGCTTTTTCAATCAGGTCGCCAAACTGTTCTTTGATTTCCATGTCGAGTGCCGGACCTCCACCGAACCATTTCTTATGAGCTGGGCCATCGAACCAGAATGAGAGCGTGCGATTGATGTCTGGATCCATGGCTGAGGTTGAGGACATTGCACGAGAGAATGTTGGGGAGTAGAACGTTGATCTGAAGGCTGCTTGAAAGCCGAGGAGCTGATATCTGTCAGTACTTATTAAGTGCTAGGTGCTGAGAGGATCGATAGACCTTGTTGAACGTCGAGGTGAGATTGTAGGTCCTCATCATGAATGTGTCTTGTTTGTGCAGTTATGACGTTCATGATGTCAACTCGGACCCGAAAGAAGTGCGAGGTCCGGTGAAGATCAAGGCTGACAAAGAAACGCGCTATCTCCAGCCATCTTTTCCACGCGTCGACGATGTTTTATCAACATCATGAACAATAATGGACATCGTTCTCGGGGGACATACATTGACCGATCTATGACAGTTCATGAAGATCCAAAGTTCTGAACTGTAGCATTCGACCAGAGAAACCGTTCTCACGGCGGGTTGAAGGTCATTCAATTGTACAGTTAGCAGCTGTGTCAAAATTAGCTTGCGCTGATCTTTTGAATCTTGAAAGATTTTATAAGAATGGCCAAGACTTTGTCTCAAGGTGAGATTCATGGTATTTTGAGGAGAAAACATGGATATGGTTTTAATTCCTTGTCACGTGCCCGTTATCTCTTCTCCCCACCTTTGATTTATGGACGATTGCTCGGAGTTCGGTCTTGAGTCCTCTTGTTTGACTTTTTTCTTCCTTTTCGTCCGTACTCTCTTTCTGTTACACTCAATTTAATTTATCTGGCGTATCCTGTGATTTATCGACCGTGGGGTGCGGGGTAATATCTTCGGAAATGCTCGAATCTCTTGCCTCAAAGTGGGAGGGGATATCTACGTTCACCAAGCTTCTAGTCTTCGCAATCCTAATCCTTCAATACTTTGCATTTAAGAATCTCCTCCGAGTTAGAGGTGTACCAGGTCCAAAGCTTTATGCTATGACAAAATGGCGGTTAGCATATGATGACTGGACAGGGACAAGAACAAGAGCAATTCACCGCCTACATCAGGAATACGGACCAGTGGTTCGGATTGGTCCAAATGAGATTTCCTTTAATAGCTTGTCAGCACTCAAGACTATCTATGGAGCCGGAAGTGGACTCGAACGAACATCATTCTACCGCATGTTCGATGTCTACGGCCATCAGAATCTTTTCACATTCGCTAGTGTGAAGGCACACGGCGAGAGAAAGAAATTACTCAACCATGCCTACTCCAAATCTAGTATCCTCAAAGTTTCCGCAGCTGCTGTTGAGCACAAAGTCTGGGAGTACATGCAACTCCTGGAAACAGCCCCCAAAACGGCGAGCGAGACGTTCGCCAGCTTGCACTATTATTCCTTGGACAATATCACTCACTTCCTCTACGGAGATGAATTTGGTGCAACTTCTGCGCTTACAGGTTCTGTTTCTGATAGGACTATGTTGGACGATGTTCTGGATCCTTCACGTCGAAAGCTTGCGTGGTTCGCGGCCCATTTACCACGATATACGAAATGGTTGATGTCTAGGACCGGTTTTGCTGAGAACGTGGTAGCTGGGCTTGGTCTTTTACCGCAGAAGAAACCGACTGTGTATACTGGTATTCGCAAACATGCATTGGCAGCATGGGAAACCTTCTCTTCTTCCTCGGCCAATGTGAAGCCTGCGTCTAAAAGCACGACTATCATTGGACGACTGGGAGAAAATCATGTATCGAGAAAGATTGATGGACTGCAGGACATGGAAATTGCTTCTGAAGCGGCGGATCATCTCCTTGCTGGAGTCGACACCACGAGCGACACATTAATGTTTCTTATCTGGGCATTATCTCTCCCAGAAAATCTTCATTTTCAAGACAAACTTATCAAAGAAGTTTCAGCCATGCCAGAATTAGACTTGGATGCCCGAGGAATTCCGACAGCTGATACGACAGGAAAGTTGCCTTACCTTGACGCCGTCATTAAGGAGACATTGAGACTCTACGCTCCCCTTCCAGCCTCAGAACCTAGAAGTCTCCCGGTTGACACAACAATCGATGGCGTCGACATTCCTGCGAACATGATTGTGAGCATGTCTCCGTACAACTTACATCGAAATCCCGAAGTGTTCCGAAACCCTTTGGCCTTCAATCCCGAGAGATGGTTCGGAGAGGCCAAAGAGGTTGCTGAGATGAAGAAATGGTTTTGGGCCTTCTCGAGCGGAGGTAGGATGTGTATTGGAATTCAGTACGCACTCTACAACATCTCGAACTGCATATGACTGATGAAGATAGTTTGGCAATGGCAGAAATGACGACTTTGACAGCTGCTATCTATAGAATATATAATACGAAAGTGAAGGCTGGTACTGAGGATACATCTCCGGGTATTACGAGTCGATTCGAGGTTTTCTACGATGAGTCCAAGCCACGCATGAAGGTATGTATTTATTGCCGAGCCAAACTGGACTATTTGAGCTGACTCTATCCCGACAGGAGCATGAGTGCTGGATTGATTTTGAGAAGCAGGTGCGATAGAGAGGTTAAGACAGGCTCTAACGGAGGAGCGACCCCGCTGATCAGTACCATGGTTGTTCTTTCCCTCGGCCTCTCTTCTAGTCCAATTAAAATGACCGTCCCTTCTTTTCAGACTTCCAAGAATGAACTTAAAAAGTGTCACGAAGTCACCAGTATCTTTCTTCACGATCTATAACTCCACTGTCACACATTCGTCATGACTTCTATACTTGATTCTCTTGCGGTATTGTTACCAGCATCAACTACACCCCCCTTGTAAGGAAATCGAAATATACTAGATCCATGGCCTCCATATCAGAACTTGAAGAATCAAAGGCACAGCTCGATTTTCTCGGTACGCGACGCATAATCAACCTAGACACAAAAAAGCAACTCAATCGTATACCGAGTTTATTCAAATCCCTAATCCCGACATTCGACAGATACTACCCACTCGTTGTAAGAGATGAGTGTAGTTTTAGAAATGAGGATAAATTAGAATGTCTAATGGCGCGTGATCAGGAATATGAATCACTTTTATTAGGTTTTAAGGAGGTGACGGCGAATGATATCCGCATACGGTACCTAAAGCAATACAAGAATGTCCCACAGCTTCCGGAACATCCAAAAAATATCAGCATGTCAGAAGATACCGCACCACACCGAGTGAAGTGGGATGAAGTTTGGACCAAGATAAAGCCTGAATTTGTAGCCATTCGGAAATGGGAACATGAAAGGCGGCTCTACCGAACAACCCGCCAGATTCCTCAGACCCCATTGCTCGAGCCCTTCGAGGAGATTGGGAGGATGTACATGTTATCACGAGATGAAGTGATCCCTTAGATCAAGGACAGAGAAAGCGAGACGGCGGAGACCAGCAACCTTGAATCAGCTCACATTGATGATCGACATTTGACCGTCGCATAAATGCTAGTACAGGACAGGAGAGCATTAATGACTGCACTGTTAGGCTTTGAGCACGAATGAACGAGGGCTGAGATGCTGGCAGCGTTGTACGATTTTGAGAAACAATATTTCTTATACATTGATACTCAAGAGGACGCTTGGGGCAACGTTGACTGCACAAACTACTTATGGACTTGAAGGATTGGAGGAGCTTTCTAGGGCTATGTTGGGCTTTCCAGGTTTACAATTATTGTCACCGTCTGAGACTCCTCACTTTGTCTTGTTGCACTTGGCCAACGGTCTGCCACATATTAGGAGTTAAATTGGAGCCTGCTTGCGTGAGAAGGCTCTAAGATTTCTGGTACATTTGAAGATCCTGGGACACGTTGAAAGCTCTCCAGAATTGCGTTGTGATAGGCTGATGATGAAAGGGAATTTTCTTTCTATTTCCCAGTCCATCTTTCTCAAAACCCGTCACTAGTCTGATCATGGCCTCGGTGCACAGAATCATTACCACAACAGAGTTTCAAGCTAGCATACACGGAACAGAGTCTCATAACTCGACGCGAAAGTTCTTAGCAAAGATCAATAGCCTCTGGGAAAATAACTGGCTTCCTCAAAGCCCTCAACCCATCCTTGAATGTCCTCAGCGCGCGGGACTCAAGTATGAAATCTCTCTTCACACGCCTTATCTCCTCATCCCCACTCCCTTCCTCCATACGCACCTCTTTTTTCAGTCTCGCAATCCGCGCCTGACGCGAGGCGCGATGATTCGTATCCGAAATAGTCTTCACAAATTCCGATGGAGTCGTGTCGTCGAGGTTCATAAGCAACTTCTTCCCCATCACTAACAAATTATAAAATACCCCATTGGAGCGGTGGAAAAATTGAGCTTCAATATGTAGGTCCATCAAATACGAAGTGAATAGCTCCCTTACATGTCGCTCAATAGACGTCTTATAGTGTTTCTCTTTTATTAAGCAGAATTTCAAAACGGCTTTCTGAATTCGCGACTGATTAAGCATCACCTTTGAAAGATCATTGGCGACGTACAGGAAGGAGGTTCGACGATTGATATATCGATTCCAGCTGTGTTGGTCTGGGTATCCCCAGCTGGATGGTGTCAGTTTGCCCGCCCGGACCAGGTCGGACCATGTGATCCCGGTCCAGTCGCCCAGCAGCTGTTCATGTGTGCTGGGCTTGTTTCGGTAGTGAGTTAATGCGAGGTCAAGCCTTGCTGAAAGTTCTGAGTCCTGTTCGACTAGGTCGCGTCGTTGGTAAGGCTGCGGTGGGGTCAGAATGAGGCTTGGGAGTAAGCTGGGAAATTTCGTACCATGTTTTCAGGTTCCTCCATCCTTGATTCAACCATCATCGTCCTGCGTGAGAAAAATTGGCGGCTACGAATATTTAAAGGGTTGTTGAAGAATCAGAGCAGGAACATTCAACGTAGATGTCTCAGATGCACAGCCTTACCCAGATACCCGCGTCAACAGACGCCACAACGCTAATCGATGCAAGAAGGCGGAAAGACTTTTAGTGGCACAACGAATTCCATTGGCGTCTCTCGCACTAACGCCTCTATAGACTACCTCTGACTAGCAATCTCAGTCCGGTCTGTATCCTGATCTATCCTTTCGCTCTTTCTACCATGTATCCTAATTTCTCCTCTATCAGCAAGCATTTTCTACCCTGTGCGCGTTTATCCTATTGACGCTCTATCCTGATCTCTATGCCGTGCGGCTTTTCTACCCATCAGAGAAATCTCTCAGCGCAAACGCTCTCGACCATCACCCGAATCCTCGTCTCAATTTTATGTAAATCAATGCTCAATTGAAAACCGATTTTCTACACATAAACCTTTGTAAATGTTAGCAAACCATCTCCCATTCATCTGATTGCAACTCACAGATGCTCATTCCGCCCTTGGTTGAAGTGCAAAAGCTCAGCAGAATGTATACCAGCCTCATTTTCTCTTCAATCGATTTGAAGATGGAAATACTCTGACTTCATGCAAGCCTCAACGATCTCAGGTGGAATCCTATGTTCCTTCTCGCTGACCATGATCTGACATTGCTGTCGGGCGAATGTATGCTCGAGGGTGTAACAAAGTAGCTCGGCAATCTCCTCATCCTCTCCAAGTCGGCCAAGCAAATTCAACTTTGTGAGTACCGGTGGCAGTCCAACAGAATGGAGACGAGGATGGCCCTGTCCAATCAATTGATAGTCTCGAAGTGTGAGCGACTTGAGTGCTTGGAATTCTCTCAATCGAAGAGCATGCTTGGCGACTAAGGTAGGAAAATCGATTGTGATGGTTTCGAGGGAATGGTTGGCAGAGCTCAGAGCAAGAATGTAGTCTCCAATTTCAAGTGGACTCTCTTCCAGCTCGGGAGAAGGTTCAGCAACTTGCGTGATGGTGATCACTTGTAATGCTTCGGGGTGTAGCAAGATATCGGACAGCGCATCATCGTTGATGTCGCATTCCAGTAGATGCAATTCCTTCAGAGCCGTGTTCTCTGGTTTCTCGAGACTTTCGAATCCGCGCTGGTCCAGCTTTGCTCGTCGGATGGTGAGGCTCTCCAGGGTAGGATGACTGAAAATATGAATATTTTCCTGAAGATCCCAATAACCACCATCTTCGCGCTGATAGAACAGGGAGCCTGGTGAGCTGTGAGCATTCTCGTCAGGAATACGACACGTGATATCGACTTACAATTCTTGAGACAAGCCAGGTCAAAGGGACCATTAAAGAGATTGCCGATTCCATGAGACAATACCTCCGGGACCGATACCTCCAAGTTCTCCAGATTTGACATGGTCGAGATAGTATGGGAGAAGTGGTCGAACTTGAGCGTAGGGCTCTCGGGCAGGGCCATGACTTCAGATAGTTCGGTACTTGGATACTCGAGTCGGACCTCCTGGATCAAGGAACCGCGACGTGGGCGTCGAGCCAGCGACTCCGAGAAGGAAACATGATGTCTTGGATGATCGAATGCGACGGATTTGTGAATTATGGGGTCAGCGAGGCGATTCAGCTTCTTGCTGACAAGGCATGCAGAACTAAGGTCGCGCGCAGACAGAACTCCAAGGATTTGAATGAGGAGTTCATCTGGCAAGTTGCCGAGCGCAGGCGACTTGTCGATGCTCATTGTGGAGTCTGTGGGGGAGGCGGGGTGGTATCAAAGTTTAATTTTGTTTTTTTATTTCATGGGGCGATGAGGTTGGGAATTTATTCTTATCCGCGCCTGCGTTTTAACACGTGTTTGCCGAGCGTGTTTGCCACGCGCCTAAGGCAGCCGCAGAGTCGTAAGATAGAGCCACGTGATACGACTTTCGACGTTAAAGTCAATCTTCATGAGCAGTGCCACACGCAGCCACACGGTCAGTAGCCACATGCTTTATTATGTAAGATAAAATTCGTTGTACAGTAGCATCTGAAACCAGCTTTTCTCAAACACACTCTCATAAAAGTTGAGCCCCACTTTTTCTTGCACACAGGCTTTGCCGTTTTCAGTAAGACGCAGTGCAAGGATTAATGTTCTGATGTATGTGCTCGGTCTGCTTCAGCGATAATTAAGTGATAGCTAAGCAATAACCAATCAACAATAGGTTCGTGAACTTGAGGAGAGGTGCCATTTAAATACTGTTTAGAAAGGCTGAGGTTTGCGACTGTTCCTCGTCGCTGAGTCTCTTGTCACAGCATCGACTCCTCCACTAGAGTTAAACTTTGGTCTCATTTATAAAACTATAACTTTTGTCCTACCAGCATTCTCAAACCACAGACGATCGCGATAAGCGAGCACAAAGACACCTGTCCGAGTATAGTATCCAGATCTCTCCGGCGAGGGACTGAGTAACAATCCTCTAGTGTTGTTATATCCGGTGAATTCCATCGAAAGACAGTATACAACTCTTGGCTTTTCCCATTTGCGAATAACCTTTCCTTCTCCGGCCGTGGTTTTGGGCTGCATCCATATTAGTCCACTAGGCCACGATTCTTTTTTGCGAGCCATCCGCATTTCCTTGCGGATCATTCCTTCCTCTTCAACATCCATGAACACCTGTCCCAAGTAGTATTCTTTTCCACCCTGTTGTTTGACATCGTATAGTGTATAGGACTTCTCAAGCCAGTTGAACCTTGATCTTGCTTCTTTGAATGGACCTTCAATAATTAGTTTGCCGCTTTTCACCGACCCAAAAATATCAGATGTCTCTGGCTCTGTTGTGCATTGTATAATCTTCGCGGGAGAGCTTGAAACCCAACCCCTTTGACCCCCAGGGAACCATATAATACCATCAATCGATGCCCAAGACCAAGACGGCGCTCTATATGATAAAGGCCTGCCTTGTTTCACATTGCCAAAATATGAATTGAAGCCACCGTTATCTTTAACCCACATTAGATCTGATAGCAGTGAGGACTCCCACAATCCTGCCAGATATCTGTCGCCTGTGGTTGAGTGCATTCGTCGTGCGAGCCCGCCAATTGCAGGAAGTTTATCTCTTTCGTTTGTCAGGTTCTGAGAGGAATAATTCATAACAACCATTATCCAGTCTTTGTTCCCAGGAGCTTCCGGCAGTCTATAATTATATATTTTATGCGCCGCAAAACCCACTCGCATCGTATGCTCCCTTAGTCTTGAACTGTCGCATTGCTATCCAATTTCCCCGGTGCTATATCCGAGGAGTCTTCTTGAGAGCAAGCTCTCTTGAAGGGACCAACCACGACGGTTAGGGGGTTCATCTTTAGGTTCCCTAGGCCAGCAATTTACCACGACTTTGAAGAAGTCTTCAATTTGGTTCCCATGTCGGTCTATGTCGCAAGATGGTAAGAAGCAATGGCGAGGGTGAAAGAGACCTTTGTCGCAACCACTAGAAGCTGCTGCCATGACTGTAACGACCGCATGGCTGTAGACCCGGTCCATGAGACCAGACTCCCTCTCCCAGTCTTTTTGTGCCTCTTCGTCTGATCTCTGTAAAATGCACAGCGCGTCGACCCAGAGATACTTGAAGCCTAGCCTACGAGTAACTAGGACAGCGTCCCTTAACGTAAGGGGTAGATCACTTAGGGAGAATCCTTCGACTCTTGCTGAGAGGGTTGCTGTAGTTGTCATAAACGCTGGAGAAGTACCCCCTATGAAGAAGATCTAGTGGTTAGCATTTTCCTAGCTTGGTATATCTTAAGAAGAATAGAGGAAATAAGAATGATTAGCTGTACTAGGGGCACATGAACCGAGATGAATTGTCTCAATAGGAGTGACAATGAGCTTTAGGAGCCTGAAAAACCTACAGCAGTAAGACAAGGCAACATATTTTCCGTCATGAACAGTTGAATCTCCAGGGATATGAAGCCGCAATCGATCAGAATCTGGCCCACTGACATCGACTACACGGCTTGGGAGCTGGACATCATTCAAATCTCCACATTTGTGCTCATGTATGCATCTTGACAGCCAACTTTTTGCTAGCTCCGATGATGGAAGAAAGTCAAGTGGCTGCACATAATCTCGGGTTAAGGAGAGGTTGGAGTGTCTGGCAAATCTATAAATTTAAGCTTGATGATATCTGACAACAAGCTGGGGCGAGCCTGGCATAGCCTGAAGGGGTAACGGAAGGCTTACTGTGATCAGCAGACATTGTAAATCCAACAGTCCAACGTGGGTTTTGCGCTTTCTGCTCATACAACGAGGCTTCCAACGAGTCCCTCGAGCCTTCCCTATTTATCTCTAGTTCAAGAAGCATGTTCATCCAAGATGGAGTTTTAGATAGACTGCGAAAGTTCTGGAAGCCAGCACAAATCACGATACAAAACTGGCATCCTTGACGCGCACCATCTAGGATTTCTCCAACTGAGCCATGTTCAAATTTCCAAGGTCCATTTCCGCCGGGAAGAATAATTCTGTAGCATCGATCGCAGAAATCTGTGCCTCTACGTTAGTGATGAGCGCTGGTGCGATCTAAATGGGGATGAGGTTACCTTCATAGTGATCTTCGGCCTGAGCCATAGCAGTACTATTATATCACACACGCCTTACAGTAGATCTTTCGTATGTATAGATGGTTGGTTATTCTTTTGCTCGTTGAGAGTGATAGTAAAGGATGAAATGACCGTCAATCGCAGATGAATGAATGACAGCGGGTTTGCTTGGTAATGATTCTCGAATGTCTAACCGAGTTAGACATTCGGAAAACAGCTGAGACTCTCCGCAAATCATGGGGCAGCGACGACGCGATCGTAATTTTCGGAGTAAGCGGGCCAGGAGTGTTCGGGGCACACAACATAACTAACATAAAACTACGAGAAATTTTGATGCGTTCACAGAATCAGAGCCGCTTAAATTTAAGGTACCTATAGTTTATCTTGTAACAGGGTGCGTCTCTCGACCCAGGGATGGACGTTACATTTGAAGGATAGTTATAGCGGCGGTAATGTTGAACAAAGAATAGAGGTTCTTCGAATTTCTTTGATGCCTCTGCGAACATCATGTTTAACTTATAGGTGGCAGTCGACCTCCCTAGCTCTTATAGGCTTTCTTATCGCTGGAGCTTTAGGCTTTATCCACTGAAATTTCAGGACCTGGTGGACCACCGCTATCTAAATGACACAATCACAACCAAGACCGACCCACCTCCCTCAATTGAAATATTTCAGTTTCCATGAAGGATCAATCATACAGAACTGTTAGTTCAAACCACATTCATTAGTCATGAATTTCGAAAAGGCATTACGACTATCAACGCCTCACCATCCATGGCCATCAACAGCACTGCCATACCATTCCGCCTCGAAACTGACTCAAGACTAGGCCCGGCTCGTTCCTTGTTCTTACCCCCTTCTAAAACATCTTTTGTTCATCAATAATCCAATTTAAACACAAACTTCGAAGAGGAAGCACTCGAAAATAACCAGCTTCTAAACAGACTTCGGCCTTCCACTGCTGCTATCTTTCGTCCATTCCTTGCCCAAAGTGAAAGAAGACTCCACACGCACAACAGTGTTTCCTTTTTCTGGCCCTTCAGATATGTGACTCCCCTCAGTATCGAAGGTGCCTTTCTTCTGATGTCCCATAGGATGTGGAAGTATTTCATCCCAATTTCTCAAAGCACTAAACATCCTCCCTTTCTCAGTAATCGGCACCCGGTTCCACTCATCTATCTCCCAGTCCTTGATCCCCATGCCCTCGAAGACACGCCTTTGCAATTGCAAGGTGCCTTCCGCCCACCAAGCTCGTTGTCTCCATCGCCCAGTCCTCCACTTCATGCGCACCCAGCCTACTATTGTCTCAATACTTTGATTTACTGCAAAAATCAGTACACCAAGTCCGAAAACCAGACCAAATGATAGTGTATGGAAGTTGGTGTAGTTGGTGCGTCGTATGATTTGGTTATCGCATAGCCAGCGCAAGTCCGTATCGTTAATCCACTGGTTTGCAGGAACGAATTCCTGATATCGGGAAGGTGGCCCCGTGACAAAGTCCACCATAAGCCGTTGCATATTAAAGAGACCGATCGAAAACCAATTTTCTGCCTCCAGAATCCATTGATTAGGTGGTAGTGGCAGTGACATTCCGGATGCAGCGAGCTCTTGGGCTAGCAAGGGCGTTTCATCCACGACCTCGTTGATTGAAGAAAAGGTGGATCCCATTAAGATGGTCGTTGCTATCATCTTCTGGCGGCTGTTGCTCAGTACTTCGTCAAGCTCCTCGAGCGTATCCGAAACAAGAGACTGAAAACGCGTGCAGGTCTTTGTACTGTTCGGGGGTGGGTTAGGATTGCATATTTGCTGCTGTTCTATGCACGCTAGGACTGATACTTGCTGGTCCTGGGTATAGATATTGATGGAAACCTCCGGGCCTGAGGCTTCTTGGAATTTTTCGACGTCTTGTCTATGCGCGGATAACCAAAGGTCATCGCTAGGTGCGGAGTAACTCGCCAAGTACGTAGCAAATATCAGTGTCAAACTCGAATCCGGCACATCTAGGGCTGGGATCGGTGCAATATCCTCATTTATTTCGTTACTAATAACCTAGAGTTAGCTTGGTCGCTCGAAACCACCAGGGGCCCGTACTGTACGATATACTCCGGAATTACACTAAAGGCAGTAGGAATCGAAATGTCTGCAAAATCTGTATAGATATAAGTAGCATTTGCCAAATCAGGATCAGTGACCCCCACATCACTATAATTTTGACCGAGTTGTATTCCGTAAAAGAGGGCCGTGTAATTGAAACTATTATTGCCTCTAAAATGGGGATTCCTGTATTGTCTGAAGCTAGTGCCGTTCTTGATATAGCCGTCCGTCGTAATAGGTATACAGGTTGCATTTTTCCTCCATTGGATTCGGTCTCCGTCTTGACCGTTGACGCCGAGATCCTCACGTGAATCGATTAGGCCAGTATCCATGTATAGAGAATTATTAGCAGGGCCAAGACACAGGTCATCAAAAGGACATGATGCGTTTGTCCTTGAGATCCAATGCAGTTGCGGGCGTTTCAGGGCGTTGCATTCCGGCAAAGTCTGCAATTCACCTTGGCAATCCTGAACATATTGTTGGCTGGCTTTCATAGACGCTTCGTTATAACCTTCCCGGAGAACCCCAGCTGCTGAAACTCCATTGGAAACTGATTCATCATCTGAGCCCCACGGACCACATCTAGAGCTTCGAGCTACAAGAATCTCGTCGCCAGCGGTGGTAAACCGGGATGCGAGTATACCAGCAGCTGCGAAAGCTATGAGGTGAAGGAGTGCCATGACGATAAGGTAAATAGATCTTCGGAAGGTGCCTTTGGCACGAGAGCGCCAGGCCCATCCTATGATTGTGAACTGCCAAATGGTGCTAGCATCAGACCTGACGTTTCTCAAAGTTGCTTGCTGCTGATGATGCAGACCATCTTTGGCTTGAGTGGTTGTTCGGAGCTGGTGGACAAAAAAGCTTATGATTCCCCAGGATTGTCGACCAATCAGCTGATCATGAGGTTAGCTGGGTGATCAATAGAATGTGATAGAACGTGAAGTGGTATATATCAATAAGTAACATATAAGACAGAGAGGGTCCGGGATCGTTCCACCACAGAGAGTTGAAATTCACAAACCTGAATGAATATGGCAAGAGCCGCGATGAGGAAACCTCCATTGTGAGATGAAAGCGTAAGAGTGGATCCTAAGATTTCTCCTTTGGAGTAATTTGTCCAAAATCCAAGGTGAATTGTGGTATTTGACGACATTCTTCTGGGCGTAGCTTCTCTGTTTCCTTAGCAATAGTTCTATATTTAACATTTACTGGGACTTTACCTTGAGATCAAAACAAAAGCTCTACAAAAATGAAATTGAACATAAGTAGGTGAAGGAGAAGGTAATCGAATATCATTTATTTAATCGAAATTTGAAGGCCACGACAGAATTTAGGACCAGTCTGTTCGCAGCATTGTATTCAAACGTCCACCTGCAGAAATACGAGCGATGATGGTTACATGCGTACAACTATATCTTTTGGAGTTGAACGACAGCCATATTCCGACTGCACAGCCCCCGCAGCACCTCGCAGTCTTCTTACTTTATTTCTAGCCCTCAAATGCTTCGCAATATAAACTCGTAGCCGGCTCTGCAGGTTTCGGTAGTTCAAATTGCATATCAAATTACAGCTGAAAAACAGCTATACTCTTTCCAGCCCAGCTTTTCGTAGTGATCTTTAGTCTGGACTCGTCCCAATATAGAAAACGAATCTCCTCTTTCGTCTAATGCATATGTACGTCAAAGGACCTGCAGGTGAACGGGACTATGCGTTTGTATTAACCACTAAAGTCTAGTGTGTGAGGCACTGGCTTCTGCTCGCTAAACTTTCGGGCTTTCAATCGCCGGATTCAAAGCCGATATGATCGACCTATGTCCAGCGAACCATATTTGAGCTTGCTGCAAATAATAAACGAGAAATCTAGGGTTCCACTACACTGGACCGCATCCAGTATGCCCGTCTGACACGGCGCAGCCACATCCGTTAGTTCGCTATTCATGGTTTTCATTTGCAAAGCCGTCGGCCATATACAATGGCATGGTAGTGCACGAAATTCTCGGTGTTTAGGCTATGAAGCTTGTTTAAAGGGATAAAAAGGGCCAATCGCTAAATTATTCAAAAGAGATCTGACCAATGGCCAAACTATCGGGCAGACGAAAAGACAGCTTCGCCATATTATTTAGCAATTTATATTAATTGCCTCCATACTTGAACTCGTTTCCCGCAAGGTAGCAACGACTTATCATAGTTGATTGGCTCCCTCTCTCATTCGACCTTCTCGAACACCTGATTTCGAAAATCTCTCCAAATTTCAGAGTAACGTTTCTGCAAGCTACAATTAGGGATCTAGGCATCCACATGAACATTGAGAGAAGATGGTTGCATCCAAACCTTCAATTGGATAAAAATAGTAGTACCGGGGCTAGAGTTGGCGAAGCTTCGGCATGGTGTGCGGTGTTACAGAGGAAGGGTCACATTGTGCCTTTTAATCCTTGCTTCAAACTAGTAGTACTGCATTTCCAGTTGCCTTCCGGGTACATGCGCTCTTTTATTAGCGATCCAACCAGGTCATATTTCTTGCCCGAGCCAGAGCAATTCAAAGGAACATCCAACGTTATTCATTCAAAATACCTTCATACACATCTACTATATACATATCCAGATCCCTTTTACTCTGTCTGAAATTGGTGTCAATAGATATCAATTTATTTATTTTGCAATGAAAAAACCCAAACAAGATGCTTAAGGGAAAGTTAGTTCTGATATTATATTTCCGTTCACCACCATTGCTTGAACTTCGGGAAAGCAAAGACATGTAACCCCTTGCATTGCTGCTTCTCTTTTCGCCTCTTCGTTTGTCAGTTTCTGACTGATTTGTCTCAAATTCGTCTCTTTTTGAGTCTCAGCTCAAGCCTATCCACCTAGCGACACTTTGTAGATTTCGGGGCCGAGTTTGACTTCCCATATCCAAATAAGGCAGTCTCTGATTCACTGTGGAGAAACTCAAGTCTGGATTATTCAGACTTGGGGAGATATTCACCTAATTCGGTCCTTCAAACCAGAGCATTTGTAAGCCATAATTATATCACGTGACACTAGAGCTCCCTATTTGAATCCACAGAGCCCCACTATTGAACCCAAGCATCTTTGATAATAGTCATTATGGCGCACATCACATCACGCACCGTCTACCGAAGAAATGCTTCTAAGACCAACACTCTGAACATCCTAAACGAGCCCCTGAAACCCTTGAAGTCAACCGAGATCCTCATACACATCCGTGCGATCTCACTCAATTACCGCGATGTGAATATCCTGAATGGTACGAACCCATGGCCAGTTACTGCTGATGGCATTCCCTGCTCTGATGCTGCAGGCGAGGTGATTGCCGTTGGTGCAGAGGTATCCCGCTTCAAGATTGGAGATCGAGCGTCTCCTATTTTTGACCAGAAGAGCGTAACCGGACAGGAGCAGTCTCGGGAGTGGCTTGGCGGTGACGTGGATGGGGTGTTGGCCGATTATGTCGTTTTTCCAGAAGAGAAAGTTGTCCTGACTCCTGAGCATCTGAGCTGGGCAGAGGCAGCTTGCTTGCCTTGTGCAGGTCTGACTGCTTGGAGTGGCCTGGCTGTAGGCGGGGAACTGGTTTCTGGGAAGACTGTATTAATTCAAGGTCTGTTTATCCCAAGAGGTCGAATCGAAATCTGACGAATTTCAGGAACTGGAGGAGTGAGTCTTATGGCTTTGAAGCTGGCGAGTGCTGCAGGCTGCAAGGTGATAATCACCTCTAGCTCGGATGAAAAACTTGAGAAAGTTCAGAAAATCGCAGGCAGTAACAGGATCTCGACAATCAACTACAACACGACTCCCGAATGGGAGCATGAAGTTTTGAGGTTGAACGGTGGCAACGGGGTCGATATTGTCCTCGAGAATGGTGGAACATCATCCCTCCTGAGGAGTTTCGCTGCCGCTTCAAAGAGAGGTATCATTAGCCAGATTGGTTACCTTGGACGTCAAGATCCAAAGGATTTGGACGGCCTTCTTTCAATTTTAATCGACAAAACAATTACCCTTAGGTATGCCACAATCCAGAAGATATTTTCACTGAGACTAACATGGCTGCAGAGGAATCAACGTCGGATCTCGATTAGAATTTGAAGCCTTGAATCGAATAGTTACCGCCAATGAGATGCATTTTGAGGACATAATCGACAAAAAGTTCTCATTCGGTCAGACAGAAGAAGCATTCAAGTATTTAAAAATGCAGAAGCATACAGGTAAAGTGGTCATTGAGATTTAAGGAAGAAATGTAAATACGAGGACATGATAGGGAAACACGAATGTGACATTGTCAAGGGGTGTGCACGTGCATTGAATTCCGCGTGACGTGCCTTGGCGAAGGGGCTGAGTGAGACATTTTTTCAGCAATCACCTCAGAACTTTGCTTTTCAGCTTCTTCCAATCGACATGAAATTAAGGCTGAGCATCTGGAAATTCAAAATGTTCACAAGCTTTCGAAAGCAGCAGCAATCGGATGTAAGAACCTACTTGACATTCTCACACGACTGATACTTACAGTCTATTGGTACAGGAGCAAACGCGCATCGAAGATGCTTTCGATGAAGCAATGGAACACTGCCTCGATATTGGGAATTCGGACCCAAAACAAGGACTTCCTATATCAACACCAACGTCCCCATACGATGTTATCATGAGCTTAACCCATGAACATGATACATTACATTTCTGGACTGCCGTTAGTGAGATTGCGGGACTCATCCATCGGCATCCTGTTATACGCGCAGCTACCCTCGACTTCATTGGAATCACAGATGAGAAATATCGAAAGAGTACTGGCCATCTGGCGTTTCATAATTTCACATGGAATCTCTTCGCCGAAGCTACAATACTTGTGAACGCATTTGATCGAGCGAAAGAGTGCAGGAAGCCGTCTGATCCAGTTTCGAGACGGGCGCGAAGGTGGTCATCCAATCTCGGCAAGGACCCTAGAACTGAGGAGAAGGAGGATGAATTATTGAGGCAGTTCCGAAAGGAACATACCAGCATCAAGCGCGGTGATTTCATGAACATTATCAGAGAGGCTTCAAGACTGGGTAGGAACAGTCGATCGGAAGAGGACTCGGGTTGGGAGTATAAGACTTACTTAAAGGACTTCCCACGATCTTCGAACGCGTTGAAGCGCCTGAAAGAGGATTTGAGAAAGTTAAGACCGATCAGGAATATCGTGTATCCCGAGGCGATCGAATGATATCTCAATCATTCGCGAGTCCTTCAGCTCATTCCTTGGCGGTGTCTGCCTTGTTGCGTAGGACTCGCTTCGGTGGCCAACAGGACTGCGATTCCTGTCACAGGCATCCACACAAGGCTGCGCCGAAATAGAACTATGAACACAGCCTCATTTGTCCTTTCCTTAGATATATGAATGAGATAGCTGTCTAGTCCGAAGACCTAGACTTATAATCAATAGCGAGGAGATTACGGATAGAACTTGAACTGCTCAACCATGACGGTCGAGAATGGCCGCAAAGTAGAATCAGCTGCACCAATGACAGAAGTACACATTTGACCTCCTCACAAAGTCACGAAGCTTATAATACATCAGTTCTTAAATCCAAGACTTCACTGGAATTCAGAAACAACAAAAAATGACAAAGAAGAGGAAAAATTCATCCACACCCTCCTATCACGAACAATTCGTGTCGGAGGTCCGGAATCAGGCCTAATGTCTTGGCCAGACATCACCATGGAAGAACCTAGGTCGCAAATGAAAGGGATCTTCCACTATGTTGCAGAAGTCATCAGTCGCCAGGTTCTGGAAGACCAGGTCTTACGAGGAACCATCAATCCCTTCATCGGAAACTCCGACCCAGAATATCTCGAAGCTTTTGTCAGTCCCGTGTTCACAATATTCATCGAGAATCTTGTTTTCGAAACAAATGGTCTTCTGGAAGCTTCTCAGAAACGAAAGATTTTAAAGCAAAGTCGGCGCGGAATTCTGGGGAGGATGAGGTATTCGAAAGAAGAGAGAGAAGAGATGAACAAGATTGCGAGCTTCAAGTCGAGACGGATAAGTGTCGGTGAAATGCTAAGCATGATTTGGCTGTATCGAACTCCGATATGGGATGCGCCAAAGAAGGACAGGGATGAGAGGAATTATTGGGCAAGCAACGTGGAGTTTGTAAGAGGCTCTAAAGCGTTGCAAGTGTTGAAAGATGACTTGAGGAAACTCAGGAGGTCATTTGTGGATGTTGAAGCTATTTAGGTTTGAGAATATATGATGTGGTTGATAGTGGGGACCAGAGAGCGTTGCTTTGTGATGCAAGCCTGAATGGTTTGGGACGAATCAGATATCGATGAGAGGTAGAAGATCGGCCTCATTCACGAGATTCGATGCAAGTTTCACATGGATATTTTGACATGGGTACGTTATGCTAGAATGCGCCTATATGCACAATGTATATAGTTCGGAGTCAGACGAGAAGACTGAGACAGCCTATGGTTTCCACTTGTGTAGGTATTCGGTATGTGTTATTTGATCAAGTTGTCGTACTTGTGTAAACGATGGACTTCGGGCTTGATTTCGACTTCGAATTTGACTTACCAGACAATTTCGTGCTTGAGACCAGCTTTGATGTGAATGCCGACTTGCTTGAGAGTTTGATGGATGTGGTTTCCTTCGAATTAGACTTGTTTGTCGTCGTAGCCGAGGTCTTCGTCGTCTAGCTAAGCTTAGTGCTCGTTCCTGCAGAGTTTGAGGCTGGAGAAGATGAGGATATACTTCAGCTAAGATGTTAGGTATAGACACAAAGAAAAAGATTCGGAACGCCTCGCGCTCCGCCTGGAAGGCTCGACCACCAAGAACGGGATCGAGTCGCGAAAGAAATAAAGGACAATTTATCGCTTGACATGGAGTAGTCAAGTAGAGCCAAAACCGCAATCGGAAAAAAGAAAGGAATGCATAACATCTTTAAGAGAACGTATTCTGTAACGAACGTAGCTAAGTGGAAGTGAAAAGGTATGAATTCTCAAAAAGTCCCAAAACCCAGTTGAATCCATCCATCCACCATTCAAAGAGACCCCCAATCACATCATCCCGCCGAGGTATATAATAAGTCCACCTGTCCAGCCATTGAAACCCAAACTGAAAGGGTATCCGTATCTAAGAAACATTTCAAATCCCGTCGATCAAAATCATAACGCCGTGAACTATAGCCCCTCTAAAACTCCTGACTCCGCGTACGCCTCCTATCGCCCAACTCGAACGCTCGGCTCTGACTTCGTCTCCAATCATCTGCCCATCCAGTCGAGCGTCGATAGCGGGATACAGAAAAGAAAAATGCCTCGGTGAGGCATTAGATGTTAGACTCCTTGTTCCGTGCTTCAAGACCGGCACGTCTGCCAATCAATCATCTTCTCTATCCTCCAAATCATGAACGTTGACTACACTCGCATCCTCGTCACTGGCACCGAAGCCTTGTGCCTGCAAGCGTCGAATAATTGAGGGATCCGGTTTTGTCAGGATATACATACTAGGCACAACGGGATGAGGAGCTCCGAAGCTGCGACGGTGTGCCTTCAGATGACAAAGTTGGCGACCTCCCATCCACCATGCGAAGTTGGAAACATATGTGCGACTGTACGACGAGAAAAGTGCGGATGCTTTGAGCAGTTCCCACTGCGAGAGCTCGGGATTCTGGCCATCGTCGCAAAGAAGCAGCTGCGTTATCTGGCTGCTGACACAGGGCTTGATGTCGCGATACTTCTCATACATTTCGATCAAGTATGAAGTAAACTCCGGTTTGGACTCGTCCATCGGGTGACGATGGAAGTGGTTGGTCCAAGCATTTTTGAGGTTTTCGAGATCTTTCTTCAAAATCTTCAGCAATTCCTTCCATTCTGCGCTCTTCTTGGATTGCTCTAACGCCCAACTGTACCGAGCAACGAGGTCGCCATCCCACCACGACCCATCCTCCTGGAGGTCCTGCAGTGATTTGTTAACCGTGTAGTCTGCAACCCACATCAGATGCTCGACAATATCGTTCGAAGGGCCCTGAGGAACCCAATTTTTGTCTTTGCGCCGGAGCGGCCGGGGTAGGACCTTAATCTTCTGCTGTCGAAAGTTCTGCCATCGATCTTCATTAAATTCATACCCTTGTTTCGCCTGATCCACAAGATTGCTCAAAAGTTGGCTGAGGTACAAAGCTTCTTCGCTGTCGATGCGACCTTGTGTATAACAAACACCCTCTTTGTAATTTGTGCATATACCCAACATACTCGCCTGCATATTGAACTGAAAAGACTTCTTCAGAAAAATTGGGACAGCCGAAAGAGGGGATTGATCATGAACAAGGTCCTCATATTTGGTAGTATCTCTGGTGATGAGACCCTCTTCAACAAGATCGGGTGCGATAGGAACATCGGCAGACACAAAGTTGCTTACTATCGTCGGTTCCCAGCATACCCAAGCAATATCCCCATCGTAGTCACCTCCTGAGAGTTTAGCGGCAAGGGAAGGATTACCTTTGGTCGGAAAGATGATGACGTCTTTCAAACCCATGAGCTCTGCCTTGACTACAGCCTTAACTTTCTGAATGTCACTGACAAAGTGAGCAGGGCATCTTGCAACTAGGACGTCGGCCCCATTAAGTACTGCGCCAGAGAATCCCGAGACGTTGTCGACGAAGCTAGAAAAATCGATGTAGACCTCACCCGGTTCCAACACGCCCCAGAAATCAGGGACCATGTAGGCATAGGTCGATCGTCCAACAGTAATATTCATGCGCTCCTTCAGGTCATCGCACTTCCTCTTAAACACCTCACGTGCCATTTTGTTCATGAATTTCAGATTCTTTGGGTCAAAACCAGCGTCCAGCATCACACTGAGCCTCTCCTCTTTTGTGGTTGGAAGACCACCACGGTAAGGCACCGCTCCAGCCTTGAGTTTATCATTTGTACCAGACTGGCTGGAACGGATCCATTTTTTGAAGAGTGACGGTGCTTCCATGGCTGCTTGTATGTCTGCAACCTCTTGCGCCAAGCCGTCTTTCAACAGGGTTGAGATCGCATCTTTCATAGCCTTCCGATCGGCAGCTCTGTCGATCAGAAGTGGGAGAAGCTGCGTATTGAGATCAGCGGACTTCAGCGGGCCGGAATATCTCAGAACCTCAAATGCTCGATGGCTCCGATCATCCGATTCCCCATTCGGCTTGCTGCTTCTGGTCCATTTTTGTTGCGAAGGATAGACTTCTATCCAGTCATCTCCACGCGTGTCGGTGTGGTCCACGAGCCAGAACCCTTTTGCTTCGCCAAGGCGTGCCTGAAATCCACTTGGCAGATAGGAGAGACACAATTTCTGTGTCACTTTTAAGGCCAAGCTTGGCGAGATACGAGCGCAGCCATCATTCATGACTTCATCATCAGGTCCATAAACTAGGTCTTTCTCCTGGAAACGTATCTGAGATTTGTCCAGGATAAGAGTTTCCTGGTTTCGAGACACAGCTTGCATAACGTCAGCAAGTAGCTTGCTGAAATGAGGGAGTTATTACCAAGAGTAGTACGGTTGAATAGCTTCAAGTAGCTTTGATGAACATTCTTACGTGTAGGCCTTATACGATCGAGTAGGCGATCGACTGTCATAACCGGATGACCTATGCTTGTGTTTGGGTTGGAGATCAAAGTACTATTGTTAACGAAATCAATACCATCAACAGCAAAGAAAAAGATACGGTATATCGCTTCAGCACTGACAGCTTCTCGTCTTCGTGCAGTTTTTTCCTTGGGCTTCACGAAAAACGGTCGCCATGTCCGTCCAAGGAGAGGATGCTTCGAATCAATCAGCCAATCGTAAACCTTGTCTCGCCACATGTCAACCCCAAGGTTCTTCACTAGACGTTGCACAGTCGCTGGTACATGTCGGCCAGTAATCTGGGGTATAGACAGTTCCATGAAGCGGTCGTGGCCAAATCTTCGACCGAGTCGATGGGAATACTCAAGCTTGAGTGGATCTAATCGAAGCTGGAAGACAGGATTTGGCGAGGACGTATTGAATGACAATGAGCCAGCAAAAGACACTGAGTAGTCTCCCTTGTGGTAATCATTCAGAACGCAAGTCCAGACTTCCTCTCCGCATCTTTCAGGGAATGGTCTCCCTTTCAATGCTGGTATGCTTTTGAGGAAGCTCCATAACGTGTTGTAATCCTTCAACGCAGGTGTCACTGGAGCGTTGAAGTCCGAGAGGGGAACTTCAGCGTGTAGAAAGACGCGTGTGATCTCGTACAAAACGCCTGGGTGGGCCTTCTCGAGCGCATGGGGAAGCGGAGCTAATATCATTCAGTAACGCGAGGCATGACCGCAAGGCAAACTTACGAAACACGCTGTTCAGACAAACCTTGAGCTGTCTCTCAGCTACAGTGAGCAAGACATCATCGTCGTCAATGGTATATTCGAGTAGATCCTGAGACAGTTCTTCTGCTTCCGGTGCGTCACTAGATACAACGGATACGCCACCTCTTCCAAAACTAACATCGAGGAAATCTTCTTCTACAACGTCAGCTACTCGAGCTTCAAAGCTGCTAGATGCGTAGTCTGAGCTCTGAGTCTTGTCTGGTTGAGGGATCATGAAGGATGGTTTCATTGCTGGAAAGCCTGGTTCTTCGTCTGGAACTGTTTCTTGCGTGCTGGCTGGAAATGAGCTTGGACCAGCCCGAGACCAGAAGCTGGATGCATCAGATGCAAAACTTGTGTCGGCACTTCGAATAGCCCCAGAGTCTCGTATGGTTGACCGTCCACGACCTATTAGTGTTTCAGGAGGGGGCGGTGGCATGTTGTTTGTCGACTTTGGACGCAAGATATCATCGGGTTTTGCTTTCTTGACAGGGGTAATGTCCTGAAATGGCTCCTCTCTTGCGCGCTTGGACTCGGCAGAAGATTTCCTTAGGTGGGGATAAAGTGACTCTGAGCTTAATCCTTCCGAATTCGTCTTGATTGGAAATGGCACTGCCTTGTCATCAAGTGGTGTATCATACGAGACAAATCTTTTAGGAGTCGCCGGCTTGGACCTCTTCATTGATTCCCAAACCTCTGCTAACAGCCCATGAAGGCATTCCAAAAGCAGTCTTCGTTCTTCTGCAGTGACCGGATGAGGCCGATGCCTGGTCTTTTCGGGCACTATCCCCCGCTCTGCCTTGGGTTTTCTTTTCCATTTATCATAGAACTTGTCCGCCTCATCCTCAAACTTCCCTCCAATCTCAATTGCATTCTTTGTGTCCCTTAATGAAATCGCCTTTATCATGAACACGCACTTCTGCTCCATCGTCATGTTCGCTAGTCGTTGGCTAGGAGATTCGTTGGGTTTCGGCAATTCCAGCTTGAGGTCCCAATGATAGCAGACACTAGCCACAATAGATTGGATAGCCTCGTCAGCCTGAGCTTTCTTTGCTTCTCGAGCCGGATCCTGTGGATCGGACACCAAAGATGGTGCCATAATGATTTTTAGCAGTGCAAATTCGATATGACAGGTTGAGGACAGGGCGAGTGTAGGTTGGTAAGCTATACATGAGCATGTAGATGACTGGATGACTTCGTCGCAGGGATTTTAATGAAGCCGAATTATGATGATAGACATTGAGACGATCCAATTGTGGATGTTGTTCTTCGATGTGTATCCTGTAATGCCTTGGTGGCTTTCGTTTGCGAGGGTGGGGTAGTATACTGAATGTCTCGGAAACTTATCAGCAGGTGTTCGAAGTGGCTGAGGCTGAGGAGTGCTCAATTGACTACCTACAACACTTGCAGATGTTTTATCGATGCAGAAGGTCGCAAGAGGTTGGAATCAAGGTCGATCGAGGTAGCTAGATGCTGAGCAGCAAGCTGAAAGGGTTGGAAAGGTATGGAAGACGAGGCTGTAAGATTAAATAAGCCCATTTGTTAACTTAAATCTGCGAGCGAAGGGACAGCCATTGACACTTACAAATAGTATGCAAGCAAAAGCGGAGGCAGGTTCAAAACGATTGAGGAAGAGCGAGATCTCCCAAAGGAGAGTATCGCGAGTAAGGTCGTTTGTACTGGAGGAAGAAGGATTGCGGGAAGACGGGCTGTACTAGGCTACGGGCGTTGCCGCTATGCCGCACGCTAGTAAACCCCTGAAATCGTCGCGTGGGGAAGCAGCACCACAAGATTTTGCTGTTGCACTTCTTTAGCAAAAAAGTCACCCCATTCAAAATAAACGACGACTGGCAGTGCCATGTTGTTTATGTGGCGTCTCCGCCATCGCTGAAGTGCCCGGAACAAGTGCTTCTAACTGTTGTAGCGTATCTGCTTTTCTCAAGAGGAGTCTAGTCATCCAAGCCTACATAAGGCTAGTTTGTGTTTGCGTGTTGAATTGCCCAGCATCTCCCTTGTTATTCTCGAAGTTCTCCACACCCTCTCGAAGGCCGGCGCACTCACCATCGAGAGTTCAATAGGAACCTCTTGAGGGATGAGAGGAGAAGAAGGCATGCGTTCCGCTAATATGGTTGCCGAAGAATGCAGAGACGTTAAATGGTCTTCGTCTGATGGAAAGCAAAGTAGATTCTCGAATGAGATAAGCAAATACTCGAATTACGCTCGAGTGAGATAGTTAGAACTGAGTGTCGTCACACAGCAGTAGGAAAATGCGGCCTGCCTGGTCGCATGAGGTAGCGCTGTTGCCTGGATGAAAAGCTACCATGACCCCGCAGTCTTGCATTAAATCATGATCTTCATTATATCGAAACCGATGTCTTTTAAGAACTTCATTCGCATTCTTAGTGCTTTCGCTTGATTGAGGCTGAGAGAAAGACTTGCGCCTCGTTCTTCTCAAGTGCAGATCAATCTCGAATCCTTAAAGAATTTGCAAAGAACCACACGAGTCTTGAGCAAGTTCACAAAATCTTTTTAGTTCCGCTTTAGTGAGGGTTGAGATCTGGTCCCAGCACAACGTGAAATCGAGAACCAATCCCTGAATCTTCCAGAAACTCTTTCTTCCTCAGAAAATTTTAACCAGCGCCCTACCAATCATTACCTCGTTTGATATGACGCTCTAGTTTTCTATTCTTCTTTCGTTCGAGCTCAATATCGTCGGCGTAACTTTTGACGACGATAGTATCACATGCTACACCCTTTCACGAACACTAGCCACCCGCCGGAATGTCCACTCCCCAGCACATAACCATCTCATATATTTCTCGGTCCATTTGCCGTCGCTTCACTTTAATCTCGCGATCTTTACATGGAACCCATTGGTGGATCTCATTCGTTCGCATCCGCTCGGTAGATCTTCACTCCTCTCGGCTCTTCCCCGCAATGCCGGTTTCCCCATCCATTCGTGACGCCCACATTAAACTTTCAGGCTACGCAACTCTCCGTGCCTGCATATGATCTGCAAATAACCCACGATGCGCTTCAATCAGAGTTCAGTATTCGGCGGCATTGGCACCTCTAGTGGATCGTACCTGGAGAATAGTTCGAGTCAATATGAAGCCAGTGTGGGGAGCCGGGAAAGGAAAAGTCTTGCTCCGATACCATTTCTGTTGCGGGGTTGACATAAGGCACTTGAAAATATATTGCTGTAGTTATGTCCTTTTTATTTCGTTCTTCGATTACAGTCAGAATGTTTGCTAGTCTTGTTCTCGTACCCATTGTGGCTAGCATTGCCAGTGCAATCAATCTTACAGTTGCCAGCAGGGGCGGAAATGCCACCTCTTCGATGATGTACGGACTGATGTTCGAAGATATCAACCATTCAGGAGACGGTGGAATTTACGCTGAGCTCATTCAGAATCGAGCATTTCAAGGAAGCACTGAACATCCATCGACACTCCACCCATGGATCGCCACTAGAAATGCGACATTGACTCTACAAAACACCTCACTCCCGCTATCTTCTGCTCTACCAGTCTCTATCCACGTGGCCGCCTCAAACGAAATAACAGGAAAGATTGGTCTTCTTAACCCCGGGTGGTGGGGTATAGACGTTCAGCCGCAACCATACACGGGAAGCTTCTGGGCACTGGGATCATACAACGGCACATTCACGGTCAAGCTACAATCCGCTATCACGAATCAAGTCTTCGTCAGTCTCGACATCGATTCTTCATGCCAAAGTGGAAAGTGGGTAGAGCACAAGTACACACTTGAGCCGAAGATTGCCGCGCCGAACAGCAATAACAGCTTTATTTTGGAATTCGATTCAGGACAAGGATCGGTGAACTTCAACCTCATCAGTTTGTTTCCGCCAACCTACAAAGAGTCGCCAAATGGCAATCGACCTGATCTTATGTCCGCATTGAAGGATCTCAACCCGAGCTTCTTGCGGATGCCTGGTGGAAACAACCTGTAAGCTCTATTGTCCTTGCTTAATTTTGGATGCTGACTTTTCACAGCGAAGGAGATTCTTATCATTATCGCTGGGCATGGAACAAGACCGTCGGCCCACTCACCAACCGTCCAGGTCGTCCAGGAACTTGGGGTTACGAAAATACCGATGGGCTAGGGTTGATCGAGTACTTCAACGTCTGTCTCTCTCTTATTATATCTTCATTTTCCTCACTAACAAATCAACAGTGGTGTACGGACCTCCAAATGGAACCACTACTTGCCGTCTGGTCAGGAATGTATCTCGGCTCCAACGACGTTCTTAGAGCCTCCGCCCTGGCACCCTACGTAAACGACACAATGAACGAACTAGAATTCATCCTCGGCTCCCCCTCCACTCCGTATGGATCCCTACGTGCCTCTCTCGGATACCCCGATCCCTGGCCCCTAAAATACGTCGAAATCGGCAACGAAGACAACCTCGAAGGGGGCGCCTCATCCTACGCCTCCTACCGCTTCAACATGTTCTACAAAGCCATCTCTGCCAAATACCCCTCCATCACCATCATCTCCTCCACAGGGGACTTGAAAGCAGTTGGTGCTGGATCCGCAACAGATTTCCATATTTATTCACTGCCGGATTATTTCGTGAGCCAATTTGGGAAGTGGGATAATGTGCCCAGGTCGCATAAGGTGCTGATAGGGGAGTATGCGAACGTGCAGTATAATATCCATAACCAGCCTCTAGCGGGAGTGAACTGGTCAGCGCCAAAGCTGGTGTGGCCGATCTGGGCCGGGGCCGTAAGTGAGAGTGTGTGGAGCATCGGAGCGGAACGGAACGGCGACGTTGTCCTCGGACAAAGCTATGCACCGGGGTTTATGAATCTAAATAGCTACGAATGGAGTGTAGGTCACCTCCTCCCATTTCCTGTTGCGCGATCAAAAAACGGTTGCTAATCACGAGAGATGAACAGCCAGACTTAATCTCCTTCACCGCCAATCCCTCCCAAACCGTTCTCAGCACCTCCTACCACGCCATCTCCCTCCTGTCCAACGCCCGCTACAACTTCACCGTCCCAGTCACCTCCACTTCTCCCTTCGGTCCCGCCTATTGGGTAGCAGGCACGTCCGGCCCAGGACAATACACCTTCAAAACCGCCATTTACAACTCCACCTCCTCCGTCCCCTTCAATATCACCTTCGAGGGACTCGGTCCTGGAACAAAAGGAACACTAACCGTGTTGACAGCACCTGATGGGCTGAGTAGTAATAAGTTGGTGAATGGGACGGTAGTGGATGTGGTGCGGAAGGACGCGAGGAGTTTGACGGCGGGAGTGGAGGGAAGTTTTGAGTTCGAGCTGGAGAATTATAGTGTAGCTGTTTTCACGACTTAGATCTTCCCCCAGTCCTCTCCATCCTCAGCATCCTTCTCATGTATCACTAATCACCGAGGAAAGATCAGGGATGAAATATACATATGCATAAATAAATAAAAAACTACCAAATAATGCTATGCAAACCCAAATCTATGCACCACTTTCCCAACCCCTTATTTTCTTATTTTTTAGAATATTAAGTAAAATGCACATGCAGATGTAGATGAGAAAATCACCAAGGAATCGGGGTCGTCAACTCAAATACCTGCGCCGAACCACTCAGCGGCACCCAGACCGTCAAGGGATCACCGCCTAACTGCTCCGTTACCATTCTCCTGGTACTTTTCAGTGGGCCGGGGACGGTGATGGGGATCGGTACTGCGCAGGTGTTGGAGGGGTTGGAGAGCGTCATTCCTGTGATGGTTCCTTTTTGACGTTAGTTTGGAAATTAAATCGGCAGCTTGAAGATAGGGTAGTTTGAAGATAGAAAGAATAGCTTGATAGAATGGGAGAGGAGGCAAGGAAGTTGGGAAATTGGGATGGAGAGGTAAAGCAGAGGTTCAAGGGAGACTTACGGGCCGTGCTGTCGAGGGTATATGTCATGGTGTAGTTGCAGTTATCTCGCGCCATTCGTTGAGAGAAAGCAGCAGCTATGTCGTCGTGCTTGAGTGAGACGACGGGCCATGTAACTCTGTCGTCTAGTCAGTAGCTGATTCAACATCGTTCTATCTCATATTCCGTCGTCTTGCTGTCTTGAAAGCGAGACGCTCCTGGGAGACGCCCAAAGAAAGAGAAAAATGATCACTCACACTCTCATCAACTCGCCCAACACAGTCTCCACCCACATCTGGAACAGACTCCACTTCCCACTCTTAGCCGTGATTCCCTGTCCCAAATTCGTGACCGCCACATCTGCCTGTCTGAGATTCGCTTGATGGAACATGAATGCGTCGTGGTGAAGAGCCAGAAGATGGCGAACGTTGGTGCTTTGTTCGAGAGCGAGAAGATCAAGGATTGTCCCGCTTCCTGTGGCGATTGCTTTCCATTCTGCTGTATCACAGGTTGTTGTGTCGCACTGAGAAGATTCGTGAGTAAGGATGAATGAGTAACATAGAGAAAATGCAGGAACATACGTTGTAGTAAATGTTCGTCGCCCATCTCGGCGTAATCTGGATCCCTGCAAAGTTATCCGCTGCAACCGTTGTGATTAACGGCCAATGCTCATTGATCTATCCTCTCACATTAGCATCTCTCCAATATCCTCTTTGGCCCAAGGGAAAAAAGAGAAAACTCACTGGATTCAACAAAACAGGCCTAGTATTATCCCCCACCGCATTGAACAACCCATTATCACTCCAAGCCTTCAACGCATCCCCATTATGCAGCCCCGTAATCGCCGGTGGAATGAGTCCCTTATTCGAAAACCACTTAGCATTACTTAAATTTGCTTGGGCCAACCATGCCTGATTCCAACTAATCTCTTTTATGACGTCTGAATACGTTGCCGCGTCTTGAGCTTCGTGAGTGAAGGTGTGGGATATATGCATGAACGCGTCCCGGTTTGCTGGCTTTGCCCACCAGTTTTGAAGGGGGTCGAGCTGTACGCATGCTAGGGAGTAGGGATATGTGCTTGCCGATGCGGGCCAGAGAGGGGTTCCTGTTCCCGGCGGCTTGACATATTCTAACTGCGCCGCTGTAGGGTCAGGCTGTGCTGCATAATTGATCGGACCATCACCACATGTTGGGACTTCAGCGAGGTCGATATCGTTGGAATTCTAGTCTAATTGTCAGTAAGGCCGTTCTAACGACACAACAAAAAAGAAGGTGCAGGATAAATCACCGAACGTAAGGGTTTGGCATCGTTCGTGTTGGGATAAACGCAGGGTAGGACGCAGCAGGGACATACTCCGATATTGCCATTTCCGTTGTGGCCGACTTCCATGGTCCAGTTACTGCCGGAGGGGAGCTTGGCATTTACAGCTGCCATCCAAGAGATGTGGGGTGCGAGATCCGCGGGCTCGACTCGGAAGGTGCCGCCAGAGTAGATGGGTGAGGTGAGGAACATGTCGTCAACTAGGAATGTTAGTATAAGCTAGGAATGGTGGTGAGTGATCTGACTTTGCGTGTTGAACATTACCCGTCTGTATCCTGCATCTACTGGATGTCAGCAAATGAGTTTAGGTTTGAGGACGAAAATTACATAATCCTCTCGTAGCCCAATGTATCCATGCGTGTTGTAGAATAATTGATGTGGTGCTCCAGTCCGTTGCGAATCCCAGGAAGAATACCATCTTTTCCATCAGTACTCATCTTCCCACAATGAATATCACTGACCTGTTGTCTTCCGTCTCCAAAATTATTTATGACACCAGCGACTGTATTTGATGTGAATCCTGTAGTTGTACCAAAAACAGCGAATGCCGTTGCCAATGTTGAGTTTGATATCGATGCGGGGTAATGGTAGAGACCTTTGGTACTCAAACCTGCGCCTCTACATAATATCAGCATTTAATTTCTCTTAGGTTTTCTGTACTCACACTACAATCCCCGCGGTAGGGAAATGCGATTGGTCACTGATCGCCATCCACTGTTCCAATGTGCCATCACAGCAGGATCCCAAAGCAGTTGTTCCTGTCGCAGCAGACGGCACGACATCCAACCTCACCATTCGAGCACCGAATGTTCTCTGGTAAGTGTACAATGAATTCCATTGCGCGCTGGTGAGAGCGGAGGCATAATTTCCAGAAGAATCAGCATAGCTGACTTCTGAAAGAATAACAAAGCCTCCATAATTGCCCACCCCCGTCGCAGAGCTAAGAGGAGGCAACGCAATACCACCAGCCGGCACAATCAAAACCTCAAACGGAATTCCATAATCATTCAGCCCCGACTTCGCCGAATATGCGGATGTTGCATCTCTCGCAATAACCAAAAATGTGCTCTTCGAACTCGTAATGCCCGCTTGTCGTTTCTCATGTTTCGCCGCACTCTCAGGAGCAATCGTTGACGTATTCGCAATGATCGTCACATTTGGCGTAACCTTCATAGGCCTTGGTTCCCAGAATGGAGGTCTCCAATGTCTAGACTGATTATTCATAACCATGGTTTCCATCGGGCCATGATGATGCGTTCTGCTCGCATTTCTCCCATCGAATCCCGCCAGGGCAACAGGAGCAAACAAGAACAAGAAGCCGAAAACATGACTGTCAAACAAAAATGATACCATCTTGAATTGAAGATTGCTCGGGGAGGGGAAAAAGAAAGGAATACAAGAAACATAAAGTACAGATAAGGAAATTGACTTGTCATCCGAGGAACATGGTATCCTGGATTTGGGAGTGCCGGTTCTAGTGGTCCATATTGAGGTGCATTTTTCCCTCTTCCAGAGTACGTATACGTTTTTGCTTACGAGGATTGAGATACAGGCTGAAGGACACTTTTAGCTGTTGACACTATTTATGATCTAAGATATAAATTGAGAGGCTGCCGCGAGCCGGAAGGCAAGCTCCTTTTGAAATATTGGAAGGCACATGGTCGTATCTGTGCGGAAGAGGTGGCGGAGACTTCAGATGAGAATGAGTTTTTCGGAGCGCGGGAGGCGGTTCTTGACATTCGAGTTCCGTTTTCGAATTTGGATAAATGGATGATGTTGAAAAATCTTACGTAGTGAGACGATGTGCAGCCAAGACTTCAGCCGAGCTCCTCAAACGGCGTGATACCATGGGGAGATGTGCCAAGCTGATTGAACGAGTGTCACACAAAGTGTGGGGAAAGCTTGTCCGGTCCGCCCAGGAAGGGGCTGAGACTGAATTATTTACATTGAGTTCTCGTGAAGTTCGTAGATCACACATTCTCGCCTTACATAGCAGCGAAAACACCTCCAACAATTGCGATCGCTCCCATAATCGGTGCCGCGGTTCTCATCGGAGCCGCACCAGTCGAACTTATTGTACCAAGGACCTTCTCCGCGGCACTATCAATCGCACTGATCTCTCCTGCAACTGCAGTTTGAATTGCATGCGGAACACTTTTGGTGTACCATGCCTGGCTGGTGATCTCTTGATAATAGTATCCCGATTTGCTTATAGAGCTCTGCACGCTCGAAGGCGCGGCAGAAAAGATGGCCTCGTTGGCAGATGTGTATGCTGGGCTGTCACGCCATGTCGTCTCGACGCTGTGAAGGGCAGATGCCAAAGAGGTCGACTGTGCGCCGTTGATCTTGGGTGTGGAGGAAGGGTAGAAGGAGGAGATTACAGAGCCCCTAGGAGCTATCAGCGAGGCACAGAGGCAGATGAATCACTTACACGTTGAGGGAGGAGTCTGCTGCGGATGCTACAGCGGCGCAGAGCGCGAAGGTTGTGATGGCTGAGAACTTCATGTTGAGAGTGTCTGACGGAACCAGGATATATTTTTGAAGCACGGTGAAGGAGATCGCACTTGCCTAGGACCTACATAATATTATATCTTGTTTACTTCGCCGCATGACCTAATTTCCACACTATCCAAATTCATTCCAGATGGGAACACAGATGATTTACCACCAATCGCCTCAGAAACCATCGCGAAGGACGGGGCGGTGTTGATCCGTCTGACAGGGGAAATTGGTGCCTGTTCCTGGCGCGAAACCGTTGGTGTAGGGCTGTGCACCGAGCCGCGTTCCGAATGTAACTCTGGCGAGGTTGACCAATCGTGAGGTCGAGATAAATTCTAGTTCCGAGGTACAAAGAAGATTGAAGAGGATTATTGGGAGAAAAGCTCAGGGGGGGATGCAAGTGGCCAACGAGGCTAGAAAAGTGAGAACTTTTGGCCTATTAGGGGGCGCTATTTTCAAACTTAAAACTGCTTCCAACTCTCGTGACTTCGGATGCCCTCATCCATTCTTGCATTGTCCTCGGTATGACAGAAGGAAAAAGGCTTTGAAAACATGCTTTCGTTTATGATGCATGTGCAAGAATGCTGAATGTCAACTAAAAAAGGAAAAGAGGGGTTGGACCTCGGTCGCGATTGCTTCAACGACAGAATGCGGGGTAATGTTACATGGTGAACCATCCCCATGCAGATGTTGTCTCGCAATGACATGTGGAGTGAAGCCACATGAGTAAGGGTGGACTCAATATTATATGCTAGTATTGTTCTTTATCAGAGAGGAATGCCCACAGTGAAGCGAGCGATAAAGGGGGAACTTGGAAACTTCAATGACTTTCTAAAAGTCGAGATAGTTTCGACATTTTTTGAATTAGCACGCCCAATTCAAACTTAATATTATCAAGCTGAGACGAGGCATCCTCACGTTGATAGAGGTCAATAAGACTCTTCATTCTGCATGATAGGATCCAGGATCTCTTGTCACGCCAGGCCAACTCGTCACGGCTTGGTTGTCCTTTGGTGGGTTTGCCTTTCTCTACATTTCTACTCTTCCCCCAACCCTGACGATAGTCCTTCATAGTCTGGAGACTTCCTAGCTTCTCCTTTCGTTTGATGTAGAAATTGTCCCAGGCAGATATGACGTTCTCGATGTCCATAGTGGTCAACGCTTTCTGATTGGCTCTGGAGTTTCTCTTGACTACTTTTTTCAGATCATCAATGAAGTCTAGGTACGGATGATGGACAGCCATGTACTTCTTGTCAATCTGCTCTGTGATGACCTTAGCTTGTGCGTCCGAGATCCTTTCCAAACGCGCTCCATCCAGTTTTGCGTTGATCATAGAAACGAGGTCAGGGAGGTCTTCGACCTTGAGCATTGAATCCGCGGGCTTCAGAATGTCGTTTCCTACTCGCAAATGCAGTGCATATTGGAGAACATATCGGAGGAACTGTAGATCGTTCGCGAATGCCATACAACAGAGAAGCGTACTGAAAGATTGACAGAAGTAAGCCCCCCAGTTTTGTTTTTCCAGATATACGTCCTCTTCCAGCTTCGGGTGTGTGACTTTGACCAGTGTTGCGCCGTTGGGGTGGTGCAGCAGGTCGACGAAGATATCTGAAGCTGGTATTCCGTAGAGAAGTTTAGCCTTCCTCCAAACACCCAGCTCGGCGCTATTCATACTCTTAAGGACCAGTTCGTCTTCCAATAGCCAAGTGCGGGGCACATCATCCTTCAATCTAGGAATGTCATGCTTATCGGAGCTAACGTGCCACTTGCACAGGAGGAATTCAAGCACCGCCATGTCTACGACGAGGTTACAGGGGTCTCAATGTTGATCGAAGATTATCTGGTATTGGTCCGTGATCGAGCAATCAACGGGGCCCGCGATACACTCCCCAAGGAATTTCGCGAGCAATTCCACAAGCTGTTCGGCCATGCAACCTTTCGAGAAATCCCCAAGGATCTTAAAGTCAAGAAGAAGGGCGATGACAGGGAGAAGGATGCTGGATTGGACAAGGAGGTTCCGGAAGCTTCTTAGATACTTCTCATCCTTTGATTACTCTTTCGATATGTCAACGGATCTACATGGTTTCCTGTTGATATTATCTCCTTGTTTTGTAGGAAGTAGTGGTCCAGAGGCCAAATCCTAGAGAGCGATTCTGCGAGAGCTTAAAGGTCGTATCGAAATATGAACTGGCATTTCTACATAGTTTGGTTCATTGAATATCGGAGGCAGATGAGCTAGATAGAGGCATCTCGCCTTTCTTGGTATCTATCGTCGCCTCGGTGGATTTATCGACAGTTGGGACGAGTTTTGCGATGATATCAGTGGAATTCACTGTCATTTGGTCGTTCAGAAGAACGGTGTCAAATGCAGTCTGAACTTCGGATTTCTGTGGTTTCGTATTAGGTAGCTGGGAGCTACCTTTCTTCTTCACGTTCTCCATCGTGGGCAATTTCTTGCTTGTTGCGATGAAGGCGGGGAAAATCGAGGTTGAGAAAATTTGACGTAGCCGATTTGTTGATACCGTTGGTAAATTTTGTAGTGAATCTGAAAACTACGGGAATTCGTCAAGAGCTACTACCGGCCTTCTCTATAGAAAAACACAGCCACTTTACAACAAAGTACAACAACACACAATGGAAGGAAATGAACAAGAAAGCCGGACCTGGCAACGTCCGTTATTGCCTTCATACCGTATGAGGTATGGAGTGGAGGACCTGTGGGCCGTTCTTTCTACGCCAAATTCCGCAAACTCGCGCAATCGACCATATAACGAATATACTGACCAACTAAGGTCCCCGGACTACGTGTACCAGTCTGCCGCATCAAAGATAGCTGAACGAACTCGCGAAATCGGCTTTCTCGAAGGAGCCTCAGATACGGTTTTCAAAGATGTCCGCGCAAATGTTGAACCCCTTTTTGCCTACTTCGCCCTCACGTACGAAGGGCTCGATTGGAACGACAATCTTACGGCTCTGCAAATCTCGAATTGGTTCGTTTGGCGCATGGATTATGCTGTCTGGGAGCGCTTTTGTAAGTGTGGGACATACTTCGATCTTGTGGAATACCCAAACTAACGTTGCGCTAGTCAAACATTGGCTTCCAGAATTCAAATTTGAAGCCCGCGAACCCCGAAGGCCGAAGATTTAGCAAGAACTAGAAGGTTTCTTCGAGAACTTGATGCTGAGGCCGGTCTATCGCTACATCTATGACGAAGTCACTCATGAACGCATGGACTCCTGGAATTACGCGCATCTCATTGAATCGCGACTCCTCGGTAATACTGAACAGCTAAAAGCACGCCATCCCGAGATGTACGAGCGCCTGTACGAAGACTTCAAAAAGATCTTCATCAAGGAGGAGGAGGAAAAAGAAAGAACCCGAACCGACAGGGATGGCGATGCCGCGTCTTCGTCGGACAATTGAACCGCTTTGGTGCCTCATGTGGGAAATCAACTGAGAACATAGCTCCCATTGCCTGATCGAGACAAATCTCTACATCTGGTGAATCGGGCCTTACCAATATTATAAAGAGGGCAATGGTGGCAGCGAAAAAACAACGCGCTGCAGCAACTGCAGCTAAATCTCGGTTGCGGACTACCATTCGAGGCTACATCTAAGGCTGCAGACTCACGAAAAGAGTCTGCCGATCAGAGTGCCGATCAGATATCAATCTGTATCGAGGTGATAATTGTCTTGAAGAACTGCTGCTTCTCGCGGCAATCATTTCTGGTCGAATGACCCCGCCCCAAAGCGGATTATTCCAAAGACTGGAATTCGTCTTGTACGATCTTGGAGACCGTGTTGCATATTGAAAGTTCAATAGCCTCCCGATTGGGAAAGAACAAACAAATGTTTGTGAAAGCGAATGCTTTCATTTTAGAGGAACGTATCCCAAGTGCGAATGCACTTATCACACAAATATGTGAGAATCGAAATTGATTCTACCCATTTAGAACAGTAAATAATACACCATTTTCGATTGCATGAAACCTTTATTTCATTGAAAATGTGACGGGCTCACCTTTACACATCTCCTCTTAAATTCGCTCAACCTTAATGTGCGCTAGCCACTAGCACCAACCGCGTCGGAGCTCTTCGTTGTTTAATCTTATCCGATTATCACGACTCCCCCCTTCCCAGTAGTTTACGTCCTCCTAATTTAGGCAGGCCTAAACTCACTTGGAATTAAACCTTCCCTTAATGCAATACGAACAATATTGACGTAATATCAAAATATCTGATTTAAGGCCACTACACTTTTACACTACCATACAAGTCCGTTATAGCAGGCATATCTGCACTAACCCAACACTCGCTGTATCCCAGAGAAGTCTATAAAGACGTTTTTGGGACAGTCCATCAAGGAATCGAAGCCCTTTCACCGACTCTGCCCTTACACGTTATGGCATCGATTGGACAATGGAGAAATCATTCAAATAAACTAAGGTTTTTTTTGGCGCATAGATCTAATCGTATGGGATCACTTTTATAAATCTAATTTGTGTATTAAATAAATCTAATTTCAATTAATCTTTTCGTAATTGTCGACAATTACATGGAATTTTCAATCCATGAACCAAAAAGATCAATTAATTATAAAACATTATTAAATAAATTTTCAAATACAGGCTCGCTACGAATAATAAAATTGATAATTGATATAAAACTAGTTCTAATTCGGGACTCCACATATATAAAAAAAATATATAATCATTACAGAATTAATACCGAAGCTGTGTTTTTTGGCTAAATTTCAACTACCGTAGTAGTACCGAACTAGAAGTGAAATAAATAAAACAAAATTAATATCGGAGGACTTTTTTGGGGCTAAATTTCAACTATCGAACTACAAATGAAATAAATTAAATAACTATTATAAAATTAATTCCAAATTTATTTTTGGGCGTATTTTCTAAATCTCGAATTAGGAAAAATGAATAAACGAGGGAAGTAATGATTTACGACTGTAAAATATCCCAAATGTCTTCACCATACAATCATTGACTTTTCATTCATCCAAAACTCACCATTGTGTCATAGACTTGAAAACTAGTCATAGCTCACATTTATTACTTAAAGTAGTTCAAGCAGCAGTTATTGGCTATGAGACCATCACCAAGGGCAAGCAAATTGAAGCATAACTAATGACGGATCATTGATAGCTATTACATCTAGCTACAGGAGAGCACAGTCTGAGATAGATCCGAATCAGAAAACTCAAAGACGAGCTCTACCAGATTTGGCAGAGGATATCAAATCAAATCGGTCCAAGTTCATCACCTTCTCCCACGCCGCCGCAAAGTCCTTTATAAACTTCTCTTGTCCATCAGAACTGCCATACACTTCCGCAATGGCCCGTAACTCAGCCTGAGAACCAAACACGAGATCAGCGCGGGTGGCAGTCCATTTCTTCGCACCTGTTTTTCGATCAACGCCCTCGAAAAGATCGCCGTCAACTGACTTCCAAGCCGTGCCCATGTCTAGAAGATTGACAAAGAAGTCATTGGTTAGCTGGCCAGGACGCTTCGTGAGGACACCATGAGATGATCCATCCCAGTTGGCATTCAGAGCACGCAGACCACCGACCAGGACCGCCAATTCCGGAGCGGTAAGAGTCAACAGATGAGCCCTGTCCACAAGGTATTGCTCCGTGCGGACGCGAGAATTTGACTTGCCATAGTTGCGGAATCCATCAGCAGCTGGCTCAAGATGGGTGAATGATTCAACATCAGTTTGATCCTGCGAAGCGTCCATACGACCGGGTGTGAAGGGAACGGAAATGCCTCCAGCCTTCTCCACGGCTGCAGTTCCTGCTAGAACGATGAGATCGGCCAGTGAAACTTTCTTGCTGCCAGACTGGAACTTCTTCTGCACACCTTCCAATGCGCTGAGGACTTCGCTCAGCACTTGTGGGTTATTCACCTTCCAGTCCTTTTGAGGAGCAAGGCGGATGCGGGCACCATTGGCACCCCCACGCTTGTCACCGCCACGGTAAGTGGAAGCTGATGCCCAGGCAGTGGTAATGAATTTGGTAGGGGATACACCGGTTGCAAGGATCTCCTTCTTCAGGGCAGCAATGTCGTGGTCGTCAACCAGTGGATGGTTGACAGCTGGAATGGGATCTTCCCAGAGCAGCTCCTCAGATGGGATTTCTGGACCGATCCAGCGAGCTCGTGGACTGATCACGTTAGCAGATGAAGCACTGAGAATATATAAGACCACTCACCCCATATCTCTGTGCAACAGCTTGAACCAGGCACGGGCGAAAGCGTCTGCAAGTTGATCAGGGTTCTCGAGGAACCGACGTGCGACCTTCTCATAGGCAGGGTCGAAGCGCAGCGCAAGATCGGACGTCAGCATGGTCGGTTTATGCTTCTTGTTTGCATCATAGGCGTCGGGGATGATAGCATCCGCATTCTTCGCAACCCATTGGTTCGCACCAGCCGGACTCTTGGTCAACTCCCACTCGTACCTGAAGAGGTACTCCAGATAGTTGTTGCTCCACTTCGTTGGAGTCTTAGTCCAGATAACTTCGAGACCACTGGTAATAGTGTCTGGCCCCTTTCCAGAATTGTAGCTGTTCTTCCAACCAAATCCTTGTTCCTCGATGCTAGCCGCTGCCGGTTCTTTGCCAACGTTATCAGCAGGACCTGCGCCGTGAGTCTTACCGAAGCTGTGTCCACCGGCAATCAGAGCAACAGTTTCCTCATCATTCATAGCCATGCGGCCAAAAGTGGTGCGGATGTCTCTGGCCGAAGCGACAGGATCAGGAATGCCGTCGGGACCTTCAGGGTTCACATAGATCAAGCCCATGTGGGCGGCTGCCAAAGGTTCCTCCAGGTCGCGCGAATGAATGTTCTTGTGATGCTTCTGAGATTCATCACCATCCACGACGCCATGTCCTTCTACGACGCCTTCATGGCCTGATTCATAGCGAACGTCGTTGCCCAGCCAGGTCGTCTCACCACCCCAGTACACCGACTCATCAGCCTCCCAGGTATCAACGCGGCCACCAGCAAAACCAAAGGGCTTGAGGCCCATTGATTCGAGTGCCACATTGCCCGTGAGCAGCAGGAGATCCGCCCAGGAGATCTTGTTACCGTATTTCTGTTTGATAGGCCAGAGCAAGCGGCGTGCTTTGTCGAGACTGACGTTGTCGGGCCAACTATTGAGGGGTGCGAAGCGTTGCTGACCTTCAACAAATTAGCACCCTGTTGTCCACAGGAAGATTTGAAAGGGCCAAGAGCCCGCCGAGAACAAAGAAATAGGACAATTACCATCTCCTCCTCCTCCACGGCCATCGAAGACTCGGTAAGTGCCCGCACTGTGCCAGGCCATACGAATAAACAGACCGCCATAGTGACCAAAGTCTGCAGGCCACCACTCTTGGGAATCGGTCATCAACGCATGCAGATCCTTCTTCAGCCCTTCGTAGTCGAGGCTCTTGAAGGCCGATGCATAATCAAAGTCTTTGCTCAGCGGATTGGTGACGGCCGTGTGTTGGCGCAGGATGTTCAGCTTCAATTCGTTGGGCCACCAGTCTTTGTTCCTGGTACCACCACCGCCAACGTTGGCTTTCCTGATAGGACATTCGGCCATTGTTTCGATTCGGTGTTTTTATCGAAGATTAGATGTGATAGTGAGGAGATGAATTGATGGGGGGGGATGGGGAGATGCGATCAGAAGATGAAGAAGGGAGAAGAACAAGAATGGAAGACGAGTTCGGGATTACCCCGCTCTTTTTAAAGATGCCCCTCAAACACAGCCCCACAGAATTTCGGCGTGTAGGTGATCGGGGATTAGCATCTAAGCCTTCTGATTGGCTCGGGGTATCTCGGGATGGCGTGAGCTTCCCCCCTCCCCCACCTTACCCGATGTACCGATCATGAAGCTCAAATGGAGATCTAAAGGAATAGTCTTCCCCAATTTGTAACTATGATCATTTACTATTCAATCTCGGAGCATAGGACTCTCGGTCTTTATGATTTCTTTTAAATAGCCTTGCAAACTTCCTCAAAATTCACCTTGCACAGACTTTTGCGCACCAGTGTGAAACGTAAGGGAAACATCCCCGCCCTCGCTTCTCGCTTAGGTATTCGTAATACTGACACAATCTCACGTCTCTCCCTTGCATTGTTTCAATCGAGGTAAGCTGCGGGGAGATCAGATGTTATTACAAAAGTCCTATTGGGTAAAGCAGAATTTTGCTAGTCTCTCCGATTGGATGAAGGTATTCTGATGATTTTCACCTGACCTCAGGAAACTGAAGTCGCAGAACGATGATCCGTGCTCATCCATTCAACATTGATGTTGCCTCTAGTGACCAACTCAATTATTGAGCCATCATACTACTTGATAGTTATCAATAGATTGGCACAGATTTGTCCATCTAAATTGTACACAAAGTTCTATTCGTGCATACTTTTGCAAATCTCGACGCGGTGCCATTGCATTGCGGAATCATACTATGCTGGATCTGTAAGGAATCTAAAATTCCCAAAATACGGTCCTTGATATTAGTTCATTTTTGTTCCGTAGCAAATTTTAGACAAACGATGCGATGCATCTAAGGCTGATTTTTGGACAATCTCAAGATCGTGACTGGTCGTCACTTCTTAGACTACCTCATCGACGAGAATCTCGATGCCTTGGATCTCTGCAGGTGCAGCAACAAAGTTCTAGAACATATTATCGGGGCTCCATTCAAATATATAGCTGCAGCAGCTACAGCTAGTGTTCAGAATCCCGCTAGGAGTACCAACTGCATTTCTACCAAACGATTGATTTATCTGCAACTGCTGAAAAATGCTAGTGCACAGTTTCCAAGACTTGATACGTCTTAACCAAGAAATCCTTAGTCGAGTTATGTTCATCTATATCGAATCTGGTCCTCGGAAGTTGATGCCCCGCACCTATTAAACGTTTTCTTGTCGCCCGGTCACGTTTGTTTTACCTGCTCCAACCCATGATCACTAGTGCGAAACCATGGTGGAACATCGATACTGTAAAGTAATTCATAGTAAAACTTCCGCATTATTCGTCAGAGATACTTCCAAGATACATAGCCTGAATAGGGGTGAATTACCCCTCGCTTAGCGAAATCACCGCACGTGACAGCTCACTTTGCTATCTTCCTAACACCCTGTTGTTCCTTCCTCTCAGAAGAAAAATCTTTAATTCTCATCCATCATGACACAAGGCCGCTATTCTCGCGATACAGCCGTCTCAGCAATCCGTTCCTTCTACCAATTTTTCGCTAGCCTTCCGTCCCTCGCACCAGAATACATCTGGGAGCCACCTGCCTCCGGCTGGCCCTCAATAAACGCGCTCTCTCTTGCACCCCTTCGCAAAAACGCGGATGTAATAGACTTGCTGCGCCATATTCCGTATATCGATGATACCCAGATCGCGTTCCATACGACGGTGATAGATTACACGTCTGATACCATCCAGTGGTGTTTTGACAAGAATGTAGTGCAAGGGAATATTATTCCTTTCGGAGCGGGGGAGATACCGGATTATGTGGCGGTTTTAACCGATGGGTCGAGGTATGGGAGTTGGCTGTTGCTGGATACCCAAGCTGGTACGTTAGGTTCGAATTCTAGTTCGGAGTAAGTGTGGCTGATGATCACTAGGTACGATCACGGATTTCAACGCAATGGGAACTCCAGAAAGAGATTACCCACCAAGAGAACATCCAGATCATTGGCGAGCGTATAAAACGCTTCCCATTCGCGAATTCTTCGAGAGTTGGAAAGAAGAATATCGGAGTCTGGCATGGGTAGCGATTCCGGATGATGATGATGGGGTACTGTGCAATCTCGAGCCGTCTACTAATGCAAGTACCTAGCACTAACCATGTTGAATATTTGGGACTTTAAGAGCTGATTATTATGACAGGAAATTCGTGATCTTTATCGTGCGCATGGGTGGCCGTTTTCGTTTCGTCGTGAGGATTGCAAAGAGGCGTTATTGGAATGGAAGACGGGGTGGTATGAGAAATTGCTTGCCGATTCAGCTGCTAGACGTCATTATTAGAAAGGAGGTATTTAGGATGCCTTCGAATCTCGTAGGTGGGTGGATAATTTGTTAAGCTTGCTTTTGTGGAGTTCCTAATTTCGACCAATTCGAAACTAGACGAGGCGGACATTGGGTGGATAGCGTTGCTTGTGTCGATTATGACACTAATAAATATTGTATTTCATAGCAGTTGCGATGCACTTCAAGTCTAATAAGTTCAAGATCAACGCGAGCAAAACAGAAGATCTGCCCTTCACTCTTGAGAGGGATGGAGACGTGAAGAGCATTACTATGAGGAGCTTACCATACCACTGCGAAGGATTTACCCACTTAGAAAAACTCAACGTTCTCTCCCTTCACACCTCTCCAAAGCTCCTCACAAGTTTCAACCATGTCCTCATCTAACGGTCCCTTCCTACAGAACTCCACATTCCCTTTCAGCTGATCGACCTTCGTCGCGCCAAGAATAATCCCATCTCCATTCCCTAACATAGAATGATGCATAATCCACCTCAAACTGACCTCCGTAGGCGTCATCCCCGCCGCTTCACACTTCTTACAGAATTCAACCATAGCATTGTGAATTGCTGGTTTGTCGAACGTCTTTGGATACAGTGGGAAGCGGCCAGGATCCCACCGTCCACCGGAGAGACTGGCGGCTTCGGTGGCTAGGGAGACTTTACCTGTCAGGAATCCGCCTGCCAGTGGTCTTGCTTGCCTCAGTATATTATTCTTGAATGGGAGGGGGAACGGACCCGTAAGCGAAGATCTTGATGTTGTGCTGGCGGAGGAACGGATAGAGATCTTCTTCCGAGGTTCTTGTGATGGCGTTGTAATGTCCTTGGTAAATGGCTGGCTTGACGTAGTTGTGCTTTTCACAGATTTCGACCCATTCTCTCATTTGTGACGTTGAGTAATTGCAAAGACCAAGCTGTTCAACTTTAGTCTAGTTTCTCTTTCTTGGTCCAGTACGAAGTAAGAAGAGAACTTCTACTTACCATCTTAAAACACCCCGCTCTATAATTTTTATCAAAAGCTCTCGCGCTCTCCTCGATTGGAGTCTCTTTATCCGGCGCATGTGAATACAACACATTAACTTCCTCAACACCCAATAATTCCAAGCTCTTCTTTACGCTTGAGTCAATTCCTGCTTCTGACAGACCTACCATTCCATCAAAACTCAAATCTCATATTACTATAGTAAAAAATCAACTCACCACCAGGCTGAGCCAAAATCTTAGTATCAATCACGAATCTCTTTTCCGCCGCCTTGCTCTGGCCCAGCAATCGTTCCGTGACCCACGGACTCCCAGGTGGATACGAAGCAGCGGAATCCAGCTCCACAAGTCTCAATTCCTGCAATACTTCAAGAAGTTCTGAGGTTTGTTCGCTTGTCACCCAGGTGTGAGAAATCCGACCTTCGCCGATTCCACCCGCGCCAAAGAGGAGCTTGACTGGTGAAGGACCCGCCATTTCGGAGATAATGAGAATTCTGGGGTACTGTTCTATGTTGCGGTGGTAGTGGGGTTGATGTACAAGATAATCTTCAGAAACACAAGGGAAAGCAAAGCTTAATCTCCTTCCTCAATGTGCAGAATCAAAAGTGGGATACACGAGATAGTGGCATTCCGCATCCGATTGTCTCTAAGCCAGACCAGTTCTGCATGCAGGAGTAAGTAAGTACTTATGCAAGGTGGTACAGTAAACTAAGATTTCCCGTGAGGAGTTGTATGAACAGCAGAATAGAGCGGCAACGACGAATATCTAGTAGATATATGAACGAGTGCCAAGACGAGCTGGCAAAATATGGCTGGGGGCAGGACGTTACGCTCTTTCAGGGACGGTTCCCCCGACAAGCGAGCCAGTCATTGTGAGGTTTGTTGATAGTAGCGGCCGACATATAGTCAGCGTTTAGGCCAGGGGGGGTTGAGATGTGGGTTGTGTTGAGTTTAGGGAAATTTCATGAGTAGCAGGTGAGGTGGAATAGTGAGTGCCTCAATTCGCATAGTGTCCCTGCTTACTTCTCTCCACTACTCTTCATTGAAATCTTTAGATCCTGACCCTCTTCCTCTTTGTCTGTCGTCGAAGATTAATTTAAGTGAATGAACTATAAATTGCTGAATTGAATGTGAGTCGAGATGCTGTTCATTTACATGCTGATAAATTGCAGAGATTTGTTGATATTAGTGCGCCTTTCCCGAAGATACATTATAGGCATCAGAATACCCAATCTGGGCAAGCCAAGTCAGGTGACCCCTTAACTTGGCGAAGGCAAGTGGAGTGGATGGGTTCATTTTCTTGGTAATTGAAGAGGGAAAAGCGTTGTAGTTTGAATTATAGGAAGCTTCGCGGCAGTATGGTTCGGCTAAGCCGGAGAAGTGCTGTTCTTGACCGTAGTAGACTAAGATACGTTAGTGGATATCTATTGGCTTATTCTATAATGGTCCTTCCCTATGAGACTCTTTCTGTCTTTCAGGATACTTGAGTTGAATGTTTCGGAAACCTGGGAGTCGCCCCTTTTAGTTGAGCTTGACAGTTGGTCTTAACACTCTTTGACCCTATTCTGAACGTAAGAAATCGCCGAGGCCAATACAAACTTCCGTCACTGGAATAGTATTTGTAAAGGCCCATGGCCGGCTATTTGTAAATATGATTTTTAGAGAAGTTTAAATGTATAGCCAATGAATTCTTTGGGTTTTTGGATAGTCAGATTAGAAAGTTGATCTGTCAGTTTATGCAATAAGGGTGTTACATCGTGTTTTTCTCTAACAATGCCTCGATACTCGGATTTTACTTCTAAAGTTACTATTCTTATAAACGCTCCCTACACTTTTATTTCGTAGTCTTTATCATTCCAAAAATTCTCAACGAGTCAGCAAGTTTACTCCCCCGATCGTCTTGTAAAGTTGACGATACAGACGCCTAATCCAAAAACCCGCCCAAAGTTGGAATTGACCACAATAACGCAACGAATTTAAAATAGAAATTGCATATTAAGTATCGGGCGCTTCACTTCAGTCATCACACCAATTCTCATAATTTTCCGAGCCTTCTGAAAAATCGCGAAAAGTTTGATGTTCTTAGAGTGGGCGGTTAGTTGGGTGGGCGTTTGCCTGCTGCCTGCCCCACTCCTCGGGATTCTCACCTTCGACTCACTCTTGCATCCAAACTCAATGTAACCAATTCCAATCGTACTAATGTACATCTTCTCTCCAACAACATCACCATCCTCCTAATGACTACAACAACCTAGCCTCAATGCACAGCCGGAAGCAATTTTAATCATGGCAACGCTGGTCTCCAATCAAGTTCGGATGACAGCTGCGGAATGTGAGGCTCTGTTCTATGGCGTGGCAGCCGAAACTGCTGAAATATGTCGACGTCTCTCTGAGATCATGTCGCAGGCCGAATATGAGGCGATCTTGCGGAAGATGCGTAGTCTTTCCGGAATCCCAGATGCAGAGACACTGCCGACAGAAGATGCGACACAGGACTTGGGCCCGTTAGCTGAGCTCGAAAGCCTGGCTATTGAAGAGCATCCTAATCCACCATTCGTCTATAGACCATTAGATGCACCAAACTTCATTCGCGTTCTCATTCTTCATGCTGGATCCCCATCCGAAGCCCTTCGAGCCACGATTCGACACGATCCCATCACTCGAGCATCATACGAAGCAATCTCGTATACCTGGGGAGACGATTCGAAGCCCTGCTCTATCCTTATGGACGGACATCAGATGCCAATTACCCGGTCTCTATTCAACGCTCTCGCTCGCCTACGGTACCGCCATAAAGATCGCGTACTCTGGGCTGATAGTATTTGCATCAATCAGGCTAACAACAAGGAGAAGTCTGCTCAAGTTGCTCTCATGCCGGAGATCTACACTCAGGCCGCTAGGGTATTAGTGTATCTCGGAGTGCAAGCCGATGGAAGCGAACTCATACCAGAATTGCTCGAGAAACTTTGCAAAGCTGACTTGAATAATTCCCAAAACATTGATACTCTACTAGACGTGTTTGCGTCTAACGGCCTTCCTCCACCGGGCGACAGAGCATGGGAGATTCTATTGGCTTTTCTATTGCGGCCGTGGTACGTCAGAATTTGGGTTGTTCAGGAGATTATTTTGGCTCGTCAAGTTCGATTTATCTGTGGGAGCTGGGATTTGAGTTGGCAAATATTTTTCGACATGGCGAATCAATTATGCAAGTTTTCGATCCAAACTGCTCTGCCTCGTAGTCAGTTCCATATTCTTGAGCGCGCTCAGCGAGCTGCAGACACCCTGGGTTTGATGCTGAGTCAAAGGCTGACAAGATCACCTATATCGACTATGCTTGAGGACATCAGGGAGGCCATCAAAACGGGCGGAACCGGCAGCTCGAAAATATGCAATGGCAATGACGGACTCTCAAGACAGGCTGTTCAAAAACAACTTATCGTAGAGTCTTGCCAAGAACTCCCAGACCTGTTCTCTCTGATAGAGCAAACTGCTGTTGGTCTCCCGGATAAGATAAAACCGCCCTCGATGCCGATCATCATACTCTTGGGATTGTTCGCCGCCAGTGAGGCAACTAGACAACAAGATCGACTGTTTGCCCTGGTCGGTCTCTCAGGGGATATTGATTTCACAGAGTTTCCTCCAGATTACGACGAGACTGTGGCGGAGACAAATGTAAGATTTGGAAAGAAGTTGGTTGAGAAAGGTCAAGGCATGGATCTCCTATTCCATACTACCAAGTCATCCATAGATCTCGAGAACACGTCTCTCCCATCTTGGGCTCCAGAATGGACCAAATGGCGGACGCTCAAAGACAGCCCGCTAAACTTAGGCTGGGCCTATTCTGGTGGCTTTGGGAATCGGATCATCTCTCCATCATATGTTTCGCTGGTAGATGGTGATCCCAACACGCTTAGAGTATCTGGATTCCGGTTGGATTCTTGTCAACATTCAATTTTAAAATTCCCGGATGGTATGGACACGTACGATATGATTCCCGATCTCAAACCCTTTTTTGAGCGAAGCGAGCAAGTTCTCAGTGGTGATCCTTATTTCACCGGCGAATCATGGCAAGAAGTTGGGTGTCGAACTCTTCTTGCAGATCGCCTACCAAAGAATGTAGAGACCTTTCCGGAAATCCTAGATCAGTACCAAGACGCAAAGGATTTCTTCACCTACCCCGAGCTTCACCTGTACCTACATAGGCGTCATATTAAACGCATCAACGAGCAACCGAACTACTGGATGAAGACCTTGCATAACTGTATGCGAGGCAGGGCACTGTGCAGGACTTCAAAAGGCTATGTTGGCGTTGTCCCAGACTCGACATCTGTAACGGATGAAGTTTTCATGCTCAATGGGACGAACCTTCCATTTGTACTGCGGCCAATAAAAGCTCGTCCAGGATACTACCAATTCCTTGGTGGCTGCTACATCCACGGATTGATGAAAGGGGGAGCATGGAAACTTCCTCATTCGATGTCAGAGATACTACTCATCTAAAACCTTTTATAAACACCTAGCTAAATTTGGAAAATATCAACCGAATCAGTCATTAATAAAACCCTGACCTCTGCAGTTGTAGAAATATATATGTATGCGAGATGAGCACGATCAAGGAAAGACGCGCTATCAGTAAAATAGGCCACTTCGTGGTCATGCATCGCCAGTTCCTCTACCCATTCTATCTCGAATATTTAACCTTTTTTTCCAGGCCCCGTTCAACCTTGCCCTTCGCCAGCACCAGCTCCTATCTAAATTAGATTCATATCTCATAAGTACCTCTTGAGTACGTTACGATTTAGCATCGATATCGCTATTCGGCTCCGCAACAGTGCAGCATCAGATAAGTGTTATCAGATATCGAGGGATGCCATTCTTGTCAGGCCCCAGAACTTCTCCATATAATTCCTCATCCATAAGTGCCTTGTGATGAGGTGTAAGCAGATTCAGAAGTTCGGCGTATGCTTCTACCCGAAATTCGATATCCCAAACACCAACACGAAGGAAATTTCCTTTCCCATGGCTCTCGGCTACGATGAGGACCAGGCCGTATATTCTAGTCCTATGGCTGTTCTCTTTTCGCTCAAGTATCGAAAGAAAATAGAGGGTCGCCAACCCGCTACCACCTTTGTTGAAAATATTGGAGTATATCGCATTGTCGAAGTAGATTCTTCCATTACCTTGAACACCACAAGCCTCGACGCTAATAGCGCAACCATCGTAGCCATCGCCGTCCGTCAATGTCTCGACGTCTGAGGAAGGTTTTGGCGCAGGGATAGTACCATTGAATAATGGACCGCAGTTGGCTGTGAGCTTCGCGTCTTGCAGCTGCCCAAATGGATCCAGCCCAACCGTGACAAGATGAACGTCCATTACACGAGTCAAAATATGTTGCTCGCCGTCATGTTTGCGATCGTATGTAAAGAGATCATTTATACTCCAGAGTTCCCAGCTAACATGTTGGTTGGTGCATATCCAAGACCATGAAGGGCCGTGATATATACTAGTATTGTCCTGAGGTGATCGATCATCTGTCTCCACTCTCCAACAGAGAGACGGCTCCAAATTCGTTCTCCATAAGCCTGCACAATACTGATCTTGACTCTTTGACTGGAACTTCCGAGCGACACCAGACAATGCAATTAACTTGTCTCTTTCGAAGGTCAACTGACCCCGTGAGTAGTACTGCACAACTCTAGACCAATCATCAGCACTACATGTCTTCGGAAATGGAGATCGAAATTCCAAATAATCAGGAAAGGGGATGCCTGTAGGGAATCCCTCGCAAACTAGACCGCATCGACACTCGCAGAATATTTGCTCGGCGCTGAAATGTATAGTGCGGGGTGATAAAAATCGCTCTTGGAAAGCCCACGCACAACTTCCCAATGGGGACTCAACTAGACACCGCCTGACGAGTCCAAAATCTCGGAGCTCCAAGGTTTTCAAAGTCTTGGTGTGAATAAGATGCCTGGAGACTCCGAAGATGGATTTCTGGTCAAAGAGACCAGCAGAGCCATCTTTCGCGTAAGTTGCAGCAATATTCACAGTGCCGTTGCCGTATACATCAGCCATCGTGGCAGATTCTCGAAGCCAGTCCTCTTCGTCATCCTGTATGATGCATAGCGAATCTATCCATATATAGCGAAACCCAAGCATTCGAGTCGCAGCGATAGCTTGTTGAAAAGTCTTACAGAGATTCGAGATCGGTATGGATTTTCGTAGAGAGTCGATGTTATCCTTCTTCAGTTTAAGGATGTTGAGTTTTCCCCCTATAGGAGAAAGTAGTTAGCCATTTCTTTCTTTTTGGAAAAACGAAGTTGATTAAAGTCCCGCAAAGCTCGATTCAAGAGAAAGCGCTCAAAGTAACATAAGATATGCACGATATTTCCTCGGTAGGAAAAAACAATCGGGCACCGTCATCACAGGCTTCAATAAGTCGTGTTGGGACCTTCATGCCTTTCTCTACGCGGCACTCCTCGTGGGTATCAAGACAAGTCTTGATCCATTTACTAGCAAACGCGAGCGAGCCAACCGATCCAGTCCATTTCTCGGTTTCTAGCTCCTCTAGTGAGAACAAGAAGAAATGTGGTTAACTATGAAGCTCTATTGTAGTAAATTCTCTTGGCATACGTACCTTGTAATCTCTGGACCAAGTAACACTCGTCAAGCTCAATCTTAATAGAGTGGCTTCCTTGTTTGGTGTGGAATGAAATCAACTGGTGATACTTCGGACCATTTTCAGAGCAATGATAGGCCATATATGACATTCCAACTTTAACCTCTTGGAGAGCAGCCTTAGTTAGAACCTCATATAAGTCCCTTTTGCTGACGTGGTACAGCAACATCATACACAACACACAACCATCATTCGCTGAGGCGATCCAGGCTAGATGATCATCGTAATGCGGAAAGTCAACATCCTCACATTCCTGAGCCTTGTCTACCCTATCCCAATTGTCGAAGATATTGCGACAAATTAGGCACAGGTTCGCCATTCGCGAATCATCGCTGGTCAGACTTGCAGACATCTTCCCACGAGTTAGAAGTCCAGCTGTATCCTTGGATTAAGCGTGTATTGATTTGCAGGTTATTTGTTGCATTATTGCGAAGAAGAACCAAGACAAATTATCATTTCAGGCAGCCTCACAAGGCTAGCAGAGCCGTTTCATGTGGCAGAAATTAGTAAATTACACGTGGACCAATGACAACTATTCTAGACATTATCTAATATTTACCTAACTGCGAAACAATTGCAAAATCTTCAAATAATTTCTCGGTCATTTTTAAATCGATTGAATTATATTTGAAATATATGGAGATAAAATAAAGTTAGAGAGAGAGAGAGAGAGAGAGAGAGAGCTCGATACATGATGCTAAAGGCGTATTCTTCATTGCTGCTTATACTGGAACCTATTTCAGCTACTTTTTCTTTGCGGAGGAGCCCTGAAAAGAATGCTTGTTGCCACCAATATCGTTTCGAGATCGACGCTGCCACTTAAAGAGCAATACTAAATGATGCATGGTTCGCGCGCAGTCACTAGAGAGTTGATTACGAGTTCGCCGATGATGGATTACTATAAACGCTCAGAAAGGTAGACGGATGCTTTGATAGACTAGGCCGCTCGTGGTCCTGCCTTAAGGCCTGGAGATACATCTACTATTGCAACGAATATAACTGGCTTTGGGACTAAGACTGATCCAAGCCCTAGGAATGTTTCAAACTCCTGTCGACTCGGGAGGTTCAGCTCTCATCTTGTTCATTAAAGGTAAACGGTTCAAGTGAGCGACAGCTGATACAAACACATTTTATAATCTATACATTATATTAATAGCTAACAAATAATAGAAATTTGAAACTCTTTGCTCTCCAAATACTACATGAGTAAACACTATTTGAAGGTGCAAAATAAAGAGAAGAAATTGGAGCCGCACAGAATCATAAATCAAGGCCACTCAACGCTTATGTTGGTAGCAACCAGTCGCTCCACCTCCATACGTGTAGATTCTAGTGCAAGGAACTCCCTTTTTGGTTAGCTTTCCACAGACTACTCCTTTCATACCGATAGCCGGCGCATTATCATCGCTATGGCTAGATCCTCCAGAAGATGAGGACGTTGGTGTTGATGTTGGTGTCAGTTCGCTGTCCTCGTCTTCCTCATCTTCATCGGGTTCCCAATTGCTGCTGCCCTCAGAGTCTGAAGAATCCGAACTTGATGCAGATACTATAGCAGATTTGGTCGAGGAGGAGATGGAGCTGAATGTTGATGAAGCTGGAGAATCTCCTTCTTCATCCTCTCCTTTCTGCTCGTCTTCGCTTCCATCACTACCTCTCATAGCCACATCTTCATCATCGCTGCTGAAAACGACCCTAGTTCAAGTCAGAGAAACGCCATTAAAAAACCTCTTTACTCACGGGAATGCCTTTACGTAATGTGGCTCATTAGCATCCCGATCTCCAAACATCAAGATCACGATTCTTTCAAACTTAGCGGGATTAACTGAAGTTTCAATCCACTACAACAAATTAGTGCCATGTTTATCTTGAAATGGGAAAGCCCGAAGACGATAAAACGTGAGCGTAGAGTCGCTACACAGCAGGAACGACACAAAGAGAGAGATTGGTTACATCATGAATCGCCTCCAAGGCAATAGCAGCTCCCTCATCCTTCGGGTAACCAAAGATACCCGTCGAGATGCAAGGAAACGCGAGAGTAAGATTATTGACAAATTTCGCATTGCTTGCAACCTCAAGGCTCTCAATATATGCCTTCCTCAGCAAGACTTTCACTTCTTCCTTCCTTGCATTGGTATTTACGCTTCTGTAGTCCGGTCCAATCGCATGGACGATGGCTTTCACTCGAGGCGCGATATTGTGAGAACCGCTGATATATGCTTTGCCGGTCTCGCCTCTCTTTCCATTCTTTTTAGTGGGATATAACTGTGCGAGCTCAGTCTTGAGGCCGGGGCCAGCTGCTCTATGAATGTTGCCATCGATCCCACCACCACCTTGCAGATTGGTGTTAGCTGCATTGACGATGACGGTAGCAACGATCTTGGTGATGTCTCCTCTCAGAACTTCCACTTTGACACCTTTATAGTGTGTCTTTATGACTCCTGTGAGTTCGTCTAGCGTTTTGACGGCTGCTTTTGGAGGCATCTTGGAGGTTGTAATTGAAAATTGCGAGAAGAGTTCGATAGGCAAACGTTGAGGAATCGATACTCAGGGACGGGACTCCAAGGTTTGGGACCGGCCTCCAGTATCATTCAGATATGACAAAGGCGTCATTCTTAATGAATTTCTGAAGGCTGAAAGGATTGTGCGAAGGCTAGGTCTTCGACAAAGAATTTGTAGGGCGGAAAGCGAATGTGACCTCGACCCTCAACAAAGAGATCATTTGAGAAATGACTGCTTGCCGGAAGCATCACCTAATTCCATTCCATGCACCGCAAGGGAGTGAAGTTCAAGGAAAGGTACTGAAGGAAGGAATAAAGTTCAATCCTTGCAATAAACAGACAATCAAACAACATCAAGAATTTGCTGGGTCGAGGAATTGAAAAACTTCCCGACTGCAACTTTCAAAACCCCAACTCTCGAATGCGCTCCTGTCCCTGGCATTCGCCGAAGTACTAGGGCATAATGAGTATCAGTCTTCTCCCCCTTGGGTGCGTTCGAACCCACAAGAGCACAAAAGACCATCTCTCTCGACTTCAGACCAATGCGTCTATCGTTTGAGAACTCGAAAGATGTTTGACGTGAGCAGAGAGTATCAAAGCTAATTTCCTGAACTGTAGCTTGAATTTGCAATTCAGAAGCGGCTACCCAGCTGTACGCATTGGGTCCCGTAATGTTGCAATCAGCTTTTATGATTGAAAAATCGGGACTTTGTCTGAAACCATTCATCAGGACTGACTCGTATGAGATGGCGCTATCAGCATCTTTAGGTATCGATGCCCAAGACCAAGATGGTTGAGATGAAATGGTTGCATCAATCGGTCCAATCATCTGCATGGCATTGACGCGCTCGAAGAGTAGGCCTCTGGCAAAGTCTTGCCTCCAAATACCGCACAAATAACTTCCTAATGCTTTGTCTCCGAGACTTTTCGCCAGGCCAGACAAGGCAGGTAGACGATCCGACTCTTTTGTCAGATGTAGCCTTGAGTACTCGGACACAAGGTCAAGCCACACGTGGCCCAAGTCATGTCTTACAGCGTCCTTGCTTGACACAAAGGCCAGAGACTGTTTGAGCCAACCCTTTCCAAATTGATTGATGTCCCCACACTCGCAATCTATCCCAGATCTGCATTCCCAAACGATCTCTTCAGCATGAAAATGGATAGTCCGCATCGAAAGAAGTCGTTCTTGATACGCCCACGCCCGAGTCAGAAGAGGAGCATCTTCTCTGTGTTTCTCTGCGTTGTCAAATTGCCCAAATCTGTCATGAGCAAGATGGATTCTAGGACGGACGTGGAGAAGCTGGTCACCATCTCCAGGTATCTGGATAGACTCTACAGAAAGTCTCTGGTGCCTAGGTGCTGTCGAGTATGAGACGAAGCCCGGAATATATGAGCAGCGCGTCCATCGCTGGGAGAACAAGCCATGCTCAGGAGTGGACCCTGAACTTGCTGCTAGAGTGAGGTAAGAATTTGAATATACCTCTGACATCTTAGCAGCTTCCCTTTCCCAATCATTTTGATCGTCTTGAAGGATGCAAAGAGCGTCAATCCAGAGATAGCGGATACCCAATGCTCTGGTGAGTTGAATGGCATCTTGAAACGTTTTTGGGATTGCTGTGAAAGAGATGCCACTCTCCCGATCAGGTAGCGTTGCCGTAGTAGTTATGATGAGAGCTTCGGCGTTGCCCCAACAATAGCTCAATGCAATATATCTCCCGAAAAGCCCGTTAGTTGCAAGGAGCTTGAAATTTTGATCGTTGTTTGGAAGCCCAAGATCCAGAACTCGCGTCGGTAGATACGGGTCACTAGTATCGCAAAGATCATGACTGCTCTCGCACTTATCCACCCAGTTCTGAATGATACTTGTGGTATAATTGACGCCCAGGGTCGGTGGAATGTTGGTTGTGCTCGAATCACCAAGTAACATAGGGTATTCTAAGTTCAATCAGCTCTCGTAGTTTGCATATTAAAAGATAACTTTACCTCCTGTGGATGATATTTCCAGGCTATATTCTAGTCGCTTACGACTCGAAAAGACTTGAACTGATAAATTCCTCCTCTGACCACAATCAAATTCAACCTTGTCTGTATCGGAAAGAAGATAATTTTGCTCCCCATTGGCATTCATTGAGTCATTAAATAAAGATATCCCACGATAGAGCAAGGAGCAAGTAGGGCAGCCTCTAAACATGGACTTTCTGATGTCGGAAAATGCAGCCCATCCGCGGTCAGCCATCTTATAGTAGTGGGTACCAGATTGCTTTAAGGTCTTTTGTTCCGAGTATGGGAATTGTAGATCGTGGCAGATCGAGCATGGTGAGCTTTGATCATTGGAAAGGTTGCCAGGTATGGATTTCTCAAAATCCTGAGGGTCTGTTTTATTCAACCGAATAGTACCAGGGTTCCTATGCCTATTCGCTTCAACATCCCCAGAGTCGGTGCTACCTGAGTCGTTGATTGTAGGTTGACTTGATGAGGGGTAGCCATGGTGTTGCTTTAGATGGAGAGGGATTCGATTCTCATCTCCGGAGTCTCCATTCATTTCGCAGGTTAGCCGGTATCGTTATCTTTATATTTAGTATATAAAAATGAAATAGCAGTCAATATAAGTCGCAAACTGTGAACGAGACTTAGAAAAGCTTTGCGAAGCTTGCTGCATTCCAGACCAGCAAGATAACTAGCAAGAATGCCAAGTAAACTAGTTTTTAACCGGTAGGGAGCAACTCTTATTGATGACATCTCTAGCAGTGGAATTGTGCTACGTACAACGATGATCTTATGATCAAATGCCCCAAAAAAACTCAGGGGGACCGCCAATTGGTTTATTGACGTCGCCGCCGAAGTACACGTGACTAAAATGGCTTAAAGCGGCAGGCCACTAACCTCTCCACTTCGATATTTCGGAGAAGTACACTTTACTACCTACAAACCAGACTCGGTGATCTCGGAAACGTCAGCCATGGATTCAGAACCTGCTCAACACTCTAAACTGCCGTGTTCCCACTATTCACCCGATTTCTTCATTGGAGCACACCAAGAGATTCCCTGCACGCGGGGTCTAGTTCCCCTGCTTCACAGGCACATTGAGCCGACAGCAGGATAAGGCTTGGAGAAATATCTTTGAGATGGTTTCACAGCCATTCGGATCGTATTAATACACCCTAGAGGATCTGCGGTAGGTATGACCCGTAGCAGATGACATAGATATCTATCTACTGTATCCCAAGCCATTGTATGGACCAACGTCCAACAATATCTCTTACCACGACTCTTTTTTCTCATGCATTTCCACTCTCTATTACCTTCTCAACATCAGATGCTGCACCTGCCAAGCTGACATGTAGGCAAGACAAAAGGCTAGCTTATACCACCGATTGGGTATGTCTTCCTTGCTAAACCTGCATCATTCCATTGCTAACGCTCGCAGATGGAACTCCGGTAATCACTACTCCTGCCCACCGAACCAGAACATCATCCGTTCGAAGGCACAAGCATTGCGGGCTTTAGCATTGAAAGCTCGAGGATATCTTTCTACGACAATGGATTGTAGATGGACTTTTATCGAACTATACCTCGAATCCTAAATCAAGCAGTGGCACAAGCAGATTTTTCAAGTCTGGGACATTGGTTGGATCTTGATATGCTAGAGGTTGAGAACACCGTCTTACAATACCTAAAGAACACATACCTTTCTCAATGAAAGCTATTCTGAAGAGTCCTTTAGTTCTTGGAGCAACATTGAAGGATACGTAAAGTTTTATTGGATATTCTCATGAACGAGGATGTTATTGGGTATTACCAACATAGTCTGAATGTAGTGGCGAGCTTTCGATAAGATGGACTGAAGAGGGATATGAAATGAAGTTTCGGCGTATCCATTGAATGGTGATAGGATGATTGTGGTAGTTATCCATCTCAACGAAGTTAGATAGTTAGTCATATGTTGATTTTGACTTTATTTGATTTGATTTGGTATTACAATAACTGATAACTGCGAAGCATACAAAACACAACATATCATCAGCTCCAGCTCCAGTTCCATCTTCGAGATAGATATCTGACCTGATCCGATGCCGAAGGTATCCAGCGGCCTCCTCTCCCCCCTTCGTTTTCTTTCGTTACAATATCAATTCCTGGACGCCAGATCCCATGCCCGATTCCTCCCATCCAATTGCTCCTGATACTCCACCCTTCCCCTCCCCTCCATCCATCCAACATTCCAACTACCCGCAAAAGAACAAAAACTCATCATCACTACTATGCAACGTTCCTTGAACCGCAAACGCTGAAGTAGTACTCGTCGCCTCCACCACGCTGGCCACGCTCGCTGCACTCACAAACGCACTACTGGTCTGCTCTGTCGCAGCTTGCGACGTCTGCGCTGCAGCTGAGGCAGAGGCGACGGCGACGGTTGCTGCGCTGCCAGCAGAGCCATCAGAGGATGGGCCGGCGGCGGCGGCGGCTTCGCATTGTGCTGTTGAGAGGGTGGGCGTCAGCTATGTTCTTTTTCCAAAAAATATATATATATATATACATATCCAGGTTATTCCGAGGTACGCTTTGGTTTGTGACTCTGGTCTCTTTTTCTTTTTCTTTTTCTTTTTCCCTTCAACTTTCCAAAACCCCCCCCACCTGTTCCCGCTCCGCATCCCAACCATAACCACAACTCACAAGAGAGATAAAAGATGGTTAAGGGAGAGAAAGGAGAGAAAGGAGAGGAAGAAAAATAAAGTGCTCACTCTGCTGCGTATCACACTCTCCAACCGTCAACCCATTCGGATTACTCCCGTGCGCCACGCCCGCGCACGCGTTGTGCTGGTTATTACAGCTCCGGATCGCTGCGGTCTTGAAATCAGTAAAGGTATCGGTGTCGACTGCGAAGGGTCGTGTGCTGTCGCCGGTTGAGGTAACGGGGTCGGCTGCCGCGCCGCCAAGGGCGGATGAGAATGCCTTGGGGTGGGAATGTTAGTTTATGGGTTTGTGGATAGTGATGGGAGGGGGAGAGGGAGGGGAGTGAGTGGTGGGTGGTGAGTGGTAAGGTATATAGTAACAGAAGAGTAAGAGAAGGAGGGAGGGAAGGGAGAAAGATACGTACAAGAAGGTTCACATTACTCGCCGCAGCAACAGCACTTGCTCTCGGTCGTAGAATGCCCGGGAAATCAATCACCATGTCTCCTCCTGCTGTCGCTGTTCCGATTTGTAGCATCAGGAAGGTTGCGAGGAGGGCTAGTGCTGAGGGGGAGGTTGAGGTCGAGGACTTCATCTTGAGGAGCTGGGAGAGTATTGCGTTATTGGTTCTGGTCCTTCCTGGCTGTGGTCCTGGCTATGGAGGAGAATTGATCTGAGCTGGAATCTGGTCCCCGCAATCGAATCGTATACGTAGAAGACGAACAACCAAATAGTCGAATCGAAATCTGTCCAAATAATAAAATAAATAACTCTCCAAAGACGTACAGAACTCCCCGTCGCAATATCGCAATCCGGCAATCTTACAACTCGCAAGAGCTCAACTCGAAATTGCAAAATGACAGAACAAGGAAGTCAATTCCGCCGTCGAGATCGTTCACGTCCAGAATCTCTGTCACAATCTTACTCCAGATCTCGAGATTGAGTCCACCCCTCCCTCCTCACCTCCTCACCTCCATAACGCACCTGCATCAGCATTGGTGGTGCGTCGACTCCGAAACGCCTCCCCCTCGATCCTCAAACCGAGCTGTGACACCCACAATTTATGCGCTGCGCTCGCAACGTCCTTCTCTCACCTCAGCCACGAGCCGAGGATTCCCCATTCGCGTTCCGCGCGGATCTTCTTTCTCCCTTTTCAGAGAGCGTGGTAATATGCAGGAGAGAGGCTGTGGCTGCGGGTAAGACACGCAGCATGCAGGTCATTCATCCACCGGATTATTCATTTAGGTGGTGGCGGTTGAGGGATGGCGGCTCGGTGGATAAAGTGAAATGGGTCAGAACGCAAAACCCACGGGCACGGGATCGGAGTAAGAACCGAACCGAACCGAATGAATGAATGAATGAAGAAGGGCGTGGGTGTGGGCGTTTTGACGAGGGTAATATATTTGATAAAGGATAAATTTGATAACTTTGATAAACGAACGGAATGTTTGACGGGTGATGTGGCCTGCCATGATCTGGACTGGCTGTTTTTGTGGGGAAGGAAGGGGATGGGTTTGAGTTGAGGAGAGGGAGGGGTTGGATGGTTTGTGTCGTGATTTGATGGTCTTGAAGAATAGTTGAGAAAGTGAAGTAAATGAGGTCAAGATTCAGGAGGAAATAAAGTGAAGATTTAGGAATTGAAGCGAAGTGCCACATCAGGAAAAGGTATCTTTGCGTAGAGTTCTATGTATTAAGCTACAGACAATATTGCATCCGCAACAATGGTTTTGCGCTCCCATCTCCCGTCTCCATCTCTACCCTCAAAGAAAAGAACTGAAATCTGCGCTACGCCATTCTAATGCAAATGTGAACGATTCCAAACCCTGAAATCGAACACGATATCCCGTACCATCTTTCCAGAACGGTACCGTACGTATGCAGCAACGCTCAAAAAGCACACAAGAAATAAATCAAAAGATCAAAATGAGCTACGTGACTCCTATCCCTTAGAAGTTCGACGACGCATTCACGTTCCGAGCCGGGTTGTGATAATTCTCCAACGTGCTCTGGAAAGGATTGGGTGCTCCTGCCGCGGAAACACTCCCATTCTTCTCGTGTCCGACGCCCGCACTACCAGTACGGTATCCCATCAATCCATCATCGTCATCTTCGGCCTTCTTGCGGCCCCAGATTCTCCATGCTACCACGAAGAGACCTGCCAGGATGGCTGCTCCGCCAATACCAACCACGACCCCAATAACGGTATTCTTAGTCTTGGTGCTCATGCCAGAGGAAGAGGATGTGCTGTCTCCTGAGAGAGAACCGCTAGCGGATGTACTGAGGGTCTGGCCGGTGGTTGTGGATGAGGCAACGGAGGTGACGAGACTCCCAGATACGGTCATGACCGATGTTACTAAATTGACGCTCGTCCATGCTGAGGTAGATGTCGCGAATGACGTCGACTTAGACTTAGACGAGCTCTGTGAGCTGCTGTCGCTCGTCGAGGAGGTCGTCTTCGCCGGTGCACTTGTCGTGCTTGAGGAGGACGCCTGGGTTGTAGAGGACGGGGTAGAACTCGCTGGGGTCGAGGAAGGGGTACTACTGGGTGTGCTACTGGCACTCGGAGTTGTCGAGACATCAGGAGAAGGCGAAGAAGATGGCGTTGACGATACCGAAGATACAGGTGTTGAGGTCGTTGAAGCAGCGGCTTCTACATTGGAGCTGCTGGAGTTGGAGGAAGATGCTGAAACGTCCCTCTTGCCATTATCGCGTCCAAAGATGTTGGCATCGAACCAGCTGGCTTGGGCGATAGTAAGGAAGATGGTGAAGACCGTGAGCAGTTGCAATTGCCGCCGTGAAAACATATTGATGGTATTGACGACGATGGAAAGGAGAAGGAAATGCGTGGTGGCCCCTCGTATTTGAGGTTGACCAGGTGCGACAAGTTCGTCAGCGATAAATTGCCTCTGGACGGCGTGGCTGTGTTGGAATGTGTTCGGTGCAGTCGAGTGCAGTCGAGTGCGAATCACGGTAAAAGAGAAGTCAAATCGATGAAAGTGTTCTGAACGAAAGGATGGGGAAATAAACGATTGAAGTCGAAGTGGAAAGGTGGATGTGTTTCGAGGAGAATTCCAAGGAAAGGCTGCCGGGTCGGGTGCGGTGACTTTCGACACAGATTTCCACCTGCAGCGACTGCGCCAAAACGAAAAGGCTAAGCGGCAGCCTGAAAATAGAGTGTTTAGTGCCCGTTCAGGACGCTGACGACAGGCCCTGAGGCCCACCACCCGCATTCGGTCGCATGCCAGGCACAGTCGACCGCACTAGAGCCGAAGAGGGATAGCGGTTCTCACCACTGCGAAGTCAACACCGTCTCGACCGTCAAACCATTCCAGACATCACATCCATCTTACCTCTCCGAGGTTGTTCACGATACCCTTCAGCTGTGCTGTGTCGACTGTGAATCCCGAGCTGCGACCAACACATGATCACGAAGGGAGGTGTGCGCTCCAATCTCCTGTTGAAGAGATACTTGTCTCTCCCCGTCTCCTCTTTTCCTCGTATCACGGTCTTGCCCGCCCCCCGTCCGGGCCTTCTCACGCCAATCAGCACCGCCTCATGTGGCACTCCAGTCAGAAAATGAAACCAGACAGCACCAATGCAGGCACTCCTCAGCACCTCCTCCGGATCGTCCGAACACAGAACCTTCTCCAACCTCGTACTGCGTGTGTATCAACACGATAAAATCAAGCATTAGGTTGGTCGATCACCGTTATGCATCATCCAAGGCGGAGCGAACAAGAAACATGCCCGGACGAATGACGTCGAGGATCTTCGTGCGCATGAGGATATACTTGTTTCCTGCCCCCCTTTCCGCATCAGCTTCCATTCCAATTGCGGAGGGATGATGTCGAAGGTGCACGCGGTCCGTTTGATGGGCTGCGGGATGCGGCAGTGAGAGATGGGGACACATGCCGGTGTTTCACGACGGCGGAAGGCTGCAGAGATGGCTTCAGAGATGTTGATATCTTTATTTACTTTTTGTCACTTGGGAGATGTCTGTGTGGGATGATCATGGTAACTTTAGAGATCTTTAGGGCCCGAGAATACCCAGATATCAAGGTCTTTTTGAGGATATACTCGTCACGTGCATGTGTCAGGTGACCATGATTTCTTTATCGAGTTTGGTCATCTTTATAAAGCAGACTTTGGAAAGCAGATCATGGCAGACAAGAAATGTTGAATTTCTTAAAGTCCTGCTACTCAAGATTTCAAGTTCGACTTCCAAGACGCGATCCAAGTTGGACATTATTCATTCGCCCATCGAACTTCATAACTCGAGACCAGGTACATACTCTCACAATACAAGTGCGAGAACACAAGACCAGATTCTGACTCTTGTATTCATCTCTGATTTTGCCAATCCTTTTTACAAATTAAGTGTCAAGGAGTTGTCTACACTTCATTTTCTCGAAATCACTCAGATGATAATTGACTCTTATACAGTGCTACTGTTTCGTCAGCGTTCTGATCAGATGCCCACACTCTACTTTCTATGCCTTTCGACCATTTTTCCACAGTGGTATCACTCCCAGAGAGCAAGGGCCGCTAGTCAAAGAAGAAAATACCTTCCATATGTGATCCAACGGATTCCGATTTCGCATCCTCCTCCTTCCCACCCTAAGCGGAATCCCGAGCTCAATTTCCTGTCATCAAGCTAAGATTGACGTATCAAATACCATTACTCATTTCATAGCTATAGAGATAAGTAGATCAGCCACTTCCTCGAGGTGCAAAACTTCCTCTGCCAATTCACAAGTGATAGAGGACCACAAAAGCCTTCCTTCCCATGAATCGATATGCACAAGGAAATCCCGTATAAACCTCGATGATAACCCCATAAAATACCACTTGTAGCCTGACCCTCGCCCTCTCAATGCAAACCAAAATATCATTTTCGTATCCTCATCAATATACAACACGTGATACCTCCACGCCACGCCTCACCTCTGCATCTAGCCTCAGCCCACCAATTTACACCTACACCTCAACCATTCTTTTCCCTCTCCTTTCCACTGCTTCCGTCTTTTCATGTCAATTTTAGTCCCAACTCCTACCCTATCCTAAATAATCCTCAACCATCACTCAACTCTCACTCATCCCAATCCCACTCACTCTAACCAAACCACTCTCTCCAACCCAACCCAACCCCTTCTCTCCCAATTCTCACCACTCATCACCCAACCTAACACACTCCAATAAATCCTCACTCATGGCCACCACACCACCACCCCGCTACACAATCCACCCCATCTCCACTCCAAACAATGAAATCTACAACACACTAACGCACCTCTCCCTCCTCGCCTTCCAATCCAACCCCTTACACTACCTAACCTTCCGCCCTCGAGCGAAAATCCCTTACCAAGAAATTTTCGAGTATCATCGAAAGACGAGGATTGAACTTGATGGGGTGGAGATGGTTGTAGTTGTTGATTGCTTTCCTGGTCGAGAGGGTAGGTTAAGAGATGGGTTGAGGAATGGGGAGTGGGAAGAGGGGTGGGAAGAGGAGGTTGGTGAAGACGAGGAAGGCGAAGAGGGTGAAGAGGGTGAAGAGTTAAAATGGGAGGGCAGAGATGAGCAATGGGAAAGGAGAGGAAAGATCGTCGGGTTCGCGAGCTGGGTCTTCAACTCTAGTTGGCCGCAGCCGAGAGGGGAGGGGGAGGTTGAGAGGCCGCAGGGAACGGATATGCGATTTGTAAACGATTTTCGAGAGAGGGTGTCAAAGCTGGTGAGGGAGTTGGGGCTTCATGATGGTGATGGTGGTGGTGGTGGTGACGATTGTATCGGTACCTCCTCCTTCGCTCTCGTCTCTTCTCTTCTCACTCCTCTTTCCCTTTCCCGTTCCTGGTACTGTATCCATGTCTACCTACACTAACAACCCCCTCCAGAACTCCACCTAATGCGCGTCCACCCCGCCTATCAAGGGCGTGGCCTCGGCTCACTCCTCCTGAACTGGCGTCTTGCCTTAGCGCGAGAACAGCGCAGAAGGGTATTCTTGCTAGCGAGTCCGCAAGGCAGGGGTTTGTACCTGAAATGGGGGTTCAGAGTATTGGGCGAGGTGGGGTTGCGGATTGCGGATTATTTGGATGAGGAGGAGGTGTTGGATAAGGAGAGGGAGAGGGAGGAGGGGTGGGATCGAGAGGAGGTGTATGTGCAGAGTTTGATGGTTTGGGATGGGTTTGTGGACGAGAGTGAGCGGTGAGGATATCGAGATGGGGTATGGTGAATTATGGGATGAAGGGAAGTAAATGGAAGGGTGGTCTATTTGCTAGAACTTAGAAATACAAAGGGAACGTCTCGTTCGTGATCTCGTGATATAAAGCAACGCTAAGTCCATAATCCTTCACCACCCTTGCCAAACCATGGAAAGATCATGTTCAAGCATATCTCGGCGGTCCATCAGGATCCTGCTTCTCATGACTTGGAGGAGGACCCGGTGGAGCAGCGAATCCCGAGTCCGTCCTCGGTGGCGGTGGACCTGGTGGAGGCGCGAAACCCGAATCCGTCCTCGACGGATGCTGATACGCATCTCCCGCTCCATAACCGTATCCCGCCGCGGAAGACGAAGTCGCCGCATAAGCACCCTGCGATCCTGGTCTCGGCGGTTGCGGCGGAGGATGTTCGTATCCAGGCGGAGCCGCAAAATTCACCTTCTGCTCCTGCGTCGGCTCGCTCATCTTCTCGACCTCCACATCGCCTGGAGGAGGCATCGCATCGGCCTGTGCCATGATGCCACTATCGACGTCCGTTCGTCCTTCCGCTGCTTTGACAACTTCCATCAACATCCGGATTTCTTGCGGCACGTGTCGTACGTTTCCAGCTAGGATCTGTCCCACGGGCATTTTCTCGCCGTAGAACTTGGCATTCTCGTCGTTGCGCTCCACGATAATCGTCCCGTCGATTTGTAGCCCTCCGTACAGGCCGCGCGATTTCACATAACTCCAAATCGGCTTGCGGTCCTTCATCACCTCCGACTCCAAGATGCCTCCCGCTCCGATCGGTCCCGCAACCACGCTCAACTCCCCTCCCAGACTGACTCTCAATTTCGAAAACGCATCCAACGCTTTGCGGCTATTGATCACAACCACACAATCATAGATGTCGATCCCGGCCATGAATCCCACGCCTAAAGTATGGACGAGAATTCCCGAAGGCGGAGACCAAGATCCATCTTCCTTCCTCGCGATCAAGACGCCGGAACCGCCGGCGCCAGAGATCCAGAGTCCCGTTCGCATCACCGTGAAGATGGCCAGCCCAACACAGTTCTGAATGACTTTCTGCGGGATCTTAACCAGAACTTTGGGTTTTCCCTTGGGTCCGGCGGGAGCGCCGGGAGAGGGAGGGCGTTCTTTGTAGAATCCATCTTCTGCTCAAGACGTTAGCACGTGATCCTATCTCAACTTCTGAAATTCTTGGCGAGGAACGTACTGCAAAACGACTTCAGTATCCGGGCTGCTTTATCAGATTCCGATCCAAGACCTGTAGGCCAGAAAGCTTCGGAGCCGATCTTGTTCGTGAATCGGTTTACTGGCGCGCCGAGTTTCTCGAATCCGGCCCAGGCTTTGTCGAATGTTGCTTTGCCGCCATGCTTGGCTTTATCCCAGAAGGCCGAACCTTTCTTTGGGTGTTTTCCATCTGTGGGTTTCTGTTGTGGGATATCTTGACTAGCTTGAGGGGGATTCTGTTGGTAGGGATCCATGGTTGCGAGGTTTGCTTCGTTCGTGGTGATGTGGTTGTGATGTTGAGGAGAAGAGGGGAAATCACTAGAACTATATATTTCCTGATGAGGTACAAGGTTACAAGCTCAGCCACGTGCGAGTGCGTCGTGCGAGGTGGACGTCGGAATCGGGATGGTTCAGTTTAAGGTGTGGCACTGCAAGATATGCAGCTGCGGGCAAGAAGATGACGAGGCGCCGCGAATCTCTGCGAATGGACCAATGATGTCATGCTCGCTTGTGACTAATCAACCCCCTGTTTGCTGGCTCGGGGCGAGCGAGGAGGATAAGAGGTCAATTAAGTAATCTGAGCCACGTTTGCGAAGACGCGCCGAGATGTAGTGTGGGTGCGAGCTGAGAGAGCGGGCCTTAGAGCGGGAATAAACTTTCGGGCCGGGTATGATAAACGAGGGTACCATTGTACGGCCGCATCGGCTCCCCTTTTTGCTCGCTTGTCAGATTCTAATGTCCGTCATTTGAATGGAGATTGTGTTCAGGTTGAAGCAGCAAAGTGAGAAAACTCTACTTTCTTATTAATTTGAATGAGAAAGCTCCAAAAATATCATCGACATTCAACCTTATCGCAACGTCCAGCTTGTTCGCAGAAAGCCCCGGCAAATATCCGTTTTTGCAGCAGTAAGTTCTCCGACATTTGAACTCTATCGCCCTGTTTATAAAACAGGCTGGACAGTGATCAAAGAATCACATGATCGACTAAACTTTATAGGTCCCAAACTCTCACTCAAGGGGTTCGCTAAACTAGATCCCGCTCATGACACGATGATAGTTAAATATCTTTCGATTTTCTGCACAAAGTTTCGTGAACAGTTGCTATTCACCCAACTACTTCGATATCCATACTCCATTTAAGAGATTTGATAGTGTCAGCGAGCCTAATTTGAAGATCATCAGCAGAGGGCTACCATTCTGATCCGTACTCAACGCGAAGATGAAAGAATTCACTATGTATGTATTCACTAATGCCCCATGCTTTCGTCTCGACAATTAAACATTGACCATCACACAGATCACTTTTCATCCCATCTTGGTGGGAAGTCCTCTTCGTCATACTCGTCTGGCTATGCCATGCCATCGCCGACTTTCTAATATACTTCATCCTCGAGCTGTTCTTCTATCACATTTTGACCTTTTGCGTCGTGCGATTCGAGAGAGGGGAGATGCGCCACTTTGAGAAATTCTGGCAGAGGAGGTACTCGTGGAGTTTTGTAGAGAAGACGATTCGGATGCAGGAGAAATCGTTTGGTGGCGGGGAGGAGGCGAGGGAGTGGTTTGCGAGGAAGTTAAGAGGGATATCGGTAAAAGATGGACGTAAGCAGCGAGTGTCGAACGGTGCGCAGAGAGCGTGGGATGTCCAGGGACAGAAGGTATATTGAGATTGCTGGGTTGATCGGCTGATCAGCTGACGGGCTCGTCGTTGAACGTGGGAATGTCCTGAGAAATCTGGAACAATCGAATTGAGAATTGAAGTTCCGGAGACATAGTTGCGAGTTTGGATATTAATATCTTCGAATGTCCAGAGAGGCCTTGGAAAATCAAATTGCTACATCAAAGTTGGCGAAACACGGTTGCAAATTTGGATACTTTCGAATGTCCCAAAAACCTGGGACAATAAAACTGACAAATTGCAGCCGGCAAATCATTTTTGAAAATCCCGATAATCAAATGTTCCTATTATTGAGGTACATTTTGCATTGTTTTGTTGCATGTCGCAGTTCGCGAGGTGGCGCGGGGGATCGTTCCTGTCGTTTTGGGACATCAAAAGAGGCAGGCACGCTAAAAAGAAAAACTGAAAATTGAATTTTGACGCATTTTGAAGAGAATGTCCCATCCAGCTCCAATCACTCACCAGATTACGGACATTCTACCTCTCAAAATCTTCCACAATCTTCCGGAGATTCAAAATAGATTACATTCCTTCCCTTCGAAGTGCCATCGACGGCATTTGTGCCTGGCTGGACTCTTGGGGAGCATTGCCCCCACAACAAAGTACGTCCCAGTTATATTTATTATTCTAATGTCGGACTTTGCAACTAACGTATATAAGATCAAATTGAGGAACGAGAGATGGATGATTTCGGAGAGAGGTTTGTAAACCATATTCTGCAACCTAAAACAATAACTAATGATAGAATAGACGAGGGCATGGAGTGTTAACAGCGAGTCGGATTTCGGAGCAATAATTCAATTCTGGACATTACTGTATTACCCCGTTTCTCTTCCTATTATTCGCCTCCTTTTTAGCCGAGCACAGCTGCGGCCAGGACCCTTCGAGCACCCCAGGATTCCCTTCCTCCCTTTCGACTCAAGCCGCAATCAGACGAACGTCCCAATAGCAAAGTATTAATGTCGTATGATATTCTCTTCGGATTCGGTGAGTCATATGTCCGGCAGCGAAGTGACACCGGCCCGCCGGACTTAGCGAGTGTGAAATCCGGGGAGGCTTCGAATGTTCCCCCGCGGACATTTCTATAGCTCGCGACTTAGTGCATCCCGTCAACATAAATCCAACGGCCCCTCAACCTCAAAGTATTTCTACAGCCTCAAGATATCTTTTACAGCTCAAATTAATTTCCATTTGAACTAAATCCTCAGAAACTAATCTTCAAAAAATCAAATTTCTCATCTCAAAAAGACTTAACCATGTCCAAAATCCTCGTCGTCTTCGGTGCAACAGGCCAGCAAGGTGGCTCTATCATCAAGACCGTCCTCGCCGATCCCGAACTCTCCAAGACCTACAAGATCCGCGCCGTCACGCGCGACATCAGCAAACCCTCCTCTCAGGCCCTCGCCTCCCAGGGTATCGAAGTCATTCAAGCCGACTCAGACGACCTCTCCTCCCTCGGGCCCGTGATGAAGAACGCACACACCGTCTTTTCTCTCACAACTACGATCTATGATGCTGAGATCAAGGCGCGGGAGATCCGCCAGGGAAAAGCCGTCGCGGACGCGGCTGTCGCTGCGGGTGTGCAGTATCTCATCTTCAGCTCTTTACCTCACGTGTCCGTGGTCTCAGGCGGGAAGTATACTGGTGTTGAGGGCTTTGATGGCAAGGCAGAAGTCGAGACGTATATCCGTAGCTTGCCGATCAAGAGCGCGTTCTTCATGCCCGGATCGTTTTTGCAGAATTTCCACTCGGGAATGAAGCCGCAGGCGATGGGAGACGGCACGTATGCGCTTGCGAACGTGGTGTCGCCGCAGGCGAAGATGCCGTTGATTGATACGGTGGAGGATACGGGGAAGTTTATTGGGGCGATCTTGGCGGAGCCAGAGAAGTTTGAGGGGAAAGTATTGGCGGCTTCGACTGATGTGCGGACGTTTGAGGATATTGCGAAGACGATGAGTGAGGTGAGTGGAAAGACGGTCATGTACAAGCAATTGCCTGAAGACGTATTTCGGGGGTTCATGAAGAGGAATGAGGTTCAAGCGGAGAATATAACGCAGATGATGTTGTATGGTCAGAATTTTGGGTATTATGGTCCGGGTTCGGAGGAGAAGGTTGCGGAGACGGCGAAGTTGGCGAGGGGTCAGTTGACGACGTTGGAGGAGTACTTGACGAAGCATCCTTTGGATTTGTAGTGAAGATGTAGTGAAGATGTAGCTAGAAGAATTGACAAAGCATGAATTTCATTATTTCATAATGTGCAAGAAGCAAGGTGCGACAGCGCAAATAATGATTAGATTAGATTAGATTATGGCATGTTACTCACAATTTAATCATCAAAATTCTATTTGTAAACGCGCTATTTCTTTGAGTTTAACGCACCTGCTTCGGGGATGGCGCCTCGCTGACTGAGCCGCTGCTTTTGACGATAAAAGAAATACAATTGGCTAAATATAAAACTTGCAAGAAAATCTCTTATTGTGTTTTGAGCTGAAAAGTCTAGCTAAGGTGAAAAGTCTTTTACTTTACATGACGGTACACTGAAGGGGGCAAATCCAAGAATCATCGTCAGGTGCCTGACCCTGCAAAGCTAAATGTGTTCTTCTCTCAGAAAGCTCCGCCTCTTCCCTGTCTCGGTTGGCCTGCTCTACCTCTTGCACCTTCTTATGGAGCCTGGTAATTATTCGTGCGGATAACCATTCCAGATTGTTTTTGAGAGACTTAGCCTTCAAGGCTTGTGCGGGAGTCAAGTTCTCCGTGCTATGCATCGCTTGCTCGAGTTGGCGCACAGAGCATAGAACATCGTGTCTTTTTTCGTCCAAGATTTCCACAGTAAGAAGCTCGAGGCGTAGCACTGTTCGCTGCACGGTATTTACTTCACGAAGGCGATCTTGAGCTGTGTTGATCTGATTCTGCCATGGCCAGAGGATCTGGGCGGTAACAAGTGGGCCAAGAAGAGTGAGCGGCGAAATTATGGGCCATAACAATAAAAAAAACCCCGCCAAGATGGCAATCAAATTAGATCTTTGCGTCATAAGTTGTTCCACCTCTGCTTCTATAGCTTTTACCTCCAGATCCATCCCTTCGTGATTGAGGACAGATTTTGCGAGCTCTATTGACTCGGCAATGCCGATGGAGATGTTCTCCGGGGCTATGGTAAATGGTCAGCAAACTTAAAGTTTGTCTCAGAACTTGGTACTGACCCGCTATGTACTTATTGGGATCCGAGAAGAGACGTTCCCGCAGGGGAGGTGTCACAGTATACTCAGTCGCTCTCACCGCGGAGTCTGCAAAATTAACCAAGTTTTTCGAGACCACTTGATACACTTGGTCGGTTTCGGAGAAGAATTTGCAGATCTTGCTGTGGTTTCTGTTGAGATGAATCGTCGTTTCTCTGCTTTGACTTAGCCCAAGGGTGGCTGATGTGTCATTGACGACCTGACAAATGTTAGCTAGATATCAGATCAACTTACTTAGTATATCAACTTGCCAGGCCTAGTCCATATATATCATGAGGTAAAGTTTCGCAGAAGCTGAGGATTCGATAATTTTCGAGGAGAGGACTAAAGTTTGCTTGCAGTTGTTCATTATATTCGCTGTATTCTGTCGTGCTTTCGAGAAACTTATTATCTGGTGTTTGGGAGACTGTTTTGACAATGCTAGCAAGAGTAGATCCCCAACTGCTTTGACTGGATCCTCGGTGTGGAGTTCCGAAGAATGCAATGCCGTATGTAAAAGCCCATACGGAAGCATACGATCCATCACCATTCCTAGCTTGGGCAAGCGCCTACTTCATGTTAGGAAAACGTACATAGATGATGATCTTCATTTATACGAGAAATAGCCTCACGAACCTCTTTCACAATGAGACCTCCAAGACTGTGAGCAATGAATATGATAGGCCTGTATGTGGCACCCTACCCAGTGTCACTGATGTAATTGGTGGGTATTATATTGGTAACTTACCCTCCGTGCTAACCAAAGCTGGTTCAATAGATTCGATGCATGGTCTTCGATAGAAGCTGATGAAGTAGAAAAGGCGACGTTCGCATTGTATTGAAACCCGAGAATCCTTGCTCCAGGGAGATCTTGCGGAAGGAAATCCGTTATCCAGTTCTTCTTTGAGTCGGGATGCGTCCAAGTGTCATCGGGATGGCTGGGGTTGTTCCATATATTCATGCCATGCACTGTGATGATGCTATCTTCTTTAGCTCTTCGCAAAAAGACATGTTGATAAAAATGACTTACTCCAATGTTACATCCGAAGTCTCAGGAGAAAAGAGTTCAACCAGCAGATTTCGGTTCTCCTCAGCCCGACTCTCCATCTCGTCAGTATCAACCGCCTTTCGACAAGTAGAGTTCGAGATGGTTAGCTAACCATTTCCATTAGAGTGATTCCTGGATTGGTTGCACAGAAATGCTTCTTGGAGAAAGATTTGTGTTCAGGGCGCGAACCGTTCACAAGAAAATGGAAGTTATTCTCATTCAAGACTGCGAGGATTGTAGGCTGCCTGACAAGTAGATGTTCGAATAAATGCCAGTTGTGGCTCGAATAAATCAGAATGCTATGCTTTTAATTAGATCCTGACCTGAAGAGAGTGGCACTGGGCGCCTGTTGATTGGAAAGGTTGTATGGGTGGGCGACGGAAGGAGAAAAGATCGTTAGGTTGGGCAAAAAGTGGGAGGCTTAATATATTTGTTTGTAAGTGTGTCGAATGCGGGCCACCCTTCACCGTTGGTGGCTGAGAATGTACGTCTACGGCTATATCATTGGTTGTGTGCAAGGCTGTGCTGCGCCTCTGTAAGAAGGGTTACACAGGCGACCAACACAACCCAACAGAAGGTTCGAGGCAGAAACCGAGACACTTGCTGGCTTAACAATTTAGCGCGCGCCTAGTGTTTCAAGTTTAGGAAAGTTGTTCTTCCGTTCACAGTGCATCGACTGTGTTGACATATTTGTATTCAGGTGAACCTCTGCTAACAATAGTAGAGGTCTCGAAAGCTATTTACTCTAGATAGATCATCTCAAGATACATGCATGAGCCAGAAGCAAAACATAAGTGCAGTTGTGGCGAAAGCGATTCGATATAAGATATAGAGTTTGCGCTAAGGTGCTGCGATCATTTGCTCTAATACGAAATTAAGATTGAGAGTTCGACATCTATTCTCGTCTACGGAAAACGAGTTCTTTAAATAGTAGCCTGTAAAGAGACAGAACTTGCTAATCCTGAGCTTTAGGTCGGAGGCAATGCAGCCTCTTTTCTGTATGGGAAAATTCGAGGCTCCAGCGAAAAAGTGTTTGAATCTTAAAGTTGCGTGTGGGCAAATACTCCGGTCCTCTGGATCACAAATTTTGATTCGCTGTGGTTTGCTGCGTGGCTGCGTTGCGCCTGCAAATTGAGATGAAATTGACCGATCTACTTACTCGGTAAAGCAAGCGACAGTGATAGTGGAAGGTTTGGAGGCCGTTAAGTCTGAGCACGTGCGGCTCTGTGTTCAAAATCTACACACAAATGTAGACCCACGGCTGAGTTCGGAGCCTATGATTGGTCGCTTTGAGGAAGCGGACATTTGAGACTCTTTCGATATGGCGTAGTCAATTAAACTCACGCTGCTCTCAGCACTTTTTCTAAAGTAAAAATTCGGACAACTTTCGCTATGCAAACGAATCAACTACGCTATGTAGATAACTAAGTACACAGGAAATAAAAGAATTAAACTAAAAGCTAGATGAGATCGAATTTCTGGCTCGGCTTTGCTGGTTGCTATCAAGGTGTAAAGCCATGATTTGTGGGTAAAGTGTATATATTTCATGATCCTCTTAACAGGCGGCGTAGCTGAAGATATATATATATATACCCATTGTCTATTACGTGACCATGACGGTTGCTTAAGTGTACAAGATACATGGCGATGGTTTGAGCAAGTGGTAGTAGTCCTTGTTGGCCTCGGCGATGATGTGTTAGCTGATGCTCTCTGCGTCTGGGTTCCGGTATTGCAGCTCATATTTTGAAAGCTTCATCCTTGAGCAAGCATCAGTATATCCAAAGGCGATACAAAAGCTGGAGACACGACTGCATTTGCCTATTACGGCTCGTCGGCTTAAACTTCCTTCTTCCTTATATGAGCGAAATAAATCAATATGACATGGATGCCGGCCTGGCTTATGAATATGATTTCGGGTGCGTGGCAGAATTCATATGAAGTACCATCTATTCTCCACCTGGTGGATTCTAAGGCGGGAGATCTTCGGCGGTAGACGAGGCGAGCGCACGTGGGTCCCTTGACCTCATGAAAACCCATGAACATGACCCACATCGAGATAGACTTACTCGCCAGGCTGTCTGCCTCTCAGTTCGAACAGTCGAGACTAAATGCTCCACAAATCCGAGGCCAATGTCGGTCTGCGGATAGGACAATCAACGCGATAAAGAACCTCATGTCCTGATCTTGGACATCCGATAACATGTTGAGGAAAAAATGGTAATCGACACAATGAGACAAAAGAAGATATGCACTATATATGCCCACGTCCCAGGCAAGTATCGAAACATTCAGGATTTCAAGAACTCCTTCCATGTCGAGTTTCTGCGTACAAATCATAAAGTTTCCGTCCCCACCACCCTCTTCTGTAACTCGACAACTTTCCGTCTCACGTACCTTTCGAGGCGTGGATCTTACCCGCGAATCAACGAGGGCACACAAGACAGCACACGAAAAAGGCAACCAAAGCACACTGTACCAATCCAGCCTAGGAAGGACGTATGTAATGCAGGGTATGTATAAGGTAGTTTGACACTACTTGAGCTAGTAGGACATTTACAAGGCTCCTAACGCTCGTCAGGCGCTTTATATTTCTTCCATGACTGCCTTCATGGATTAAATTTTACGTATTTTTCTGTTATTCCTCACGATTATAAATCCCTATTTTTCATTTATTTTTTTCCCTTTTCATACCAAGTCTGATTTCGGGCATTGCGCGAGAAATATATATTACAAAGAAAGAAATACTTGGAGGATTGAGAAAATCGGAATTGGAGGACTAGGTGCACTAGGAGGGGTTGGAAGGGCGTAAGGAACTTAGAAGGGTGCGGGACTGGTGGGAAACAGGAGTGAAAATGAGGATGGAACAGTGCTCTAGTAATGCAACCAAGCCACCCTCATTTTGTTCGTATACCTGTTGCTCTCGCTTCTTTTGCACACAGCACTGCAAAATGGGACTGTGTAATAAAAGAGTGTTAATGCTCTCCGCATTCCATGACATATTATCGTGGAATTTTTCTGAAAATGGCGGAAAGCCCATACAATACAATTCCGCGCTATAGGTCAGTGTGGGAAAACTAACTCTAGTTTTCCTGGTGGCGTCGAAAGACATGTCAAGGGCGCAGGCGACATGATACAAGAGAGCCTAGCTCATGGCTGTGCAGCCAGTTCTGCAAGATGGGCGCACCCTTGGCGAGGCTGAGGCTGAATCAATGCACCTGATGATGCGCCCAAATCTTTTTAAGCACACCTTAAACATCATTTCGATCTTCGACACCAATCTGGATAACGAAAAAGAAAATGGCAGGATACGAGAAGGTCGCGGGGTTGATGACGAAACATGTTGAAGTTGCGACGTTCCAACGCTTCGACTTCCTGAACACTCTGAATATTTTATACCTTCAAGCTGAGCTTGTCCACCTCGAACAAGAGCTGAGGGATAGCATGAGAGAAGATCTTGAATTTAGAAATGATGCGATCATGGATGATAGCTCTGTTGAAATCCAAGACGAGATCGAAATCGCGCAACCCACTAACGAAGAGTACAATGCGGAGAAGGGAGCGGATTCGCACGTATCAACGAGGCAATCTTTGAGACCAGAATTCGAACTCAATGTGAGGTTGGAATCGACTCGGGATTGGTATTTCCTGGCCAATTCGGACAACAGTCAAACGTGGGAGATCATGTTGAAGACTCGAGAAAAGCTCAAAGAATATAGTTAGATCGCTCGCACCATTCATAAGTTTTATCTGACGATGTGCCAGATGAAGCAGTACTTCGACACAAAGAAATGATGGAACAGGACTCACCGAACAAATGCGACGTCGAATTCCTGCGGAGATGGTTGAAAGACAAAAATATGGGAGACTTCCCATTGATCGGAGAAGATAGTAACTTGTGGGAGACTTCGAAACCATCTGATCTTGTCGCCTTGAGAGCGCGGAAAGCTGAGGACCCACTGAGCACCTTGTTCTTGCGCAGAATCTATTTATGGTGGCACCACTGTATTGGATATCGATTCAAGAAGCAGCGGAGTGAGGAAGCTCGATACTTTGAATACAGAGATCGGAACATTCTTCGGGTTGCCAATATTGTCAGCTCGATCATCTCCTCTCTCCTCCTAGTTGGGTCGATAATGGCTTTATATTTCGTGGACAACACTCTGGTGCGCTTGGGGATCATCGCCGTATTCACTCAGGTGTTCTCGTTGGTTTTAGTACTGGCTACCAGTGCGAGGAAGATTGAGGTTTTTGCTGCAACTGCCGCGTAAGTCTCATCGAAGTTCAGTGCTTGAAAGCGTCTGCTGACGGTCAATGGGTAGATTTGTTGCAGTGCAAGTCGTTTTTGTAGGAAGCACATCCGCGCCGGCGTGAGAAGGCAAGCTCCAACAAGGTTACAATAATATATTCATACGATATGCATGGGCCGTAAGTATAGGCAGTTTTGAAGCAAACAGGGTATTCTGCCTCCCAAACGCCGAATATACCGAACACGCTACGTAATAGCCGGGCGCTAGTAAGCACTAAAATGAAATGCAAACACCACCAGCACCAAGAACTTCTGCTTCTCGCGCCCTTCCTTCTTCTCCATATTGACACATTTAACGTGGTGGCTTTCTTCTCGATGACTCTGCGTTCTGAATCTGCTCTGCGCTGCTCACTTTCTTCCTAGTCAACTGCTTCTGTTTGTCTTTTTGATCTTTCCTCCTTTGCACTTGCAAGGCATCTCGTTCTTCTTGTTGCTGCCGTTCCTCTGTCTGCTGTTAGCTGGTACATTCATGAGAGAAGAAGATTGAAGTTACCTCTGGATTGTCTTGGCGCCGCCAGCCCAAGGACTGCTGCAGGCCTCAATATGCCGAATCTCAGAGAGTCAGTTGCCCCCAACACCAAATCATATGGAAGTCCATCGCCAGAAGCCACCAGGAACAATGCTCGTCGATCCGGTCCACCACGTTTATTCTGGAACATCAAGCTCGTTTGATAACCGGACGTCATGGGCTGGCCATTGAATCCAACGAAGTTTGCTGTATGGGATAGCTGACGCATCCGAGCACCCAGCCTTCGGACAACTTTCTCTGCCACCCAATTCGATCCTTGACAACCTGAATCGAAGAGCAGAGTATGGCTTTCAATGACGAACGATTTCCGATTTGGATCTGGGTTATCCCACCATACATATACTTCCCACTCGAAAGCGCTGATCTATCTTGCCGATTAGTCAGAAATTCAGCGAGGATGGGTCATACGCACATGAGAGGACGAGACACTATCATATCTTGTGTATGGCCTTCCAGGATTTTGATCTTCCAAATCTTCATATTCATCAACCTCGCATCCTATGCTTCTCCGCAAGGCTGAACCAGGCATCCCAGCTTCATTCGATCCCTGTCCAGCATATGTCCAGTCCGCCTCGGTTGTTCGTCGACCCACAATCGGTACATCATAATCCCTTCTGTCATCATCTGTTCTTCGATATTGATCCCTTCCTCCATCGCTTGTGAATCGTGGAGCATCAACATCGTAGCTTATAGTCGATGTCCGCTGTCCTGCCACGGAAGGACGGGCTTCTGAGTCACTCGATCTACTATAATCGGGACAATCTAGATGGTAATCTTCGTCCCTTGACTCGCTGTACATGTTGTTCCTTAAATCTTCGCTATACCGCTCTTCTCGTCTATCATCCGTCAACTTCTCTGGCTCACTGGTATATCTCCCACTGGATCTTGGTGACACGATGTCTGGGGTTGATCGCCGTTGTGGATTAGTCGTCGGGACACTCCGAGGAAAATCCCAATTTAAGTCTGCAACCCCTTGGTCAGGATAGTCGGACGATGCAGGGCATTGGTTGTTGGCAGGATTGCCTTGGTACTCCGATGTTTGATGCCTTTCGTTGGGCATTCGCATAGGATTCCTGTCGTCAACGACTTGATTATCCCTTGTGTCCTTTCTCCTTCTTCCTTGAGGCTGTTGGCGAACTCCATATACGCTTAGATCCGTAGGTCGATTTCTACTCTTCGGCATCGTGGGGTCGCGACCTCCAGACGGGGCTTGACGAGCAATCAAGGCAGGATTGACCTCGCTGCCAGCCTCTTGTCCATAGGTGTTGTTACTGCTGTCGAAGGGCTGTGGTCGGCTTGTTCTAGGATGATAAGCATTGGAAAGAGCTTCGTATCCTCCCAGCCATCCTGGTCTATCCGTTGGGATTGTACTCGATTGGTGGAGCTGTTCCGAATATTGATCGGATACTGGTCGCGTAGACGTCTGCGGGGCGCTGTAATATGATCCCGAAGAGCTACTTGGGTAAGATGAGGACGAGGAGCGTTGAGCAAGACCTGTATTGCTCCTTGGTGGCTGTATATTCGTCTCGCTCTTCGTTTCGGAAGGAAAGGTCGGATGACGACCATGCGACACCTCTGGATGTCCGGCCGCTTTGTCTTGAATCTCTGGGTCTTGTCGATCGGGCTTCTTCCTCCTTTTGCTCAGCATATGCTGATAGCCCTGCATCGTTCAGAACGAAGTTCAGTCAGGAAGATTTGTTGCACGTCTGGAAGAGCGGGAAAGTAGATCTACGGTCACTCAGGTCTGTGCAGGTCCTATCTCAACAACGCTGTGACCCGATCGCGTAGCATATCTCCAGGGCTCCCTGGGCTGTGCTGCACCTGGGGTTCAGATGGTTCAGCGAGGCGGTGCATAATTGGTGCTTGTACCACAAACAGTGCCTGGCTCTGTCTCTGGTACGCGCCCGCGATAGGCTAGAACGTCCGGAACAGGGCCTGGGTTTGGCGGGCTCGTGTGATCTTTTGGTTGTGAGCCTCAGAAACCGACGTGTCAGTGCTCTGGCCGCATGAACAGCCAGGCTCGTCCGAACACCATTGGGTACCGAACAGCATCTATGACCTCGCCTGGATGCTTCCCAAATTCAAATATCTCTCCTGAGCTTCGTCTTCTTTCCTCTGCACGCTCTGGATGCCCACGCCACAAACAAACACTCTGGTGCACTGGCTTGACTCGCGGTTCGGAGCGCGATAGGGCCTGTCCAACAGGGCGGGATAAGGTTATTGATTCTGCTGCACGCGCGGTCGGAAATAGTACGAGCCAGCCCTGTGGCTTCGTTTCCGATTGCGATGTTTCGCGACGAGCAAATCATGTTCGATGATGTCGGTGAGTTAAATCTCAATTCGACCTAGCTTCGAGAGCTCCGGCGAGCCTTGGCATTCCAATACATCTGTCTGCATATGATGCATTTGGCCCTCTGCACCTCACATTCTGGGCGTTCTACTCAGCCTCTCTTCGCTCTACATCTCCACGATTTTTTTTTGTTCGTGAAGACGTTATGTCTCCCCTTATTTATCTAAACGATGTTCCCCATCGATACAGGCTCCAGGGCCATCAATCAGGAGCATAATGTCTCAACCACCGTTGGTATTTCACGTCCCTCTCGAGCAACATCCGAACGCTGTCGAGATGGTATCCCCCGGGACCAGTATCGACATCGACAAGCGCTCTCGATTCACACGATTTGTTGATAGCTTCGACAGGCACCCAAGGAGTTTTGACCCGGAAGCTGAACTAACACTTGCGCTCGATAAGAGTCTGAAAGCGTATCACAGTCAATTGATCGCGCTTGGCGGGGCCATAGGAACCGGTCTCTTCATCGGTTCTGGCTTAGGACTCGCCTATGCAGGGCCGATACCTCTGCTGGGAGCATTCACATTCGTCGGCTTCACTCTCTGCCCAACAGTTTTTGCTCTAGGTGAGATGGCGACCTTGTTTCCGGTACCAGGGGGGTTCTTCGAGCATTGCAGGATGTATACGGATGAAGCCTGGGGCGGTGCTATGGGCTGGAAGTATGTTGCTCTTGCACAACGGTTTACAACTTCTGACTAGTACTAGCTACACACTTCAATGGCTTATAACGCTTCCACTCGAGCTCGTCGCCGCTTCGATCACTTTACAATATTGGAGCCAGCCTCTACATCATTCTGTATGGGTGACTATGTTTTTAGTCGGGATCGTCACAATCAACATTTTTGGTGTGAAGGGATTTGCCAATGTTGAAGCTACTCTTAGCATTGTGAAAGTGGTCGCTATAGTAGGGTTCATGTAAGGTTTCTCATTATTCTTGCTGCGTCAGCAACTAACCCCTGTCTAGGATATTCGGAGTTCTCCTTGACGTTGGTCTAGGCTTTGGCGGAAACCCGTACGGCGTTCGAAATTGGTACAATCCAGGAGCTGCGCATAACGGATGGTATGGGTTCTGCAGTGTCGTAGTTACAGCAGCATTTGCGTATTCAGGCAGCGAAATGGTTGGTTTGACAGCAGCAGAACAGGAAAATGTAACCAACTTTTCTTTATTTCGTCTCTTTGATTTTCTTGTATAGCGACTCTCTGCTTGCAGTTTATTCTCCTCAAGTTTTTCTCCTCAGAGCATCCATGATACTAACCTTTGTAGCCGAAAAGAGACTTGCCAAAAGCAATCAAGAAAGTCTTTTGGCGTATTGGCCTGGTATGTCGATCTCATTCGTGGGCGTGGTGGTGCTAACTTTTTGGGTAGTTCTACATTGCTTCAATATTTATTGTTGGCTTGCTTGTTCCCTATACCGACAGCCAATTACTGAGAGATGATCATTTCGACTCAGCGGCATCGCCTTTCGTTATTGCTATCAAGAACGCCAGCGTACCAATACTCCCCTCGATCTTCAACAGCGTTATCCTTGTCACGGTACTTTCTGTCGCAAATAGCTCGGTATATGGGTCATCCAGAGTTCTCAACGCAATGGCGAATGTAGGACTAGCTCCAAAAGCTTTCGCTTACATCGACACCCAAGGTCGACCACTCCGCTGCTTCTATCTCTCCTTTGCTTTTGGACTTCTAGCCTACCTGTCTGAGATCAAGAACCAAAATACTGTTTTTCTGTGGCTCCTGTCAACGTGTGGTCTCTCGGTCATCATCTCCTGGACGTCCATCTGCGTGACGCATATCCGCTTCCGACAAGCGCTCAAACTTCATGAGAAGAACCTGGATACTTTACCGTACCAATCCCCGCTTGGCCTCATCGGTTCCTGGACGGGACTATTTTGCAACATATTGATTATCATTTTGCAATTTATCACAGCAATAAAGCCGATAGGTTACGAAACCATGTCTAGCAGTCAACGCGCACAGCAATTCTTCCTCTCATTCATGTCTTTCATTCTGGTAGCTCTGACTTATATCGGCTTGAAATTCTTCAAGGGGACCGAGATCCACGGCATCAGTTTCTCTCGAACGACAATCTTGAAATTCAAGAACTTCCGAATTGATTGGGGTGAGGGTACGAGGGTTGCGAATTTGAGAGAGGATGTTGATTTCAGAGATGCATGGAACGAAGGAGATTACGTCAGGTGGGCGGAGCTGCATCCAGATCAGGTGGTTTGGGATGATCCGTTGTGGTTGGTTCCTAAGTTTGCGAGGCCTTTTATCAATTCTCTTGCGTTTCCTTGGCATTGAGCATGCCAATCATGTCGAGATGAATTTTCATTAAGCAAGCCATGCAGGATAAAAATATCACGATGGGATGGTGGTTATGATAATGACGCCGGAAAAGGTATAATAGTATAGAGGACATCAAAAGGTACGGCCATGGTATGTATCAAGCTTGACGGATTAGAGAGCGATATCCAGTTACAGATACTAGATAGCGAGCATCACTTCACGAATAGTATCCGTTCTTGCTCTCGTATCGTAAGACCAGAAAGTCCTTCCTTCCGTCGGAGATCATCAAGATATAGGGTCAAAGTTACAAACTCCCAAGTGAATTTTCTGCATTTTGAATTTTCACTTTGGGATACATTTGACATGCAGACGGGTATTTGACAGCTCAGGTGTCTAATGACGACTTGTTCTAGACGAGTATTCTCGCCTCGTTCTGTCTGCTCTTCCGTTCAATGGAGACGAAGAGCAGGTTATGTTGGACATACTTCCTATTCGGGCAAGGTTGGAAGCGGATTTCTGGGGATGGGTCGGTGGTCTTGGAATGGCGAGAGTGGCTAAGAGGAAGAGATTGGAATAAGATGTAGAAGTATCCTAAAAATTAGAGCATCTCTGATGGAGTAGAATACTTCAAGACTCGTTCGATATCATATTTGTCAAGGACATAAATTAAAACGTTGATTTTACCTGATTGACCCAACCTTAATAAATGGGAAAGTTTAGAATACTCTACCGACCTTGCGAATGGCCCAACTTGTAAGCAATATTTTATAAATTTAATGATTAACTCACTAAAATCCACTAATAAGCCTATGACCTGCGTGGGCTTAAAGTTCGAACGAGTCTATATTTCTTGGGACAAACTCGGGTTGATATAAGGGGGAGGACTTCTATTCGATGGGTGGGCTTATATCCAAGGAATATAGTATTGTGGAAGAAAGAATACGCCAATGTCATGCAGCTTCTACAACATTGCATTTTCTGAGCATTCAAGAGACAGTAAGCTAGTTGAATGTTACTTGCGGTACTCTAATCAAACCCCCTGGTCTGTAAACACTTGGCTCGTCCGTTCTTTGAAATAATCTCGATAAAACATCGGTTCGTACTTCGGGGGGTTGTCTTTACTGTGACAGACTGGAAGACATTCCATCAATGTGTCTCCCTCTGGGTTTACAAAGTAAGGAATTGAGAATCGTTCTCTTGTCATTCGCTCTTCTCCCGTATATCGATCTTGTAAGGGAGGGAGATGGACGCGATGGATGGTCGAAGTAAGATAATCTTGAAAACGTCACATGGTCATAAACCGCAATCCCCAAAAAGCATCAAATAGAAACTCACCATTACTCCAGCGCATCAAAACATCCCCAATATTCATGACCAGCGCGTTTTTGATTGGCTCAGCATGGATGAACTCTCCTGGCCGTCCAGATTTCTGGACTTCCAGTCCCCCACAATCATCCTGAAAAAGAAGAGTAAACGAGTCGAAATCAGTATGAGCACTAAGGCGCTTCATCTTCTGATTTGCAATCATGGATTCGACAACCGCTGGATAATGCCGTAAGCTCAGCTCGTTGCCATGCCCAGAATGAAACTGGAGTAGGTAATCCTCGTCCTCAAAGCCGAGACCAAGAGCAAGAGCTCGTAGAACATCTTGAGAGGTCTTCCAGCACTCCCAGTAAAATTTCGTGGTGAGTGTGCGGAAACCGGGTAACGTTGACTCAGGTAGCCAGACATTAGGCTCGTCATCTTTCGAATCGCTGCCGATTCCATATGATTCCTTGAATTCGAATCAACTCTTGTCTCATTGATAATCAAAGAATGAGAACATACCGTTAGATCTATCACTTCTTCAGACTCATTCTTACCTGTATCAATATATTCCGAGCCCGGATATGAATTCAAAGCTTTCTCGTGTCCAGGCCAGGAATAGCCTCGGAAATATTGAGATCCTTCTGGATGCCCAGCTTGCATTTTCTGGTCTTCTTGGAGGTCGTAGAATTTTTTGGTAATTGTGAAAACTTCCTCGAGGAGCTCAGGGGAGATGTTATGGTTAACTATGTATACGAAGCCCGTTGAGTGGCATGCTTTAACAAGATCTTTTGCCAAGTCTTGACGGTCTGAACTGGATGCGGAGGGAGATGTCCATCTCGAGAAGTCAATTATGGGAAGGCTTGGAGTCGATATCTTGTTGTTATGAGTTTCAATAGAGCCCATTATGATATGTGTTTCTACTACAGCAGCAAGAGAGCGTTCAGGGCCGATATGGATTGAGTTGTCAAGACGTGTATTTGGAGTGGGGGTGGTGATGTGTTGGCTACGGTAAGATGCACCCACTAGCGTTACATACTTTGTAACTAAGCTATCCCCACGCCATCCCCGCGCCTGGTCACCTGACAATGAGGTTAATGGGTTAAAAACATGCAATTTGAAATCCGTCTTGCAGGTTCGTGTACGTGTCTCACATTCAACGACGCAGAAAAGACATCGTCGGTTCTAACTTACTGGAAATGAATTATCTAATCCGTTAACAGACATCGAAGTCCAAGTCAAACCACACAATTAACCCGTCAATCCATCTCAGGACGACAAACCCAACCAAAACGCCGACGCCAATGGTACGCCGAAATCAAGTGGTATCAGACGGTACAAATTATTACCTCTCGCTTGTCTCTGCATCCTTGTCACTACTGACCAACTCCCCAAACCACCCCTTCACCTTGTCCAACTTCTCCTTGAACCATTCCCAGAAATCCTTTTCTTCCTGCGTCATTTCACTCTCATCAGGAATAACTGGTCTGTCGACACTCACTTCGTCTGCTGGGTCAACTCCAACCATGGTTGGTGGGGCATCATTGGGGTCTGCTGCTGAGCTGGCTTCGATGGGAGAGATGGAGATCACGGCATCAGCACCTGCGTCTTCTTGTGAGGCTGATGGCGAGGGAGTCGATAGAGGGATTGGAATTGCAGAAGTTGATGATGGCGGATCATTAGGGTCTTCAAGGGCTGTTTCGGGAGAGTGGAGACCGACTGGTTTCAGGGGTAGGCGAAGAGTGCCATTGTTGGGCTTTGGGACGAGACCTAAAGAGTCGCAGATGATATTGTAGACTTCGGTGTTTTCTGAAATGGTTAGTATGAGATCAAAAATTGAGTATCTTGACTTACGGAAAGGCTCAACGCGACTGTTGGGCGCGTGGGGAAAAGCTGGACCTCTTGCAACAAAAATAGCTCTCATAAGTGGATGCTCATGATCATAACCATGGAGACCTCGTGGATGGTATATAAGCCCTTTCTCTCTGCCTTCAGCGACGTTGAATTCATCCTTCGTCACAATAGCCCAGCCAGTCTTCGGAACTATCCACAAAGGAGCGATCCTTTCATTCTTCGAGAAATGATACCTCTCAGGCATGTTTTCGTCTCTCAAGTAGACGTCGAAGCTAGGATTTGTGGTAGCTTTTGCAGAGAGACCTTCGTACAGAGATTGTAGCTGAGCAGGATCCTTGGGTCGAAGCCCATACAGAGGCCAGCCATCGGTATGTTCAATCATGCTTGTATCGACGAGATCTTCGAGCTGGATCAGTCGGGTGGTGTCTGTTGTAGCCATCCCATGATCTGAAACAACGACCACATTGACAATGCTCGTCAAATTCCTCTGTTCCAAACCTTGGAAGATATGATCCAGCATGTTATCGACATCATTGATTGTCACCCTGATCTCAGTGCTGTTTGGCCCGTAGAGATGACCGTCGGCGTCCACATTTGGTACATAAGCAGCAATTAACTGAGGTCTCATGTCCCCAATCGCAGCCAATTTATTTTCCTGGCCTGGCTTATCCAGTAATTCCATGATCCTGTCGACTTTGTTTGGTAGTGGTTCCTTGCCATTGTATTTGTCCACAAAAGCTGGCTCGATGGCCATAATATGTGCTTCGCTTCCAGGCCACATATGGATAGCAGTCCGGATCCCTTGATTCTCAGCCGTCACCCACAGTGGCTCTCCACCCCACCACTTGGCCTGCATGGCACCTGGATGTGTGTAGAAAAATTCCTCCTGCAGCTCTGTGTCCCAAAACGTATTCCCAACGATTCCATGAGCCTCGGGGTATAATCCGGTCACCAAAGTATAATGGTTCGGGAATGTAACGGATGGAAAACTCGGGTTCATGTATATCGGCGACACTCCCTCCTTAATGAAAGCATTAAGCCTTGGCGTGATTCCTCTGTTCAAGAAGTCTGCTCGGAACCCATCGAGGCTTATCAGAATCGTTGTAGGTGCAAACAGTGCTGTTCCATTGCTCAGCATCTTCTGCACAGGTATAGCTCCATTCCTATGCAGCGACAATTTCCAGGCGACCAGCACCAGAATCGAGAACCCGACAGCGATTAACGAATGTATGAAGCACCATGTCCTCCACCTTCGTCTTCTTTGTGCCTTGTCATCGTGCATTGTTCGCAGACCACGTCGATCAATCTCATCGCTTCCTTCGTTGTCACTACTTGAACCCGTCGCGCTACCTTCCTTCATGCCACCCTCCTCCATCTCGTACATTAGTTCTCCATCTTCGCCGTGTGAAGCTTCGTCCATCAGCCTCGCTTTCCTCTTGCTCCTCCTCTCCCTCCTTCGTTTTCTCCTATCAGACGTTTTCCCGCCAGTGACCTCTTCCATCTCCGTCGTACTACCTAATGGTAGTTCACCAGTGCTCTTCGAGAACAGCTTCTTCAACGGTCCCGGCATGGCGAGCGCACTTCCACGGCGTCCGCGGCGCCGGCTTTCTTCCAGCAGTTTATCTCTCTCCTCTTCCTCCAGTAATACATTTCTATCGTGTGCTCTGATATCAGCGCTTGTCCGCGCTCCCATCAGAACCTCATCATCTTCGCTATCGGTGTCCTGATCGCTGCGCTCACTATGGATGCTCGAAGCGTCGTCATCGTAATGCAACGGCGAGAGGAGCGACCCATCACGGGTTGTTGGCGGAGCCATGGTAAGGAATGTTTGTTATATCATTGATGTCGTTAGGAATGCGGCATTGAGTGCTGAGTCGATGTTGGACAATTGATTGTCCTCAATGAAGACCCCTGCGAAAGCTTTCAGCCAAAACGGGAAGCTTGGCGGCAGAAAAATATCAGCCTCGTCAGCCTCCCCATCTCCCAAGTCTCCACATTTGATATCACGCATCATATCACTACATGGCCTTCATGATGCGAATTATCTCTTGCGCGTCTAATTTGAGACTACCTTGATGCCTCTCGCCGAAAGATATGCTGTATGACATTGGTAAAGCCTTTCACACTAGTCACAACATACATTATTTTCTTTCTCTTATACGGCATCCCGCCATCATGTCGTCCTCTTTTGCTACCAGGACATATCAAGGAAGCAAGTGCATATCCTCTTTCCAGGACTTCGGGTTGTACAGCCGCAGTTGGTGTCCCTGCCATGGATCGCCCGCCGAACTCGTGATATTTGGCCGCCATGAGGGATTAATTCGCTCATACTTCAGCATCACCAAAAATCCCTCATGTATCCACACAACGACGGTCCCAAAATCAGGACCGGAAGTGTGAATGTAATGGGTGATAGCGAGCATGTGTATATGAGGTAGCATGGCTCCCGTCATGACAGTGTTCTTCCAGACAACGAAGTTCATCTCTGCATATACCCCCTTCCAAAACCACGTCAGGCTCGGCCATCACCATGGAGTTCATCACCTGCATCGTCATGGGTGTAACACTTGTCTTCAGCATGATCTTCATTCATCTTGTTTAAGGGAGCGTCTTAGCATAGAAAATATTTCATAGACAGTCGCCGTGATCTTGTCGAACAATAAACTCGTAGGTATCTTCCCTTTTCCCAAAAAGTCGCTGCCAAATAACATGCATATAGTCATACATTATCGCCTCTCTGCGACTCTATTTCAGTTCTACAGTAGGCAAGGTCTCTCCCTCCAGAGCCTTCTTGTCATATGCTGCATCGCTATCAGAGCTACCCTCAACACCATCAACAACCACGTCGCCTCTTCCGAGCATATGATGCTGGGCCTATTAGTACTCATCGTGTTTATAGTTTTGTGGGAGGTACTTACTTCAACATTGATAACAGGGCCTTTGAACCATTTGTGGGCTGATATAAACCACCAGAGAAGCACCATCGACATCCTTGATCCAGTCAGTACAGAGCAATACGAACACAAGGATAGGAAACGTACGGTCCGCCGTAAACGACGATGGTCCAGTTCATCAACTGAGGAGTAAGATCGCTCCCCCTCACCGACGGGAAACAGAGTATTGGCATCATGACAAGGATGAATGAGCAGGCACAGATACCGATCGGCTTGCTGAACTTGCCCAAATGCCATGGTCCTCGACGGAAACGATCGCCGACGAAGAAAGTCTTGATGAAGATTGGAATGGTGAAGGCGACGTAGGCTGCAATAGCCCCGACAGAGAAAATGGCTCCAATCGCCACGGTACCGCCGAAGATTAAAAACAACAAGCAACATCCAATGAACGTGTTGAACCACACAGCATTCACTGGAGTATACGTATGTTTGTTGACCTTCTTGATCCATGAAGAGAATGGGAAGCAGTCGTCACGAGCATATGCGAACGTTACTCTGGATGCCGCAACCATACAGCCTTGTCCCATGAAGAAGCCGCAGATGATTGTGATGGAAAGGACGGCGAGAGCAGTATTTTGGGGCATAACTTGGATTAGATATGATGCCCATGGTTGTCCGAGATCAGAATCGATTACAGCTGGAATATCGATGACGGTGTATGCCACCACCAACTGCAGGGCCCAGCCGGAAAGACCACCAACACCGGCTGTCATCACGATCGCGCGTGGAGACGCAATGTTGGCATTGCTGCATTCTTCGGAAAGATGAAATGGTGCGTCATATCCTGACATCGTCCAGATAATTGCAATAAAGGACATCAAAACCGCGATTCCGTCAGGCCATTCGGTACCATTTTGAATGGACCACACCCGCTTGGACGGGAAGAACTTTGGTGTAGTGTCCGTCCCGGTAACAGCAGCTGGGATTATGATAATAACGACGAAAAGAGCGATCATGTTCATCGTGGAGCCATAGGAGTTGAATCTCGCAATCCACAAGGTCGGCATACTAGAGATGCAACCATGGATCAACATGATGAAAATAGTGAGGAGGAACACTTGATAGTTCTGTGGGATATAGTCGGGGTGCGTGATCGAGGCAGCTGCAAGGATCATAGCAGAGAGAGCGTAATCGACTGAGGGAGCTCCAGTTATTTGAACCATCCAGTTTGACCATCCGGTGACCCAGGCAGCGAATGGACCCCATCCAGGAGGTGCAAGTACGGCTGAAGCGTAGTATAATCCGCCGGAGGTGGGCATGCTGGAGCATAATTCTGCCATTCCCATGGCGACGCATTGGATGAAAAACCAGGAGATCAGCCATCCCCAAACCATGCCGCCGGTTCCTGCATATCCCATGCCATAATAGAGGGTACTGGCGAAGGAGGGGAGCAATCCCAGGACTGCGAACGATACGCAGAATGTCGTCCACAGCGAGAACTCTCTTTTGAACTCTTGTTTGTAACCAAGTGCCACCAGTGCTGCCTCATCTGCAGACAAACCCTCGAAATTCGGAAGATCTCCATCGGGGAGGACAGTCGTCACTGAAGGCTTGCGGAGGTCGATGCCATGTGGATGGCTCTTTGCACTGTGGCTCTTCTTGAGTGGTGCTTCACTCATCTTGGATTTCGTGTACTCGTATCGTCGTACAATAGGAATCGATTTGACAATGTCGTCGTCGTTCAATCCCACAAGCAGAAACGTGGTGGACGAGAGCTACTTATACGTCAAGCCGCAATATCATCGGGCACATCACCTTTTGGTAGCAAGGAAGCTGTCCCTCGCCCGCATTTCATATCGCCCTATGCTCATGGGTTGAGACCCTCCTCCGTGCAGGGTAGGACGGCAGCTATCTGCATCCTTTCCTCATTGGGTATGTGTAGCCTGACCCCAACCTTGTGTATCTCGCCAGAACCACCGAGATTGACCATCCAGAAGAACTACAGTACCCCCCACCAGATCTTGTTTCAAGCTCCGGATTGTGAGGACGAATTTTCCTCTCTTTCTTCATTTCTTCTCTCCTTGACGTCTCATTCGTGCGATATCTTCCACAGCCATCAACTCGACGCTTGAAAATGTCCTCTCGTGCGTAGGACTTCCAAGCCGGCCACAACTCCGACACGATCTCTCTACCAGACTCGTGCGTAAAATATGGGGAACGGGTTCGATCCGTCGCCCATCGCGTGGTGTTTCCGGACGCAAGCCATCAATTCGCCTCTGCTCCATTGCTTATCTCTCCTCTATCGCAGCCATCAAATCTTCGGCAACCAATTACTCAAAGCCATTTCTCAGAGGCGCCCAATCAGCGGCCTGTCACGGTTCCCATCCTTATCGCACGCCGCCACAGGGATCCCGTCAATCGTCAAATTTCTGCATGCAACCCCATCCGAGGTCCTCCCAGTCCCAAATGACGACGCTCGTCTAGATCGCAAACTTGTTCCATGCTTACTGTACGCCTCTGTTTGCTTGTATCTTTCTTGGTGCCTTCAGGGCTTCAAGAAGGTGGGCACGAGACTCGAATATGGAGTTCCTGGGAGTGAGGTCTCACTTACCAACACTAGGACCCCTATCGTGCTGGCGAACTGTGGGGAAGGAAAAAGTTACGTAAATCCCCGATTCCCAGGGGACAGCGTTCAACTTGCAGACTGCAGTTTATGGACCAGGATATGATCGGCGTTGCCGTTGTTCTGGGAGGGAGGGGTGCTAGTCGCTGCATTCGGGCATTGCGGTGGCCAAGCCTTCGTGATCTTTACTTGTTACAGGGCTGCGACAAATGCTCCGATTCTGATATCGGTCTATTCCTTCCGGGACCCTGGATACTGGTGCTGGTGGGTGAAGGGAGCAGAAACACGTGATGAAATACCGTTTTGGGAAAGTATAACCGTTCAAGAGGAAGTATCCTTGGTGTTTACTAGTATTTTGGTTCTGAAGATCTGCAAGGGTTTCATATCGGTGCTGTTTCCGTGTTACATTTGCAGTAGTTCTCTTCTGTTGCATATGAAGCATTTGGTTCCGATCTTGCTCGGATGGACTTTCTTCATTCTCGATTGCGATCTCGGTCTTTGATACAGCTTGAACGAACACCCTACTGCTTCTCCGACTATGCCGGAGAGCTGTTCAGTATCTTTCGGTTATTTTGTCGCCAGTGCATTATAATGCGCCGTCTATACGACCCTTCGAATGTACTCTCTTGCCCACGCCTTGCGCGGAATAACTGTTCCGCGAGAAAGCCCCACGTTCTAGAATGTTTCGTGGCAACTGAAGGTGGTCCCATGATGAAAACTTCAAATTGATCTATCATACGTCTTTGAAATGTCAGCTCACGGAAAGCATTAAGCAGTTCATACCGACGAGAAAGCTTTCCATCGTTTGGTACTTGATCTATTTAAGCAAGAGGCAACAAACATCAAGCGCGCCACCACCTCACGTTACAGAAATATTAAATCTTTCGACAAAATTTCAAATGAGCAAATTGTTCAATCTTGTAATAATACATTCTTAAAACCTTTCGCTCCATGCTTAAACTTTACAAAGCCATGCTAAATCAAAACTCCATATCACCAATCCAATATCATGCCTAATCACTCATCTCAAGCTCCGCAGCTTCTAGTGCGAGTTGCTGCTTCTTTATTTCAATCATCCGCTTCTTCTTCGCCAACGCCTTAGCCTTCTTCTGCTCTTCGGTCAAGACTTTTTTAGGCGCCGCAACTTTTCTGGCTGGGGCTGGGGCTGGGGCTGGGGCTGGGGCTGGGGCCGAGGCTTGCGGAGCATAATATTGTGGTGCCGCCTCTCTTGCTTGGTAAGTTGCTGGAGGACCGGTTTTGATTGGTTCGCCCCAAGCGTTAACTTGAGGGCCCTGTCTTCGTTGTCCTTGACCGCCGGATCCGAGCTGTTGAAAGTAGAAATATTAGTCTCTACTTGGAGGTGACAAAAAGGGAGTTTTGAGCTGAGCTTACAATTGGAAGTTGATCAGTTACACCTCCAACCGTTTGGAGCAGAGGAGATGTGAGTTGACCGACGATAGGAAGACCTTTGGTGGTATCATCGAGTGTGCCTAGGAGTCTACAGCCGAAACACATTAGTCCTTGATCCCTCAATATATTCGATTTAGGCATGAAGAATCGGCTTACCCTCCAAGTAGACCACCACCGCAGTTTCCGTTTCCTCCACCGCCTCCAAGTAGTCCTGCCATTTTTATATTTGGATTTGGATTTGGATTTGATTTCGAAGATCGATGTTGGTATTGAGATATTTTTCAAAGCTGTGTATAGTTCAAGAAGAATATGAGCTTATCTCTACCAAGATTCGCGTTTATATACAACTCCTCCCTCTTCTCCATTACGCTCATCAGCTAGGTCATTAGCGCCATAAACCGGTTTCCGCTGTTCACAAAAACATGTATTCAGGGATTAATTGGTGCGAGGGGTTCTCGCGTGGTACGGATGACGTAGGGAGGGGTCGGACAGGGAGCTTTGGCGACTCGCTTAGCCTCGCTTGAGTTCCGCTTATGGGTCAAGGGTTCGATGCCACTGAGGTGAGTGGTAAGATATGCTCTTCTGCACATGAAAGGGAAAGTGTGAGGTGTCTTTTGACTGCGACCTTGATGATGATGCGGTGGCATGGCTTTCTTCTTTTTTGTTCAAAAGGTTGTCGATGCGGCTGGGTTTGATGCAGTACTGCGCTGTACTTATGCAGCCAGAAAGCCTGTTCTCCATGTCAGACATCATCGTAAACCTGAACGTGGAAATGTGTAGCATCCAGTCAAAAATATGAGTTTTTGAAATCGCCGTGATAGATCTCAGACACGGAGACGGACTCTCTGCCCCCACGAGCACAAATATTATGGGCCGGGGCGGAGCGGGGTGGAAATGAGCGCCGACAGCAAATGAGTACAAGAAAATATCCATCCGACAGCATATACTTTAACAACCCAGCTGGATATCGCTCATAAAGTAATTCTATATACATTCCCTACTCATAAATCCTACTTTTTCTCTCCTATTAGCAATTCCTGAACTTTGAACTGTATTAGATTGAGGTCGATGCCAAGACTACACCGCATGTTCAGCCAGCCAAGCCCTATCAAATCCGGGTAAGTACCCCGCTTCTTTCCTACAGAGACCCGGTCCGTTGATGCATTACCGGTCCATACTTCGGTACTCTGTTCGTGTCTTTCATCGGTTACGAAAAGTTATCCGATAAGATACCCGCGGCCCCCACGTAGGCTGGATCTTTGCGCAAGATCTTCCCGGGTGCGGGGTGATATGATAAGATACCCGGTGTTTGCTTGGTTTTAGCTATTGACGTTATGAATGTCGGGCACGGGAGGAGGTGGATAAGCCAAGAGATTGAAATTCTTCCATGTATAAAAAGTCCTATTGCAGAGAAATTTGGGAATGAAGTTGTTTGATTAAGTAGCACTCTATTATCCCTTTCTCTCGTTTTCATTGCTTTGACGCGAGAACCCTTTCTAAGACGGTTTGACGTTCTCAATTATCCGGACCAGGAGGGACATTATATCTTGGCGAGCGCACTGATGCTGCTGGAATAATGAGGCTCTGCTAACACTTCTGCTCGATCGCGAAATACTTAGGCTTCTTTGCTCGAATTTTTCCTTCGACTCTTGTTTTCAAACTTGAATTTATTTTTCTTACCTCAATTCTACCAGGTTGAAAGGGACAGGAAAGTTTCAAACAAGTCGTTACATCTGGGGAATACTCTTTCGGCCAGCACTTTCAATCGCAAGCTGGCACGTTCATAAATTCGGGAGTAAGACCGCGCGAAGAGTTGAACCATTTTCTGAGGAACGCAATCTTCAAGGCAACAAGCTCTCGTCGCTGATCTCTTTGCGGCAATTTTAACAACATCTAACCAAAACTCAGTGTATTGGGAGCTTGCACTAAGAATAGTTAGCAGAACCAGGGTAGAAGTCCTCCAATCACATCCAAGTCTTCGGAAGAGGATTAGTTGTATTAGCTGTGTGATCGACGCTGAAGGCTCATTCCGTCGTGTAACCAGCCCTATCAAATTCAGCGCTTGGGTCTTAGCTTTCAGCCCCCGCTTATTAGGCGCTGGGGCCCTGGACCTTAGTGTCCCCATTACTTTCGCAGCATCTTCAGAGGGAATTTCTGCATGATTCCTCAAACTAATTCTACTCTGCTTCTTTACTCGATATAAGAAAGAGAAAGAGAGCTGTCTTTCTTCTGTTTTATTGGCGTCTGTAGCCTGCTGCAACTTTTATAGTCAAGTTGTAGAGTTAAGCGTTTCCCAGAGATCCTGTATCCGGCACCAAGTACACGCGGGTATGAGGCACAGTTGCGGCACGGTCGCTCATTAAAAGGGGCGCTGTGTGACCTTGGGCTCAGGTACGAAGACCCTAGGAGCATATATCGCCAGGTTCCCACCAAACGTGGCTTAAAAATAGTACCGTTTCAACAATAATGTTGAACGCATCATCGTCCGGAAGTCGCGATGGCGACAGCAACGGCAAACCAGCTATTCATGAAAGTGTGCAATTCATAGGCTCAAATCCACCAAGTCAAGGAATCATCAGCCCAAGAAGAGTGGGCTTGGAGACTATCGCCTTTCTCTTTGCCGTCATTTTTGTCCCTCTGATCGCATTCTCCATAGTCATACTTTGGCTCATCTTTCACTATCGAGTGCTGCCGACATTGTCCCCTTTGCTGGATCTGCAAACGACACCCAACGAGCATGATGAATCATATTACTATGTTAACTTTTCCTCGACACGAATCCTCTTTATTACCTCGTGGAGCAGTACCGTTGCCCCTCTGTTAGTTGGCCTGGTTATGACACTTTCTTTGTTCCCAATTTCCAACAAATTATTCCGCTTATCCCTATCGGAAAACCCACACCGGCTGCCAACCCCGCAACAGGTATTAAGATATCCTTCTATTTGACAAGCATGTTGCTCACAGTCACCATAGTTTGCGATCCTCCTCGGACTTTCAGAAGGGAGAATTTTGGCCTTGTGGAACTACGTCAGCTATCTCTTTCGGAGGACTCGAGCTCGGCAGTCCACCGGACTAAGGTTATCTGCATTTATCTATATTGTAGCCATTGTCATATCGTAAGTCAACTCAAAACCGAACTTAGATCTATCCTTACTAATAATGATAGGACTTTGATCGTGCTCATGGATACCGTCCTACATATTACAACCAAAGTAAGTTTGGGTCTCTGCGCTCGTCTCCGAGCTCTACTGACGGTCAGCATTAGACAGTCCCAATCTACGAAACGACTGTCGTACTATCGCCGAATGTGACGTTTGGAAAAGGCCTCAACTCTAATTGTGCAAGCTACACGCAACAAACACCTCTTAACTACCCATGCACCATCTACGAAGCCGTCACCTCTGCAGGCATATTCTATCCAAACGAAGTCTTCCGAACGATCAATAATATCTCAACTGAGAACCAAATTCTTCAAGTCTCCACAGGCAACTCAACAACCGGAGATCTCTTCCTCCTGGGTCCCTCAGCCAGCCAAAGATCCTCCAATTCAGATTACAAAGCAACCACAATCGGCGTATCCACAAGCTGCCAAGCCATCAGCAAGTTATGCGACCTTCAATCACCAGCAGGAGCTATAACATCCTTCAACTGCAGCTCTGAATTCGCCGGCAACCTCGAGGTTCCCGAAATTGTCTCCTCGGGCCTAATCCACACCGGCGCCTACGACACCAGCACTAACTCGCAGTTTAACTATACCAGCTTGCACAACAATTTCGGCGTCGCTGTCTTCGCGGACCACAATCTCAGCACGGCGTACACCATCATCGGTGGTAACACAACATATAATCCTTTCTACCTTGGTGTTGCGGCTTTGGCTCAGAGTGCTGAGGATGCTGGGAATTTGACAAGTGATCCGCAGATCGTCAATGGTGGACATGGTGGTAATGGATTCGTTTTGAGCTGTGAAGTCCATACCTACGATGTGACATATTCATATGTCAACGGCACTATCTCGCCAACTTCTGTTTCAACTGTACAGAATAACGGCACGGTGGGATACAACTTCCTCGGCCCTATGACTTTCCAACAGCAGAGACTGGCTCAAATGGTTGATTTGGCAGGCATACAAAATACCTCCACAGAACTAGCATTGTCGTACGGGAATTCGTTCAGTAACCTTGGGATCGGGCTTCTGGCAGGAGCGTATGATGGACGAACAGTTTTGGAGCAACAAGTTCGTAACGAGCTTCTTGTTGCGAAAGTGCTGAAGAGTGCGATTTGGCTATTGGTTTTGTTCAACCTCCTCTTTGCCCTTGGGGGAGCATGTATAGCTGTTTGGGCGTTCTTGGTTGCGATGACTGGGACAGGAGATGCGCAAGCATTGTTTAGTGTTCAGGAGGTGGTTGGAATGTGTTTTGAAGGAGAGAAGTTTGGAAGGAGCGGAGAGGTGGAGGAGAGATTTGAGGAGGTGAGGATTGGGGAGACGAGTGGGAGGGTTGGTGTTGTGAGAAAGGAGGAGGGCTGGGCGTTGCAGAGAGTAAATATGCATGGTTGATGTCATGGAGTATATCCTAGTCTATGCATGTATATTTGTATCAAAAGCAAACAATTATTATACCAATTCTCAATCGCGCTCTGAAACTATTTCTTACCATTGACCACCGCTAGCAGCTCTTTTTTCCCCCTCAAGAGTCTCAGAATCGGCAGTCTGATAGCCGGTCTCAGTCCTTAATCCATCCCCAACCAACCCTTGATAGACTCAAGCTCAATAAGTCTCGCCTACACACAATCAGCATCTCCACTCCACGGCCAAAACCACCAGAGCAACTCACCTTAATCACAGTCTCCCTATCACTCGGATCCGGCGCAAAAAGATCCTCTCTATGCGCCATATCACTAGTATACAAGACCCTGGAAACATTTCTGTCCGCACTCATAACCGGGGCATTAATTCCCAGTTGAGTCGGGGACACACCACTCGTAGGGTCATACTGTCCTAATGACCAAATGATTCTCGTGGAGTTGCGGAGATCAGCGGGCGTATAGTGATACTTTGTTCGAAGCTGTTTAGCCGAGGGAGTGGATAGGTTGTAGATTGCGTCGCATCCTTGGGTCGCGGATTTTCCGCCATCCTGAGGAGGGAAGATGGTGCCGTTGGGCATATCTCCTGCGGCGTACATAGGGAAATACTTGCCTGATTCACGGATTAGATTACTACTTCTCGATGTAAAGGTGTGCTATGCAAAGTGCGGCTAGTGAGACTTACAAGTAAGGTAAAGAAATATAGGAGATTGTATCAAGGGAACAGAGTTGATGCCAAAAGACGACGATGCCCAATCTATACACGGGACATTGAGAGCCGGAGGTGGGCCATACCATAGCCAGAGCGTCTCGTTGAGAATCTGAATGGGATCCTTTTGTGTGAGTGCGATATCAATGACTTTGTCGAGTGGTTTAGCTGCTGAACTACGTCCTGGTCGGACCATGGCGTAATTGAGTTCTGCAATGTCTGAGAATACAGTGATGATTGGGCCAGTAATCTGTGGGAGATCTGTCTCATTCTGAGGTTCAGTGCAAAGTCCAAGTTCTTCTTTTAGACCCGCTGTGCTGTTGGTTGCAAATCGCTCAGCTAGGGCGGCGAAGGCGTTTTGGATATTCTGCGAAGCTTTGTAAGATCTGTCTTGATAGACATTGTTCAACCACATGCCCCAGTTGAAGCGGTCCAAGTCTGTGGTTTTATTTGATATCGCCTCAATTGGCGGTGCCGATGCAATGGCGCCATAGAATGCTTCGGGGTGGTTTTGTCGGAAGACAGTGGCGAGGAAACCTCCATATGAACCACTTGCAACGATAGCCTCGCTGTTCTCAGCTCCGGATATGTTCTTCTTGAGGAATTCGACGAAAGATGCTCCGTCCGCCATGACGTTGTCAAGAGTAAGATACTCGAATTTGGGGAGCTGAGCTGGGTCCGTGGGATCAGTTACACCAAATGGAGCACTCTCGCCAAAGTACCTGTGCTCGAGGGACACTGCAACAGCATTGAGCTCCTCTGCCCAACTGTAGTAGATAGTCGAGTCCTTTGGAAATCAGTCAACTCGCATGCTCCGATAAAGCACGGCTACTCACCACGCAATCTAAGTCCGAGCTCTCTTCTCCTTGGAAGAAGAGAATTGGTCCTCCAGGCTGGAAGAACTTCGTGACTAAGTTATAACGCTGCCTGAATGTTCCATTGTATTGTCCGAAATGATCGATCTGTTGATCAAAGAACTGGAAAGTGCAGTTAGATTCGTTGCTACTGGTGCGCTTGATAAGTCCCTCTGTGGTGCTCGGGAGTGGAGAGGCGTTTGGGAATGCATAAGATGCACTGAATCTGAATAGAATAGCGAGAGTTATGATGGAGACCATATTTTAAAGCAGAAATGGCTTGAAATGGGAATATGAGAGAAGAGTCCAGTTGAGAAAGTGTTTTGGGTCGATTGCTAGAGTCAAGAGCGACGTCTGTCCTGCTTATATAGTAGAGCTTCTATCGAAAAGGAGGGAAGAATGAATTCTGCGAACAACGTCATCGGTACCAACGGGAAGACTTGACAGGCACAAGCATGAAGTATTCCTGTTTAGCCTCGCGATCGCTCTCAGCTTACCATTGCTACTTTCCGTTGATGGAAAGTTTGCGAGAGAAAATCCAAGGGGCGAAAGCAAGGAATATCTTTCAAGCCATATTTTAGACTAGCGCCTGCTGCATTTCGTCTCCGCAGCGGAGGTAGAAGGAGAAGTAGAGTGCACTTACGGTTGATCCTACTCAGCCTCATCTCGTGACGCGCTTGCTGAAAATGGAAGTATTGCGAGATGTTGCACAGTACACGAGCTGATATAGATCGCTACTTTTAAATGTACCCAGCTCAAGCTTCATTTTAAGAGGTCAGCTATGCTTATTAAGTCATTAAATATCGCAATAGGATAAATTGCGAAGACGCTCAATAATCCCCATTCTAGGAATATTCCAACATTAACATTTTCATAAATCCTTCCTTCTCGGAGTCTCTTAGTTCAAATAATCGGAACTGAAACAGCTTTTGCATCGTCAAACCAGTCACTAAACACATCATTGATTACCACCACACTAATACGTCGGGACAGGATCCTCAACCATCACCAGCGCCAACGCCAATGCCCATCCTGTAATCTCTTTCACTGACGAATATCTTGCTTTCGGGCCGCGCCGCAAAAAGACTTAATAAATACTACAGTAAGTCCTTATTGGTCTCGTCATTAAAATCGAAATGAAAGATCGAGAATTTGTACGGTTTCACTTTTCCACGGATTCGAAAGAATCCGCCCTTGAGCAGTCCTTTAGGGTCAGAGCCTGCGGAAACTAGGCTAATTTCTTCGATATGTGCAGTCGCGGGGGCCGTTTCATTGACCTGTGAACGGTTGACTGCGACTAAACCGCAGGTGATAGCTTCGTCGATTGCGGCCTAGAACTATGAAGGAGCTCGATACTGAAGCGGTCTTCGAAGTGGTGTATGTGAAGAGCGGGTCACTTTTGGATCTCGTCGCTAAATTAGGCTACGAAGTAAGTTATCCCGCCATGCACCCGCAACATATTCGCCGCCATGCGTGGCTTGAATCTCACTTGCCAAACCCGAGAGAGCAGGAAAGCGATCGGTGATTTTGGTGAAAATTCTTGTGCTGTAATCTTCTATCCGTTTGAGCCAAGTGTTTTATCGTGCTTCGATGATGACCGATTTATGCAGGATCGAAAGTTCAGCCACAGGCGTTGATGCCATCAACATATTGTCTAGACACCGCAATTGGACAGCTTTATTAGTTGCCGGGCGGCCCTTGATCAAGGAATGTTCGAGTTCATTGACAGATTTGCGCAAGTTCCTTTGTATCCCCGACGGTCCTGTAAGATATATGCAAATATCGTAAACTCAAAAAACCTTCTGCGGGATATAGCTGTTGATGATTCTTGGATATCATCATGGTCCAATGCAGGGTCTTCTTGTCTCCTTAAAAGCCCTGAACATAAAAAGTTCTTATGCACGTCTTGGAGTCAGACTTTTGTTCAACGTTCTCCTTCTCCTGTTTGGGCTCGTAGGCCGTGGGTGTTGTAAGGGGAGAACAGAGCTTCTAATCTTCTGCAGACAACTTCTCGACCTAACACATTATACAGGATAGCTGCACGGCTCAAGTGCGGCTTGGGCTGCGTTCAAGATGAAGAGGCTACCAGTTGGCTAGCTTGGTCAGGATCACGTGGCAGCAGCCGATCTTGCTGTGAGCGGCTTTGTCGTTGCGGTCAATGTTCCAGGCCGTTGTGCCTTCAATACTTCTGGACTGTACGAAGTAGTGCTCAATGCACCTTTCAACAATTATATCACACCATATAATGTCGGCAACCTCTTCAATCTGGTCACCCGAGCACAGGTGACTGGCCAGACAAATGGTGGACTGGAAGGAATATACGACAAGTCAACAGCGATCCTACATTCCGGGCTGATACCCAGGATACCGTTGGAAAGCGGAATTGCTACGACGTAGGAGACGATCAGTAATACCCCGCCAGCTAGAATGCTACTGTGATTGCCGACGACCTTAGATCGCGAAACCTACTGTTTAGATACTTTTCGTATTGCATAGACGGTTACTCCGGCAGAGGGTACAACCACCTCGTTGCATGGAGCAGCCCCAAAGATAATTTTCAAGGCACAGATACATGGGACGTTCGTGTTTCGATCGATGTGACAGGCAACATCAAAGATAACATAGTTATGAACACATATCTATGTTCCATGAACGCTACAACTGTCGACTGGGTACTCGGCCACATTAATCCTTCATCCACGCTTTATCAATGGTGGCCCCAGCTCAAGGTCTGATGTACGAGAACAAACTAGGTGTGCCTCCTGCACCGAATCCTGGAGCAGTCATTGAGTTAACGTTAGATGCAAGCATAATGATTTCTGGCGCTTCGCAGAGCGGACCGAATATCACGACCTCGCCGATCAAAGACCCCACAAGGCTGTCTGATTCCTCGGGCGTTGGCCCCTTGGCTAGTTGTCTTGCTCTTGATCGTCGTGATCGTCGGCACAATAGCAATATCATTTTATTGGCTGTTCTTGTGGCACTCTGCACGCAGGTTCCGGTCGTGGAGAAGTTCAAGTGCTGAGGAAGGAGTGCCGAACGGTTTTTTGAGCTGGATGGTGCAAGCTGTGTCTGAGACTGATGTGTCTTGGAGGGTCAAGTCTGAAGATCTGAAAGCCTGGTTCTTGGTTCCGAGAGGTGAGGCAGGAACTATGCGCATTGCATGAGGTGAGGGCCTGTTGGTTGAAGATGAGTCGAACTCGCAAGGAATCAGATTGGGTACGGGTTTAGGAGATAATTGTTGTGTATCGTTTTCATCCAGACCTGTAGTCAAACGAGACTCGGCGAGATTGTGGGAGCGATTATTGAACTGGGACCTTCCCACCTCGTTATAGATGTCTATGCACCATGTATCTGAAGCATCGCTCCAGTTGAGTCTGAAAATCCAAAATGATGATAGAATTCCTTATTCAAGCCAGCAAGGTGTTGAAGAAGATCTTAGCTATGCATCTGGCGATGCAACATATCCTTCGACAGGGTCATAATATTGAGCAGGCAGTGTTGTCCACTGAGACAGGAGCTCATCCACGATATTATCATCTCCTTCAGATTCCTCATCCGACTTTTGAGAATCTCCTTCAAGGTTTTTATGTTGTGGTGCGGAAAGATCTGACCGCTCATCCTTTGACTCTTCTTCAGGCTCAGAAAACAGAGCCGATCCGGCCTCATAAATCGACTCTGAGAGCCCTTGTATCAACTTGTAGCTTTCACTTCCAACATATGCGACACCCTCGGTGACTCCTCTATATGCCCTCATCCAAGGACTCACTCTTATACGATTTGCGCCGCGTCGGAAATTCTTAGCTGCCACGGAAAGGTTATCAGTACGATTCTGCAAAGAATCTAAACGCTCTCCTCGCTGTGAGACTTTGTTGATATTCTGGCGCATTACGTCGACTGTGTCGTCAATCTCGGCTTCTAGAGCAGCTGACCTCTTCGCCTGCGACTCATCATTTTCGTGTGGCAAAAGGGGATCTGATACAATAGCTTCATCATCATACCTATCCTCATACTTAGGAGGTCTCTCTCTAAGTTTCGAAGGGGCTTTCCCAGATAGCCCCTCCGGCGGAACAGAACGAAGAGCATTGCGGGTACTTGAAACTTCCTCGTGTTTCATGAGTCGGATATGTCGCTTAATTGCTTGGATTTCTTCTTCCTCGTCGTCTGAGCTCACTTCCTTGAAGACACCACTGTTGGACAGCCGTTGTGCAATATACCTCGTCTTAACAAGATTCTTCAGTCGCTTTTCAATGTTCCTCATAGCTTCGATTCTCGCAGCTGCGGGCTGTTCGCCGTATTGCTTCTCGATCTTGCTAACCTCAATCTCCTGGAGCACAACCAGAGCTTCCCGAATAACTTCATACCTTTTATCAGATAAGTCTCCATCATTCGTAGATACGGGATAGTGCTTAAGGAGGTCGTGAATCAATCTAAAGCATAGCAGAAGCTCACCCACAGGCATCGAAGATTTCCCCGCAGGAGAGGGGCGTTGGTAGTTGGGTGGCTCTTCGTCAAAGTCCCTGGATGTCGAAATATTTACCGATGTATTGATACTTGCATTGAGAGCTCCCTGGGAGCTCTGGTCTTCAAGAACATTTTGAAGCGCATAGTATCTGCGCTTCATTGCGCGCTCCGAGCGAGCCAAGCTCTCGATAATCTGTTTCTGGTACTCCAGTGAAGACTCTGCTTCTTTCCTGCAATGGATCAGTGATGTGACCACCGCACAAAAGGAACAGGCATACCGATTTGATACATCTCGAGCATAACTGAGGACTTGCAGCATTAAAGTCAAAGACGTCTTCAACCTATCAAGGTTGCTCCTCAGCAATTCCATTTTTGGCTGCTTGAACGGCCATTTTAGTTTTTCCAACGTTAACGTTCCCCTATTCACTTTTCTCGACTTCTCTACATCTCCTTTCTCTAATTTCCCCATACTCGATAAGCTTTTGCTTAACGCCTCTTCCAGATCCCCAAAAATCTTCAGACATTCATCAACCGTCTGCTTCGTAGCCAATATCGCATTATCTGACACAACGTGCGCGTCATCTGACTTGATGATCTGACACAGCTCTTTGAGCACAGTTGATGTGAGGGAAACGTCATTTGAGATGGCCTTGATGGATTTGTCTGCCGTGCAGACGGCTTCGCTGAAGCTATACAGTTTGACGCTGAGCTTGAAGCCGTAGTCTGCGAGTTGGGCAACAGACGCTATGACGCCGAGAGCGGCGATGGCTTCAGCCATTTTAGACTAGTGACATGCTCTGGTAAGTGCGCAAGTGAGATTGGCGATATGCTATCGATATGCTGTCGATATACTTGTTAATGATGAGATGTCGATATACTTGTTATAATGAGATGAGAGGGCTGACCAAGGCAAATTCCAAGGATAAGGTTAATGCTGAGTCAGCTTTTAATTGCTAGCACCAGTGGTTGTCCGAATTCGTTACGCACTCCCGTAAATCTAGCGAAAACACACCAAAAATAGGGTACTTTACAACATTAAATAAAATGCGCCCTCTTATAAAAATGTCTAATTTTAATTATTTGTACTAAAACTACCTAAAAGCTAAGATGAGATTAACTAAAACTGTGAATCCGATTCCTCTTATACTTATATTAAAAAATATTAGTTTCCTCACTAAAAATTTGTTAGTATTTTTTACTTTTCTTAATAAATTTTCAAGTATAGGTTTTTATAAAAAACTTTCTATATGCAGTTTGCTTTAGTAAGCTAAAAGAAATCATTTACTTAATTTTAAATATGCTTATAATATAAATATTTATTATTATTAACTTGGAAAGTTCGTGGTTTTTGGTGTATTTCGCTAGATTTACGGGGGTGCGTAA
>QYAJ01000081.1:0-172919 GCA_003988865.1 Phialocephala sp. D728 | reverse complement strand
GGGGGGGGGGGGGGGGGGGGGGGGGGGGGGGGGGGGGGAAGGGAGCCAGCCTGACAGGGCCGGCGAGGATGCGTCGGGGTGCGTAGGGGTGCGGAGGGGCAGCCATGGGCAACGACGGGGAGCAGGCAGGATGAAAGGTCGAAGAGCGAGGGTGTGCGAGAGTGAGAGTGCACAGCTGCGTAAGTGTGCCAGTGAGCATGAGCATGAGCATGAGCGTGAGCGTGAGAGTGAGCGTGAGCGTGGGCGTGCGTACGGAGCAGGAGTAAGGTTACGGCCTACGTCGGTGGTACACTGGTAGCGTAGGTACGACAGTAATGAAGTTTAACGTTTGGACAAGGGGCCGGCGCTCTCTCCTAGCCGTACCGCTCTGCACTTCACTTGCTGCACTGATGGCTGCACTGATTGCTGCACTGATTGCTGCACTGATGCACCGCTGCACCGCACGCAGCGCCGTCCCCGTTAACCCTCTCTGGCCCTCTTGGTTTTCCTGCGTGCACCAGCACCCGTACCGGTCAGTCAGGCACTCAGTCAGGCACTCGGTCACTCAGTCACTCAGTCAGGACCCGATCAGGACCGGATCGAGACAGACGCCAGGTGATGCGAGCACTGAGCAGCCAGCAGCCAGCAGCCAGCCGAGCTCGCTATCCGCATCCGGCTAGCCCCTCGTCACACGCAGGGGCCTCGCACGCTGGCCTGGGTGTTGGTGGTATTTCTGGTATAATTTACAGTTCACCGTTCGCAGGTCACCCACCGCAGCTGGCCCAGAGCCTGCCTGCCTGGACCTGAACGCCCTGAACCTAATCCTGAACCTAATCCTGAACCTAATCCTGAACCTAATCCTGAAGCCTGAGCCCCAGTCCAGGGGCAGGGCAGGGCAGAGCAGGGGCACGGCAAAGGGGTCCCTCTCGGGATTGCAAAGAGAGCTATCGGCTGAATGCCGAGATGTCTAAGTTCCTGTCGGTCGATCCAAGCAACGCTCTGTCTCTGGCCGCTGGTGTTTCCAAATAACCTGCCGTGGTGCGCGCAAGTACGACGCAGCTATACGTGCGTAGGGAGTTCGGATACACGGCACACGTGGGAAAGAGCACCCAAGTCTGGGGGAGAGGGAAGGGGAAGGGGAAGGGGAAGGGCAGGAGCGCAGGGGCGCACGTACGTCGTCGTCAACATCCGTCAACATCCCATCAACATCCCTCGACATCCCTCGACATCCAAGGGCGAAAACTATATCCTGTGAAGGCTTTGTGACAAAGCTTAATGTAGATTAGATTCAGGTGGGAGCCGAAGCGTGTATTTTTAGAGTGAGACCGACGACGAACAAGCAGACGGATGGGTGGGCGCCCTGTCTACCGGCCGACGGGCTGGGCCCATATTGCGTCAATATGAAGAGCCTTGGGAGGCCTTGGGGGTGGGAGATGGAGAACCTTACTCGTTACTCGTTAACTCGACCGCCAAACAAGTATATGCCCTATGCCTGACGCCGACGACACCACCATCACCACCACCACCGCTGCCGGTGGGCGATCATATCCTGGACCTGGACGATGGCTCCCGTCGCCTCGCGCCCCATGACGATGAGATGGAGATGGGGATGGGGATGGGTTCCTCGTTCTTCGTTCCCTGCCCTATCGTGGACCAAGTCAGCCGCTCTCACCAGCACTATCAATCGCGGTCGACCCTACTCGTGAACGGAACGCTGGACGGCGGAAGCTTAAACGATGATGGGCTCATGGTTGCCCCGGCTGCTAATAGCCGCGGCTGGTAAAATATATAGCACCACCATATTATATCAACCTTATCAAACATTACTCGCCTCCCACCAGAAACCAGATCTCCTCTGCCGCACGCTCCGACATGGTGCTGGTGCAGCCCTTCGAACGCGATGGTGAAATATACTCTATATGAAATCGTGCAAGAATTGCCCATCACGAAGACCTGACAAATCCTTCCTTTAGATTGGGTCTTTGATTGAGACTGACGGTTCGTCCGTTCTCGTGAAAATTACGAGCAAGCGAGCAACCCCCAGCAGGTTGACCTCATCTATCTGACGGAGGACGGCGTAAGCTACTGTAGATTGGGGCGTCGATTTCGTAGATTTTAGGAGGCGCCCGTTGGTCAGAACTCTATGGGTGTTGGGTGGGTGATGAGTGGTTGTCGTTGCCCACGCGGCGGTTGCTGCTGCTGCCGCTGCTGCTGGGTGTTTGCGATCACCTCCTGGTTCGTCGTCGTGGTGGTGGTCGTGGTGATGGTGGTGGTCGATGCTCGCAACCTCGCGAGTCGCGGTCGCAGCGCGCGCTTGACGGTGATGAAGCGGAACCGCCGTTGGCTGGCCGGGAGAGCATGGTGCGATGCTCAGCGCCGCGCCAGCATCCGCGGGTCAGCAGCCAGCGCTCAGGGCCGAGTCATCGAGGGCGAGGGTGAGGGCGTCTCGCAGTCTGGAGCCGGCCAGGGGCAGGAGGAGGGGAGGAGGAGGGGAGGAGGGAACCTCAGATGCAAGCGGTAGCGTCCAGATTGAATTTCAGGGGCACGCTGGACGACGCGCGCGATGGTCCGCAAGGCGCTTTTGCCGGGAGCAGCGCGCAGCCCAGAGCGGCCGCGGGGTGCACTGGAGACTGCAGCGGCACCGCATCCACCACGACTTCGCTCTCTGGGCCTGGCCTGCTGCCCTTCCGAACGCCCCGAGGTTGTGATACGGTTGCGGAGGGAAGGACTTTCGTGGGAACGGATGCGGGTGGGCCTGGTGGTGGGCGGAACAGGACACGAAAGCAAGCCATGAACGCGAAGGAGAGCATGCTATTTGCGAGTAGAAACGAGAAGCGATGCTTTGGGCAATGCTGCTGATGCAAGAGCCGTTGTGCAGGGAAGAGATCATAGCGGATTTAGGTTAGAAGGAGGCTGAGGATCTGGCTTGGATTCGCGCTTTTAGAATCTCTGGTAACCGCCAATGCACCGCACCCTCAGATCTCCGCTCCTGGGAGCCTGTGGTCATTGTTCGCTATGTCACCGACCGTCGTTTGGATTCCACGGATGCATCTCCATGCGAATAGGATCCATGATTTCATTGCTCTAGGCTACTGATCTTCATGATTCATGACCTATTCTAGTGCATCTGCAAGCTGTCAGTGCAAGCCGTCAGCATCGCACTTAAGCTCGGGAATAATGTGCAGTTTTATTTTCACAATTTGATGTATGTATAGAATTGTGAATAGCATCAGCATCAAAGGTAATTCACGCCATTCCATTAGTGGCACTAGCGCTGGACAGGGAACAGATCGCAAAGGACCCAAAGGCAAAAGCCAACGCAAGCAATCTGAGCCTCAACAGTACAGTGAGATCCTTCGAACTTTGTTCTGGAAGCCTAGCAGATCTGGCTGCATTCTTCGTACTTTTTCTTCAGCTCCATCCCCACCTTGTTCAGCGCCTCATCCTTTGCGCTGATGGGTGATGATAGGACGTCGAACGACCAACATTCGCAATGTCTCCTGATCGGGGAAATAAGCTTTTCAGATGATGACCTGTTTCAGGCATTGGTAAGCTTGCTCGTAGAATAAGAAATAAGCTTAGGTTAGTCCGAGATCAGTCGGGACCACCTGTTGTTGCGGTGAGAGCGAGTCAAAAGGGAGAGGTAGCGAGAGTGAGATGAGAGTTTCATGTTTCATCCTTCTTCAGTCTCCGCCTCCCCCTCCTTCCATCCCGGCCAACGCATACGAACAGCTTGCTCTGTTCAAATCAGTCTCGAAGCTGCGAGCTGACTGCTTGTGCTCCGCTTTCGCATGCTTCGCCCAAAAACTCGTTTTCTTTCGCCATTGAAACCTAGCGGGCTTCGCTTTGGTCTGATCAGCTTAACATGTATGTGTTGTCGGAACGCAAGGCGCAGTCATTCCAGAACAGAGACGCTGATCTCGGTCAAAGACGCGACCGATCCCGCATTCCCTTCCCCATTAGGGAAGTCTAGCTCGAAGTATTGGGTCCTGGTGTGTCGTATTGTGTTCGAATGAGTGATCACCGACCGAGCAATGCCGACTCGGACATCATGGAGGCGAGCGATTTGTTTCCATCGTTTCCACGGTCTGGTCGTTGGGCGAGCCGCGATGGTGGCCTCTCGGCACTTGAGTTGCTCCGTTTTGTTGAGATTCGTTCCCCCACTTACGGATGCGCTCCCACGCCGTCGTTCGTGTCTATTCTGGACGACGAAAGATGGGATGGTCGTCTCGTATGGATGGAAGATCCGTGGGTGGCCATGATCCAGAGATGCCGACGGGATGTAGGGATCGAGGGTTGGCATTGGTGTTGGCTTCCCACCGTTGCCCCGTTTCGATGTCCCATTGCGTTCGTCCATGGCCAAGATGGCCAAGGCTGGACACCATCGCCGTGGACGTGCATGTACGTTGCCTTAACGCGAGAGCGAGACGAAGCTAAAGACAGCAGCACCGAGGAGCAACTGGCACATCAGGGACTTCCTCCTGGCTGCAAGCTGCAGGCTGCGCAGCCTCATTCTTCCGACCATCTTGGGCTATTCCTCTTGTCAGCAAGTGCATCTCACAAGCGAATCGCGTATCGTGTTCTTCCACGTACCGTTGCATCTTTTGGGCGAGGTGGGATGTGGTGTGGTTGGTGTGGTGGGTGTGGGAAGGCAATGCTGGGCTGAGCTGAAAGGATACCATGCACGGCGATAGCTGGTGATGCCGTCCTGATAGCGAGGATCCTCTTCCCATCTCAGCCCTATGAGCGCATAGCTTCTCCTCCCAAGGCGTTGCTGATGGTATCCATATCGATATCGGGATGTCTGTCCGGACAGAAGAGGGTGTGAAGCAAAAGCCAAAAGCAGCCGAAGGAGGAAAGAGTGGAGCACGGGTAGCGTAATCGTGCTCGCTGCTGAGTTGTTCGTTGGCTTCACATGTTCACCATCAGATGAAAAGAAGTTCTTCAAGTGAATGAATTGATTGGCAAAGCTTGGATATAACATCTGACTTTTACATTCTGCATCTCAACATCTTTTCACCGGAGCGGAGCCTGCAGCGGAGCCAATAATTGATTACCAGGCGGAATCCACATCTCGGAGTTCCGACCAACTGCATTGAGAAAGAGTAATATTACTGCACCGCAATCACGGGGATTCCCTTCGTTCTGTGCGTTGCAGTTCACTCTTGTGTCCAGATGCGGCGATGCGCAACCCTTGGGCTTGGATGCAGTCTTGGAACGGTGCAGAAGCAAGACGTGCTTCAAGCGGAGACGTTTTTCTCAACTGCAAGCCGTAATCACATCCAACATTCCAAGACTCGGACAGGACAAACCGAAGTCCGAGAAAGCAGTGAGACGTCGATCCCATGCTGGAATTCTTGGTTACGGATGAAGATCATACTCTGAGGTTTTTGAACTCAATCGCTAGAATAGGTGAAGAGTTGTCAGAGATGTGATTATTCCGAGGAAGCAGCAAGCCGTCGATCCAGACCTCGACTTCCTGGCTGCATATGTAGATCAAACCTTGGGATTACTGAACTCGATCACCAAAATGGGTGAAGAGCTGCTAGAGATCCGATCTTCCTCGACGGAGGCAAGCCACAATCTGGGGTAGAGATGCGATTTGACGGTTGACGGACCTCCAGTGGGGAAGCTAGGCATGAAAAGTCTCTCGGGTGAAGGGGAAGCTCAGCATCAAAGCCTCTACAGTCAATGCTTTCTCAAACATAAGAATCAGATTTTGCCTATTAGCATTCAAACTCTCTCGAACAAACCCCAAACTTGAGGCTCTTTTCCTGATCTCGAAGGATCGAGGTCTGGAAACTCAAGGTACAATACGGACTGTTACTGCTGACGGGAAACACGCAATCAGCGGCCGACATATAAGGTTATCAGTAGTCTGGTTTCCACATGCGGATCGTTGCTGCAAGCTCACATCCAGAGAAGCAAGCAGATGCAGATCTTTCAACCCCTTAACAAAAGAATTAAGCCGCAAAGCCCGGGATCAACGTGCCATCAAGGGCCGCCACGGTCTACGGAAGGGCTGAATAATCTACCGATTCATTCCGATTCAGGCAGAAATGATGCACACATACGACGCCAACGGACTCTCGTCCATAAATTCATTGTGGGGGTTCAAGTTCACTCGCTGGAGAGGTAGCTCTTATCTCGGGCTCGGGAGACGGATTGAAGGTTGGAGAGGTACTGTAGAGTTTCTGAGTTGGGCGCAAGAGGCGTTTCATTGTGTGAAGAGTGTGGTTGGGCCAACGCGAGGACGCCGTTGACGCAGCAGTGAAGAGCGGAAAGGAAAAAAAACCACAGGCATCATGAATCCAGGAAGGATCGGCATGCCGTATGCACAGGCCGCGTCCCATTTGGGCAACATCGACACTCTTGACTTCCCTTTCAGGAACCGAAACCTAGTTCGCGGGAGACAATGTCACGAGAGCAGACTTTCCTTATATCTTCAGTCTGAATTGATCGACTTGCTTCCCGTTCAGCTGGCTCCACCATGTCACTGAGGTCAGTGGCGGTGAGAATGAGCGATATACTGAATCATGTCTTGCCTCGTGTACAGTACAGAGCGGTCGTGGAAGGTCTCACCAAATCGCTGCGGGCGGATGGTGATGAGAAGGGTATTCGCAGTTAGAAACCAGAATACCTATCACCGCCGAGCACGGCTGGTCATCGAGTCCCGAAGAGGTATCAGGGGATGCCCACGGACCCGATCGACGACTACTTTCCTCAGCAGACATTTGCCCATTGAGTCGAGCTGGCGTTGCATCTGATAACGGCAGGAGTTATGACTAGTCGGTCCTTGAGTGAGAGAGACATGATCTAGGCGGTCGGTACTTCCGAGAGACAGGACAATCAAATGTCCTTGATGTCTCACGCCTTCCGAGTTCCGCACCTGATCACGCAGGGCTCCAGAGACTCAACGACACATGCCAAGTCGAGCGAATGAAGCCCGCCGATGGTTCCATTGCAGGAGCCTCTGTTCCAGAGACCGTCCACCGACAGATACGAGAGCAATCGATGCGGCCAATGCAGAATCGTGATGCAACGGTGGGTCGTGATCGTGGTCCTTGATGATCGTGTAGGGGAGTGTACCGGGGGGCCGCGAGACGTGCGTGGCGTGGGCCACAGCGGTTGCGTAGCCAGGAAGCCAGAAAGCCAGAGCCCGATATCGAGCCACGGCGCGATCGGGGTGCGAAGTGACGTTTTCTGGCTCAGAGGAGAGAGTGCTCGCAGGATGGAGACGTGATGAGGAACGTTGACTCGATGTTTTGCTGCACGTAGACTTTGGGAGGGCATGAAACTATTGAATCCTGTGCATACGGGCTGGCTTAGTGAACTTTGTGCACGGGTTGGCGGGAGACGGGTGGCTCTCCTCCCACGGCGCAAGTGGATGGGCCGCGCTCTCCGCTGCTCGACGTTGCTGTCGGTCTTCGGGCCAAGTCAGAACCTAAATTCTTCTTTGAGCCTTCTGGGGAGACAGTGGGGACGGAGGGAGGGGGCCCAGCCGCGAGTGGAAGGCTGGTGGTGGGCGCGCGAAGGAGAGGCGAAGGAGAGGTGAAGGAGAGGTGAAGGAGAGGTGTGAGACGGCTGGCGAACCGACGGCGACCACGCCGTGGGCCTGAAGTTTGTTTCCGAGACGGCCGGATAAGGCTGACCCTCCACCCCTCGCTCCACCCCTCCCTCCCTTTTCGAGCGGTGCGGGCTTTTAGCTGCTGGAGGATCGACCGCCACGGTCCCTCTGGCCTGGCTCCCAGGGCTCCCAGGGCTCCTCAAGCGTGGAGTCTGTGAGTCGGTGCAGCGTGCAGCCAGCCCCGGTCGTACAGGAGCACCGTGCCATCGCGCACTGCTGTTCTGTTAACCTTAAGCCTGAAGATCTGGTACAGCAAAGTCCAGTAAAGCAAGTAGTACGAAGACCACGACTCGTACAAGCCTGGGAAGATCGCTCTCACGTAGCCCCGTCGCCCCGTATCCCAGGACCCGAGGTGATCTTTCCGATTGGCCGCAGCGGAGGCAGTTCCCTTCGGGTCCTTTCAGCTTGCCCGCCAGCGGCCTCTCCAGCATCAATTGCGTGCGAGTCGACGAGCAGCGCAGAGGACGGAAGCAGCAGCAGCCCAATTGTCAGTCCTGCTCAGGTCCATCACCGACAGCAGCGAGTCGTGACGAGTCGTGGCCCCTCCGCCGACCGCCGCCGTGGAGGCGCAATTTGGGAGGGCGTGGTTCACGGTTCTTGCACCGGGCTCCGTGCACCTTCCACCTCCCAGTTGCCGCCTCCCACCTGCCACCTGCAGTTGCAACTGAGACCGCAACGCCCAGATGCAGCCCAGCCGCCTACGGTTGGGTGTGCGGTATGCTATTTTCGGGGCTTTTGCGAAGAACAGGAAGCAGCGAGGGCTCCAGGGCCTCCCAACCCGGCGTGTGCTGGGGCCGCGGTGGGTGGTGTGGTGCACCGGCGGTCGTGGTGGTGGGATCGGAACCGGCCCGCCGGGTTCGACAGCGCCTTCGCACTGGACGCCGGTGGACTCGCTGCTAGCATCCAGGAGCGCCGCCCAATGGCCGGGCCCTGCCCCGAACCCTGCCTCCTTCCTCCTGCCGCTAGGAGGATTCGCTTGGCGGGCGATAAGCTTACTTTCCGGAGGGAGGCCTGGGAGGGTGTGCTGGGTGCGCTGGGTGTGGTGGGTGTGGTGGAGGGGCAGGTGTGCCCACCTGTACGGTTATCAGTCAATTGCTCGACTTCAGGCCAGGAACTCCAGGCACCGCACGCGATATGGTCCGGTACGGTACGGTAGGGTGATGGCGCTGCGATACGAGCGCGCCTTCTGACTTGACAGCGTACGGAGGGTCCTCGACGCCGAGGGGAAGCAAAGATGACAATGGTCTAATCCGATCCGATCGGGTCCTGAGCCTAAACCTAAATCTATACCTGAACCTGAACCTGAACCTGAACCTGAACCTGAACTTGAACGAACCGGGTTCACATGCTGACCTGGCGATGCTGGTGCTGATGCTGATTCAACGGAGGCAGACGGTGAGAAAGCAAGTCATTCATTAATTACCTCACTACTGCGGCACTGTCCCTCGATTCCCATCTGATGCTCCACCCCGCGACCGCATCACCAGTCCAAGCTGCAGAAACGGTGGGAGATTTGTCAACCGACAGAAGAAGGTTTTTTTCGTGGGTAGCGCCGCCGCCAGCAACCGCACTCGGAGATTTTGTCAGGTCATCAGAAGCATGTCTCGGGCATTCACATAACATATTTCCGATATTGGATGTACGTACTGTCCGTACCAAGAGGCCTGTACATGTTCTGTCTGACATCCTCGGAACGGAAAAGAACCACCGCCTGCTCCTCGACCTTGATTCTTACTCCTGGAGACAGCTCATAAGTCAGCTGTTACTAGCTGTCGCCCATATCTCCCTCCGTAAGTACTTGATGGGATTTTCCGAGAGAGGAGACCCTTGATAAGTGCTGAGCGCTGAGCGACGGAGCCTCTCGGTACCGTGGCAGTAAGAAGGTAGAGTCGAGATAACCTACGTAGTACTCCCATATCAACAGTACGGAGATACTCGGCTGACTCAAATCTCGGTTTGGTCATTGGCTGCAGGATCTGACAAGAATTTCATATGAACTGCCCAGAAGTGCGTAATCTGTCTGGCGAATTGCTGTCACTGCATCGCACGTGAAAGAGAAAATTTCATGTCGCAGTTGCATTGCATCGCGTCGCTCTGGTAATGCAGATATGTATAGTTGGTAGAATCGAGCAACCCTGATCCTTACAAATAGCTGCTCCAAACTTTCCTTGATGTCAATTCCGTCCCGTATCCCCAAAGAGACCGATCAGACCGAAATGAATTGAACGCCGATCGCCAAGCCTGTCAGCCTGTCTAGAGAATGCCCGAATTGCCCCGCGTCTGGCGGCTCAGAACTCAAAATGAGCGACTACTGTATGCGCGGGAAAAAAAAACTTGATAGAAGGGAATAAATTTACATCTGATAGAAAAGAATCATGCTCTCTACCTATCCATAGTATTAGTCAATAATGTGTTCGTCGAATCATCAATCGTCATGCCTGGATGGAAATGATGAAGCTGCAACGATGGTAGGGATTGTCAAGCCAGCCCTTCCTGTCCACAGCAATAGTTCCTTTGGGACTTGAGAGACTCGGTGGTGTGGTGTAAACTTTGACACAAGTAGTTCGTGACCGCGCTGTGCATTCCGGCATCTTCGTCCGACTCGCTCTTCACCGACGTCTCTTGGAATTTGGCGAACAGCTCTTTCAACTTTTTGAGATCACGAAGGATGATCTCCATCTGTAACCATCGAACATCTTCACTGGCTACTCTGTATGAGCCGAAAGTCAGGGGCAGAGGCTGGTGCGCGAGTCCCGTACCTGTTCCTGGACCTGTTGCTCCAAAGTAATTCTTGGATGCATCTTGATAAATAGCAATGATCATGCCGAGGATAGTGCCGAGGAACATGGTTCGAGAGGAGAAGCCGGACCTGGACATGCAAATTGGACAGTTGAGCATCACAGAGCAGGTCTCGACAGCCTTCTGATTCACCGTCAGGATAACGTCGAAAGGCGATGCTGCCGATATTGCGTCGGAGTTGTGCAATGCTCCAAGTGCATGCAGACATGTGTTGAAGCAGTTGCATGTAGGGTTTTTAGCCATAGGATTAGCCATATAAACATTATGCACTGGACCGAGTCCAGGAGCTGGTTGCGAATAATTCGCAGCGTCGGGGTGGTCATACCAGGGTACTGATGGCTGAGGGACAGGTCCGTCATTCATGGACTTCGACCGATAATGCAGACTGTTGTCCATGTAAGGAGAGCTCATGTCTGTCTGCGGTGTGCTTGTCCACGAGAAGGTAGGGTCAAACAGAGCCGGGTTGCCTGAGCTGTCTGTCCCAGAACTATCATCCCCAGCTCGCGGTAATGAGGTAGAGGAGATGGAACGTCTGCCCATAGACCCATCCGGCGAACCTAACATGACCGTCCATTCTGCCTCCTCTGCCTCCATCCCGTATGCCGTATGGTTTTCGGCGTTCATACGCATGGCTCCATGACGATTCGAGACTGCCCCTTCCGCTATCGTCATATCTGCAGACAGCGACGGACGATGAGCTTTGCTGCCAGCAGACTTGGGCTTCCCAGCTCGAGAGGAAGGGCTGTAATTGCAGTCTGCTCCACAAGCGAGACATCGTGAACAGATTGGGCGTGTCTTGCTACATTTGACCTTTGCGAGAAAGCAAGTATCGCAAGATGCTCTCAATTTTGAATATCGAGGCTTGGTGTTGTCGACGGAATTCCGCTTCGCTGGCCCATACATTCCGTTTATTAGGTATTGAAAGATTATGGTTTATATTGTTGCAAAGAGCGGGCGTGGGGGCGAGGTGAAAACGAAGGTGTTGACAAGAATCTGTGGCCGGTGCGGCTGAGGCAATGGAGCTTTGGAAGGGTGAATCATGAGGGAAGTCTCATTCGACTCTATCGAGGTAGATAAAAGGAACGACCGTGGATGCCTGAGACGATAGCGACAAATATTGCACGTCGATTAAGGGCTGAGTCCGTACGGCAGGATACGACCGCGTCAGGATGATCGACGTCGAGAACGAGAGATAGATTATGGACCAACACGACCGTGAGGAAATTTATTACCACAGCTCGAGCCCTGCCAAGATAATTGGGAGTAATCCTGAACGGACTCGCATGAAGACGAGGAAGCGGTCTTTCCCGTGCCAGAAGAAGCGTGTGAATGGGCTCGCAGGACTGCACGGTAAGCCTTGCAGCCACAGGGCCCGATACATGGCATGATGATGATGAATGGTGTCGTGTCTGTCAGGAGTCAATACCTACGACCGCTCAGTGTGCCTCGCACGGCTGCACATCAGACACCGGACGTCCGTGGCAAGGGCGAGAGGAGGAGGAACGAGAGGGAACGGATTATCTCACGGAGGAGCGTCGAGCATCGAGCTTGGGAGCGTGGAGTGGAACGCAGAGTGGAACGCAGAGTGGAGCGTGGAGCGTGGAGCGTGGAGCTTGGTGTGGAGCTTGGTGTAGAGCTTGGTGTGCCAAACTGGAGCTTATTCTTCAGCCTCGACGACGATCCGGATTAGATAGCGCAGCCTCGAGAAGAGAGGATGGCGGATGGAGGATGGAGGATTGCTCGGTCAGATCTCCGTCCTGCCTGACGTGGCTGGCGCTGCTGCTCCTGCCATGCCGAGATGGAGGGGCGCGAAGGAGGGGGGAAGGCGCACCCCTCCAGAGAGGACGGTGCCGTATTGACCACACAGCGAAGCGCTGGGATGCGGGATGCGGGATGCTGGATGCTGGATGCTGGCGAACGTTGGACGCTGGCCAGAAGGAAAGCTTGGACGGTCCTGCTGTCCTGTTGTCCTGGCATGGCGTGCGACGAACTCTTCGTATCGACTCGTGAGCCATTGAAGCCGCCGGAAGGTCACGGAGGATCAGTCCCCTTCGTCGGTCCTTTCTCGTCCTTTCGCGTCCCTTCGCCAGGTCGTCACTCACGCTTCAGGCCCTCAAGCCCCCAATTCCGTGCACCCCACTAAGCGATGCTACACAAGCCCCGCACACCCTGGGATCCGCACCCTGGCGTCCGCACCCTGGGCGATGGCGATGGAGATGGGACTGGGGATGGGGAGGAGGGGAGGGAGGGGAGGGGCATCCCTGAAGACACCCTGGGCTGCAACCAGGCACCCCAACACGGCACAGCACATGATGCTGCCCTGCAGGTCAAACGCTATTTTAGGCATCCGCGCTGATCGGATTCGGGGATCCTCACGGCGCACGCAGATCTTCAGCCTGTTATCACCCGGCCAACACTCGCTAGACACAGGCCGTCCGAGCGCTATTGGCACGCTGACCGTCACGCTGACCGTCACGGGAGAGCGAGAGCGAGACGACCAGAGCAACCTGCCCTGCCCTGCCCTTCCACGACGATCTAGTCTACGCATGTCAAGCCAAGCGAGATGAAATAGGGGGCCGGGGATGCGGCTCGCCGCTGGGTACATTTTGCATGCTGTCAGCGTCACTCGGTCGGACAAGGCACATTGCCCTCAAGTATCGAGCTGTCATCGACGCGGGTGCGGAAATGCACCTTTCACGAACCAGACTATTGAAAATGCGGATGATATGATTCATCATACCATTGACTAAGTGACATAGTAACATAGTAACATAGTAGCAAGTGACAGATGCGCCAGGCGCCCAAGTCTAACAACAAGTAATCAGGTTATTATTCCGAACAAGCAGAAGAAAAAAACCAAGGACAATCTTGTACGCAAAGCAGTGTCCCATTCTCCGGACCCCACGAAAACAAGCAGCTAAGGAAAATCGTCTACACCGCCGTCAAGCTACACCGCCGCTAGGACGGCCTCTCTAAGTAAATCACCGAGTTGTTTGACCTGCAGCCAGGGATCAGTACGGAAGAGACGAGTGTTCAACAGGGCACCACTTACATATGGACGTTTCATCATCGAGAAGTGATTTCCAGGCATGTGTCGCGTAGTAAACCTCTCCAAATTGAGGTATTTGTCCCAGAGGTTGGGTCCGAAATCGGTTCTATTGTCTAACAGGAATTGTGCGTGACCGTAGGGGAAGGGATCAGGTCGGGGATCGGTGGGCAACTTGCAGACGCCGTCCTCGCACCAGATCGCAGTGACATGAGGACTCTTCTTGGGGTCGATCTTTTCTGCCGTGTAATTTGAGAGAGCGTTCACAGACGCAGCAAAGTGAGGTAGTAACCATTTCGGGAGTTTGGAGAAGTCGCCATCGCCGAGAAGGCCGATGGATGCGAACCATCGATGGAGTGAGCTGGGAAGAGGCTCGATGATGTCGGGACATGGTGAGTCAATGAGGATCAGCTTCTCGACTGCATCTCCATTCTTGGTTAGTTGATTGACGGCCTCAAATGCAATGACTCCACCAGCACTCCAGCCAGCGAGGAGATATGGACCGGTTGGTTGTCGTCGCTTCATCTCAGTGATGAATGCTGTCGCCATGCCAATAACACCACATTTGTATTCCTCGGGTGTCTTCATGTAGGGAGAGTTGAGGCCCATCACAGCTACCTGAGGAGTAAGGTCGGGGATGTCGACGTATGAAGTCGCAGACCCACCACCATCAGGGATGATCCACAGTTGTTTCGTGGCTGTTCTCAAGCTACCTTGAAGAAGCACAGAGGTTGCGAGACGTTGGGGAGGCATACGGGATACTTGCATGTCCACTTGTTTGGTGATGGGTGCTGGTGTAGGTGGCGCGACCTTAACAGGCGCTGGTGTATCGATGTTGAGCGATCTTTTGATATCACGAATTGATGAATTCGTAACCAAGAGATCGCCAGGAAGAGTAAGGTCAGTCTTCTCTCGAAGGCGACCCAGAATAGTCAGACTCATCAATGAATCCATTCCGAGAGTTGAGAGGTCGACCGTGTCAGCAATTTCTTCTGTGTCGACTCCCATCTCCTCTGCGATGGTGGCTCTGATGAGCTCGCCGAGACTACCTTTCTCATCAGGGCTGCTCTTCTCATCATCCGTACTGTCTTCAAGTGGCGTGGTAACATTAGAATCGTCAACCAAGTCAGGTGTAGATTCGTTGCCGGATGTAGAGCCGGTCTCGGCCGCGTCGACTGGAGTTGAGCGCTCCGTCTCAAACTTGGACAAGAAGGTCTTGAACGCTCCGATAGTTGGATGGTCATTGAAATCATGAGAATGAATATCAATGTCCAACTCCTCGCGCATTCTTCCGCTGACAGTCAAGGACATGAGGGAATCCACACCCAGATCCGAGAAGCCAATGTTGTCGACGAGCTCTTCGATTCCGACACCAACTTCCGCAGCTAGGATCTCGAGAGCTTTGGAAGTCACAGAGAACAGCAGCTTCTTGTTGACAGTCGCAATGCTAGCCATGCTCACTTGCTCAGTCTTCGCAGGTTTGGTAGGTTTGGCAGCTGCTGTCTTTGGAGCCTCTATTTGACGGACTGGGGTCGACTTCGTGGCGGCGGCGCCTACAGGAGGCAAGAAGATGTTCAAGACCTTGCGTGGAATGCACTGGAATTTAAGGCCCTGGCAAACTGCTACAACTCTGTCTCCCTCAAAGACGAAGACATCACCAGACTTGACGTTAGGCTCTGTGCTTTGCATCCTGACATAGGAGCGGTAGGACTTCTCGGCAGACAGTGGCTCTGCAAATTTGAGAGATCCCCAACCATGAGAGATGTATACACTCTCACGTGAGTCGACCGCATCAGATCCATTCAAGATGAATCCAGAGATGTGACACACACTGTCGATCCAGTATGGACTGCACTTGAAAATACCGTCTTGCTCTGTCGTCTGGAACTTGACTTTGGAAGTAGCCTCGAAGTTCTCACTATGAAGTACAACTTCTTCCATTCCCCGGAACCGAGCGTTATAGTCGACTAAGGCGGCAAACAATTTGTAGGCCAAGCCACGGCCGACCTTATGAGCTCTGCCATTTTGTTCGGCATCTTTTAGCCAGTCGATGCGAGACTCGATGAGGTAGGCGCTGCGTTTCCATTCTTCAAGATAATCTTGGTTCTTTCCGAAGAAGACCTGGCACGTTCCATGCTCAGCTAGAGTCTTGTCTGAGCCTGTTGTAAATGAAAGGTCGGCACGACCAGCAGCAACATCAACTCGTGCACTGAGAGTGAGAATCTGGCTTCTGCCATCAGGATGGGCGATGAGTGATTTGGGACATTTCATATTTGCAACGTCGATACCAAGATCCGTGACATCTGGGCGAATTAAACGGTATGCGTACTCGCAGACAGTTTGTGCCATGTCTCCATAGAGCGACTACCATTATGTTAGTGATGCAATCATGGGAATGTGAGAGATACATACCGATGGACAGAGGAAAGCCCCATTCACCACGTGGCCACTGACAATCTCACGGAGGCCAGGTTTGGCCAGATCCGATTCGGTGGTTAGAATAACAACATCGCCTTCGATTGTCTCCTTTGTGACTGTATGGATTGTGGTCGTGGACAACTTCGGCTTCGACTTCTCTTCAGCTTCAATGAATCCACCAGTTGGGAGTTTCCCTTTGGTCAAACACCAATCGCCCTCATACTGAATCCAATAGTTCTTATCATCAAAGCTATAGGTGGGTAGATCAAGAAGTTGGACACAGTCGTTGAAGTCCCGATGGTACTCGTTCCAATCGACGTTAAGACCGGCGGTATGCATAGTGCTCAGACTAGTGCATATCGTCTTGTAAGGGCTTTCATTTCTGCGGAGTGTTGGCGCAATGATTGTGGAAATGTCGAAGGTTGCTTTCACCATGCCCGAGCAGACTGGGTGAGGGCCAACTTCGACCCAGACAGTCTTGCTGTCGATGGTACCGGACTGCTGAGCGGACTGTAATCCTCCCAAGAAGTCGACGGGGTTTCGGGCGTGGTTCCTGAGGTATTCTGCGTCGATTACCTCGGGCTCGTTCAACATTCTGCCAAGGACTGATGAGATGAGGGGCACCTTCTCTTTGCCGAAGTGTACCGACTCAGCGAGCTTCTGGAAGTCGTCGAGAATAGGATCGACTTGACCAGAGTGGAAAGCGAAAGGCACTTTCAGCTGTGTGCACTTGAAACCCGCATCGCGTAACAGGTCCGAAGTTGTAGCCATCTCCTCAACGGCACCGCTGAGCACGGTCTCTCTTGGGCTATTGATGCATGCGATATTCAAAGTCGATGAAGAGCTTCCGAGCGCCTCTGTGATAGAAGCGACTGAGCCTTGAACGGCGACCATTACGTGAGTGCCGGGGGTGCATTTCTCAACCAAGAGCTGGGCTCTCATTCCGACGAGGTAAATTACATCGCTGGCTGACAAAATGCCGGAGACGTTCAAAGCAGCATATTCGCCTAAGCTGTGTCCGAGGACAACAGAAGGCTTGATGCCCCAAGAGTCCCACAGCCTTGCAACGGCCATCTCGGTGCACACAACTCCGATTTGGACAACGACAGGTGACAGGCTTTGAATATCTTCAACGCTACCATCGATCAATGGGAGGAATGAAGGAAAGCCATGAATTGCTGCGATATTCTCAAACTCATCGATGGTCTCCCTGAAGAGCGTTGAGTTCGTATAGAGCTCCTTGCCCATTGCCGCATAGTGGGACCCTTGGCCCGTGAAGAGGAAAGCAACTTTTGGTGCCTCTGGTAAGACTGGGACGACATTTTCGCTCAGTCTCGATTTCAGACCTGCCTGCACTTGAGCAATATCAGATACAGGGACTGAAATTCGCCAATTGTGCTGGATTCGACGAGCAGTGGTAGTGTAGGCCAGGTCGGAGACGGTTGTATCGGGATTTTGCTCCAGGTAAGACATGAGACGCTCGGCATTTCTGATCATCGCAGACTTTGACTTAGCTGTGATAGTGACAACCTGGGTCGAACGGGGATCAACAGTTGCTCTTGTTCGAAGAGGGCCCTCTTCCAACAACAAACCCGTATTCCCACCGGCAGCGCTGAAATTGTTGACAAAGATGCGTCGAGGAGCACCGGCTCTCTTTCGGAGAGGGGTCTTGTGGAACGCGATGTGGACATTGCGCTCGGCAAGATCCTTAGGGAAGCCCTTGTTGATGGTATTTTTGATTCCCACGTGTGGAGGGATGGCATTCTTTTGCAGCATCATCAAGCATTTGATCAATGCAGTGACACCCGACGCGGCTTCACCATGTCCAATATTGGCCTTCACGGCACCCAAGAACAGTGGCTGTTCAGCAGTCCTCTTACGATCAGCGGGAGCAAAGATATTGGTGACAGACTTCATCTCAGTGCCATCTCCTGCTTGCGTGCCCGTTCCATGCATTTCGACGTAGTCAACATCGAGCGCGTCGATACCAGCTTTGTCGAGAATAGCCTTGTAGAGGATTTCTTGGGTGCCACCGTGAGGATGAGTGATCGATATAGCATCTGCAGAGTGGTTCGTTGCTGTCGCTAGGATTACAGCAAGAACGTTGTCCTTCCTATAGCATATGTCAGTCACGAGGTTTTCACGTGATTATAATTCACAACAAGGAACAGGACTTACTCAGCCAAAGCATCATCAAGCCTCTTGACAATAACGGTACCGACACCATCTGCTCGGCAATATCCATCTGCGTCATTATCGAATGTAGCGCATGGGCCTTTCTTGGACAAGAATTGGCCACGACTGAGGCCTGCGAAAATGTCCGAGTTGGTCATGCACGAGAGACCACCTACAATAGCAGTGTCACAGTCTCCAGCTACAAGAGATGTGCAAGCTAGCTGCATTGCAGCGGCGCTCGACGAGCAGGCAGTGTCAATATTGAAAGACGGTCCAGAAAAGCCAAAGTGGTAATTGATACGGCCAGGTCCGAACGCTCTCACACCACCAGTGATGAAATATGTATCGACTTCTTGAGCCGCGTTGATTTCTCGCCAATCATCACTGGTCTGTCCATAGAAAGTGCCGATGCGGTCCAACTTTGTTGACCGTGTCCGGTTTGGAACATATCCAGACATCTCAAGAGCCTCGTAGGCTGTTGAAAGGGCCATTCTTTGCATGGGATCTGTCTGGAAAGCTTCACGAGGAGACATATTGAAGAATCGAGGGTCGAAGAGACCTGGGTTTTCAATCCAACACCCGTAGGGTGTGTGGCTGGTGTTTTTGGTCTTTCCCGTAGGATCGAAATGCGTTTCAGCGTTGAATCGATCCTTTGGAACAACTCGATGGACGTCAAGGCCCTTTTCGAGCAGTTCCCACAGCTTCTCATGACTTGCAGCATCCGGGAATCTGCCAGCCATGCCAACAATGGCAAGTTTGATAGGTCCGTTGGACTCGCTTTTGGGCGAGGAGCTGTCCTGTTTCGCGGCCGTAAACGGTCGTCGTAGGATAATCTCAAGGTCTGTCTGGGCTTTAAGCATCGATGCGATACTGCTTGCTGCTTTTGTGGGTCCTGCGAAATATGAGTAATCTGTATTTTTTGCCAACGGGAGCTACTGACCATAAGGAATAACTAAACATTGTGACCCGTTGTATTCTTGTGCTTTGACAACACATGCATGAACTACTTTCTGGAACTCAAGTCGCTCAGTCAAAATGTCGCGCACGATAGCTTGAATAAGCGAGATGGAGGTCTGTTCGGAATACCATGTGCCTGTCGCACAAGACAACACGGGAGATCTGGGTACTAGGTTGCCAAGCACTCTCTGAACTGATGAGCTACTCAGCTGCAGGATTTTCTCGGCATTGAAGCTCGAGAACAGGTGCGGTGCATGATATGGTCCATGGACGGGAATGGACATCGGCTTGGTGTCGAAGACATCAGAGCCGAACAGCGTCTTCAGTGTAGCGGGTGGTCCGCTGATGGCGATACTGGTGGCGGTCACTGCACTGACGAACGCTCGACTCGCCAATGGGATGTTCTGTATGGAGTAAGTAGATATCGAATCCGAGAAATCAGGGCACTCACATTCTCTCTGTGGAAGTCGTTGAGAATTGAACTTGTCTCCGCCTCCTCTAACGCAGGCAAGACGTATGTCCAGCTATCCGAAGCGTCGGCATTACCCTGCAGGCGATCGGCTAGCGCAGCAACGTGCGCTCCAGTGCGGAATGCTATTAGAACCATCTGTACAGCGACAGGGACGAGTCCAGACAGAGATGGTGCCGAGGAGATCGCTGCTGCTGCAAAGAGGCCTGTACACAGCCCAACCAAGCAGGTCTCTCCTGCTCTGGTTGTGTCCTCATGCATCTTCTCCGCACGACTTTGCATTCCCAGGTTAGCTACTGTCTTCCATGATTTTCCAGGGTGACTTACTCGATATAATGCGCCAGCTGTGTGATACATAACAAGGCACTGTCCACCGCAGCGTTCTTGACCTCTCGCGCTTGGTATTTGTCGTTCAAGTCCTTCACGCTGGAGAAGTGGGGCACTCTTCGCCTCTCGAGAGTCGACAATTGATCCACCTCTGCTCTCAACGCCGATCCCACTTTGTCCAAGAACGATTGTGTCAATATACTAGGATTCCCCGACTTGAAGAAGTCGGCCAAAAATCCATGTATATCCAGTGTTTGGTCTCCAAAAAGGAGAAATGCCATTTTGTCCGCCATCTTAGAGCTGAGCAATGCTCTCCTTGTTGAGCGAGCTCACGAGCTCTTTCGAGATTCCTCCAAGTCTATATCAACCAAGAACGAGCGGGAGGTTGAAACAAATTGGTCGATGATGAAACGTCCTCAGATACCATTGCACTCTTAAAGATGATTCTTGGTCAACTCCATGAGACAAGAGCTGGTACCTATAGTGCTTGAGCTCCCTGATATGACAGATTGTCTCACCTCGAGACTCCGCCGTGCGCTCAGTGTCCGTTCAATCTTTTTTCGGACATCGATAACCGAGCCGCTTATGGCGAGATCACTGCTTGTGAAGGATGGTTGGTACATCATGCTTTCTGATTTCAGAGTCTCGTATTGAGTGGACTCGCATCCTTTGACCCGAAGGGTGGCTCCGCTGGTAATTCCTACAGCGTAATGAAACCAGCTCACATAATGTCAGGCTGAAAAAGATCATAGTTTCGGCGCAGCTGGGAGCAGGCCGCTTGGCTCACCATCCGTGTTAGGCTCATGTCATCATGTCCGGCGGACGTCCGACAAACGACAGCTCGGTACCGCCTCTCTGACTGCTTTTTACCCCATATACGATAATAAAACCACGTCTCATTAGTCGAGCTGTTCCATTTTCAGGTACCTTGGGGCCGCTGGGAGTATGACCGTGTTGATGCTCTGCCCGATATGGGGATTGGTACTCCGGTGGGGACCGGTTTGGGCCGTGGCCCGCATGCCCCCAGAGGTTCAGATGAGCCCCGAAAGCTTGAGCTTGTCCGCTGGCATATGATGATCCCTAAGATTTACACGTGTCAACGGTCCAACAGTTTTTCACCTCAGATCGTTGGCCTTGGAGGTGAGGAAAACATGGACTGCATGCATATTCAGCACAGATGAAACAAGCGGGGCGCGATGACAGTCAACCAGAACTTCAGGAATTCGTCACCTCGAAACTACTCGCCGAGAGAAGTAAACATGAATTGTGAAGAATCGCATTATATCACCATCGTCTCTGACCTCCCATTCTGTAATGTCTAATTGTGCAATTCCACCTGCATTTCCAATTTTTGATGAGTCTGCGTCCGAGTCCGTGCAATTTCTAGGTGCACGCGGAGATCCCTTGATCGACGCGTATCCTACTATACGGCCCTGTCCCATGCAGCTCCTCAAGACACACGTGTCCTCGTGTTGCTTCACGTGAAGTTCGCGATATTCTCAGATGAAGCGATGAAGTCGGTGGCAGAGGCAGTGTCACGATGCGGTATCAAGGTGACGAAGATTTCTGTTTCTCTTTCGTTGTCAATTTTGAATTTACGCTAGCTGAGATCCTATTCTTGAAGCTAACCACAAACTGATTAGAACCGGGGCCACCATTAATTTTGGGTTCCACGACCGACGACAATGACAAGACAATGAGCGCCCGTGATAAATGATTGATTATGGCGACAACAACGACAGCTACTACAAAGAAAAGGAGATCATCAAACTCCATGCTTCCAATCTCGAATCCTGTATTGACCTTTCTTCAAAACTTCACCCAGAAACAAAACGCTAACGATCGTATACCAGGTCACACTGTTATGTATCGCTACCACTGTTGCAGAACCCATTTTCAGAGTCTGCTCTTCTTGATGCTCAGACCGGTCCTGTGATCTCTCACACGCCGAAGTCATCCTGAGCAAACTCGGCAGCGCGTCTAGCAAGTGCGGTGCGCTTCTCACGTCTCACGGCTCCCATAGCTCCTACTTGAGGCAAGTGTCTAGGATAGAGGGCGCTAAAATCGAGTCAGCCAAAGCCATAAATATACGTGGGGATCTTACCCGTTGTCTGGGAATGGAGGGACTGTATTTGCGCCAGTCAAGTCCGTGAAATTCTGTGTGTTGCCAGCAGCATTGCCTGCAGTTGGAATGTTCTGGGTTTGGCAAGCTGCCAAGTGGTCTGATGGAATTGTGAGCCCAGCAAGCGACTGAGGCGCTTCGATGATTGTCGCGATGAGGCCCATGATGACGTGCCATTCAATATGGCAATGGAACAGCCAGACACCTGGATTCGTAGCCTGGAAGCGAATCACAGCATAGCTATTGGCGTTCACAGCTATGGTATCTCTTTTGGGAGGAACTGCAGGGAAGTTCCTCCCCTTGCCGGTGTATACACCCTTACCACTTGCGGGCCGCTCGCAAACTTGGAACTGATGACCATGCAGATGGAAAGGATGGATGGCGGCGTCTTGGTTGTTAACCACAATCTGAACGATATCGCCCGGGTTGACCACGAACGGATTGACATCACCATAGACAAGGGGATTAGTGTTAGAACTTCCGGTGCTGAATGCAGTGTACAAGGTAGGAACCTTCGGTGGTATGTAAGTTGCATTGTTGAAGAATGCCCTTTATTTAAATTAGCTTGTGGGGATATTGTTTGTAGCTGGGGACTCACCTGGGTATTCCCTTGGCATCGAACCCAAATTGAAAGTCCAGGGTGATAGCCTTGTCAACCACAGCCGGTTGACCCAGGAGTGCCTGATTATCCAATGAAACGAGGGTAGCGTCATCCAAAGGTGACCATTGGGGTACGCTAAACGCGGGAGCAGCACCCTTCGAAGCATCGTACAAGATTGTACCGGATATATTGAACGGCCAGATGTTCGTTGACCCTCCAGTGGAGAAATCCCGGTTCTCGTCAAGTGATGCCAAGAAGGCATAGTTTCTTCTGACGGATGTTTGGGCATTCAAAAGAACCGTGTATCTTTGGGCAGGTGCAACACGAATCTGGTATGCATCGTGCTTCTGTACATAGGAACCATCAATCTCGATGACTCTCATCGTATGAGAGTCAAATTGGAGCATGACGGCCGCGAAAGCAGCCAAGCTGATGATTCTGATCTTGTACGTCTTACCCGCTTGGAAATTCAACGTGGCAGAACTCGAGTCATTCACCACGAGGGCATCTGGAAACGGTGGAAGAAAATGCGTATTTGAGGTCGTCAACATCTGGTTAATCAATGTAGGCACTGGCGTATGGTACCAATCCGACACGGTGAGAACGAATTCCTCGTCATATTGCCCTGCATAGGGATCATTTGGGTCTGTAACAATCAAAGGACCTGCGTAAGTTAATATCGATGGATGTCTTGAACTGAATCCCTTCGGTCACGGGACTGGCGAATACACATACCTCGCAATCCATCGGGATACTGTCCCATATTGTGGGAGTGATACCAGTAAGTTCCTGGCTCATCAATCTATTCAGAGCTGTTAAAATTTGGTTTGAGTTGCGGTTCCGAGAATACAGTACATTGAATTTGTATGTGAAGGTTGCTCCTGGCGGGATGGGGCATTGGGTGACCCCAGATGGGCCATCCATGACTTGCGTTCCAAATTGGTTCAGGCCATGGAAATGCAATCCCGTTGACTGAGTGCCTAAATTATTGGTTACGACGACCACGACTTGGTCGCCGACAGTCGCCTCGATTGCGGGACATGGCCATTGTCCGTTGATACCTGCGTCATGTCAACAAAGTGTTTTTAATATATATATATTACCCATTCGTACCAATCACCTGCCGGGTAAAGTTATCCGGCGCTGCATTAACGAAGTCGATGCTCCAGTTATATGTCACTGTCTTTCCCAGACAGACCGACAAGAGTGAAAGAAATATTGTTAACGAAAGCATGTTGAAACAAGGTCAACAATTAGGGATTAGGGATTACAGTTAGAACAAACTGAAAGAGCTGTCTCGTGCTGCCTCGTGCTGCCTCCTTTTGACCTGGGCCTGGTGCTCTTTATCAAATTCTAGGACTCGGACGAAGGCCCCATCTTCTTGTCAATTTTCTTTTGGGCGGTTCTAGGTTTTCCCGAGCCCGTGGCTTGCTCCTTTCTGACTATTGAACACGAAGTGCTGGCATCATCATCTCATCCACTTGGAGGACGTGCGGTGGCCTGTTTGGTGATCGATACGACCACCAAGATAATGGGATCCATGGGATCCAAGCCTCCCCTGAGGTCCGACCAAACACGGTGCGAAGGAACCAATATAGCCCGCATGAACCCCAGACATAGCTCCTGCAAGGCAGATACGGGTATCGTGCAAAGACATCATCACATATGATTCCCTCTTTCGAGAACGAATGCGTTCCGAAGGCCTCTCAGCCGCTTTAGCGCTGATCTCTCGCTTCGCACCGGTCGTTATTTGCTGACAAGAGGAATTGGTGGCGCCCACCAGGCTCAAGGGCGTGCTGCAACGCTCGGTGCTGAGGACCCTGGGGCCTGGCGCTGCACATCTCGGCGACGCACGATTCGGGGCTTTCAACGTGACCAGGATCCTGACTTTGGCTGAACTGGCATGATCGGAAGTGGCTTGGCAAAATCGACCCCCGGCTGCGGCTTATGCACACCGAGAAACCGACCCTGAATCGACACGGAAAATGCGGTCACTACACACACCCCCGCTGCATTCTAATTGCGACCGGACAGGATTCGCTCTGCCTGACTGTCCTGATGAATCCTGATGCTGCTCGTCAGTCCCGCCCAATGGGAGCCGAGTCCAGACGACCTCCCGAGTGCCGTGCACCCAATGCCGGACAGTCATCGATCACCAACCACAATGCGTCGATCTACTGCAAACACTCTGGCGATGCAAACGTACGCAGACGTTACCAAACGTCCAGCACAGGAGCCGCGCGTCGTCAGCGTCCGTCGAGCCTTGACGACGACTCCAGAGTATATTATCTCGTGCGTCGGCGCACCCATCTTCCCAACTTGGGAGCTTTTCAATCAGGATAATTGCCTTCTGATATTGACGCCGTCACGAGCTAAGCCTTACCAACCCAAAATCGCACCATGAAGTCTTCTCTTGTCTCTCTTCTCGTCTTAGCTTCGTCCACGGGGACGTTTGCTTGGGGTCCTGGAGGTGGTGGAGGAGCTTGGGGAAACTGGCCGTCTTGCGCTGTATGTTGTGTTCCGTCTCGTGTACCAAAAATCAAGGACTAACATGCGCCTGTGATGAGAAGTCTTCATGCATGAGCACCTTCACTAGCAGCAGCTGTAATGGAAATGGGGCTTGTTTCTGCAACGATGCAACTTCGCTGTCGAATGCAAACTCATGCATTGACTCGTCAAGCTGTTCCACCTCCGATAAAGAGAGTATGTAGCTTCCCTAATTTTTTGAGCTCGTTCTGACGTATCTAGCCATCTATCAAAACATTGCACAGCTCTGTGCGGATGCGGGAGTTACCGTGACTGCAAGCCCTGAGGCGACATTCTCAGCCACCAGCAACTCGGCTTGGTCTGGTGGACCATGGTCAGCTGCCTGGGGAGGAAGCGGTGGAGGTTACGGTCCATTCGGTGGCAACTGGGGACCATGGGGCTCTTCCGGTGCGTGGACTGCAGGACCTTGGAGCCAGTGGTGGGACGGCAGCGCCTGCCCAGGTGATTCTTGGACCGGTTGGACGAGTGGTACTTGGAGTTCAGGAGCACCGTGGACGACGTGGACTGCTTGCACAGCAACTACCACTGCGACTAGCACCTACACGACCACGTCTTCTGGGACGGTTATCACGGCAACCTCCTTCGGAGTCAAAGTTGCTGAACAGACCGGAACCAGCACGGGAGCGATATCCACCTCGACCAAAGCCGGTTCCGCAGTCAACAATGCAGCCAAGGTGGGCTTGAGCCTCGTTGTTGTGACCTTTGTCGTTGTAATCCAGGGATAGATCCAATATAGGATCTGTGTGAAGCATGGGACCGGTGCATCAGGGTAATTTGCTTTTCAGATTGTCAGAACAAGAACATTAACGACGGCGTTCTGGAAATATTGGGAATACTACATTCTTTCGGAGGAGGGATTCTTTTCATGTAGATAAGGCTTGAGATTTTGAACGTCTCTCCTTGTTTGATTCTTCCAGATGCGTCAGGAAACCTTCAACTCCTCTGTCTTTGCTTTCTTCCCTTTAATCTTATTCGATGAGCATTGGCTTGCGGGTTTTTTGGCAAAAGGGGTAGGGTTTTTGGCATAGGCATAGCAGGCGGTTTTTCTTCTTCAAAAGAGGCATACTTGCTTGCCTGTCTCTGGCATCCTGCAATCATTTGACCAGTATATAGAATGCAATTCTTCTTGCTGAAATTGCCGCTTCGAAGTGTTAAATCGTGTCCCATGGGTATCATGACTTGGGCCAAAATGTTCCAATACAGACGTTCTTCCCCAAAAACTTGGACAGTGGAGGACTTGATCGCTAAAATGCAGGGGAGTTTCGGCTTGCACTCGCTAATTGCATAGCGTCGAGGAGCCCAAATCAAGAGTTCCAACCCGCTGCGATCATTGTGTCTATTATCGATGCTCGTCACGAAATAGAAAGACGTGAAAGAATGATAGTTGATGTAGTTCTTTATTTAAGTCATGAGTTTTCAAATTTGAGAAAGAAAAAGTCCTTCCTCAGCACGATATAGATTCCAAAATCACGAGAGAGAGAATTTGAGAGCATTTGAGGTACACCCTACACCTCTTTTGAATTGAATAAACCTCATATTTTCTCACGCTACCGAGGTTATTGACACAGCAGAGACTGACTCGATGGCAGTGAGGTTTGAGGAGGCAGCAATTTCACTTCAGCCTCGTGAGCACATGCAAAGGCAAGAAGTAACCAGCAGGACTGCTGTTCAATTGAAAGTCACTAAAGGAGAAGGAATCTATGCCCACCCCTCCCCCCTGGATTCAATCCAGTGCACATCAAAATCCGCAATTAGAAAATCCAAGTCAGCCTCATCTTGCAGCGTCGATCCATGAACCCATCAAGCTATATCCGGACCTCCCCACAACTTGGAAACATGAATCTCACATCTAATCTCAGCAGCTCGTAACCTTAAACCAACCCGAAAGTCTGGCAACCCAAGCCTGTAGGTCTAGCGATGTAAGCCCAAAATCTATCACTCCAGCCCCTTAATTTTAGCGATCTCCCCACTGAGCGGACGGAGCGCACGTACCTTCGGGGAGTTCGAAAGCCTGCCGTGGGAACGTGCACAGACATGGCTTTCCTCCCCTGAAGAAAAATTCACCGCCTTCGGGTCTCCCCATGCTGATGCGGCGCTACTGGGACCGAGATGCAGCGTCGTCATCGCAAACAGGGACCTGAACGAGCGAAGCTCACAGCAGCTTGAAGCCACGGATTCCTCACTGCGGAGCTCGCCACGCCACTATAAACTCCACTATCAGCTCCATCAGCTCCTTTGAGTTCCCGCGAGGTGATAAGAAAGCCAGCACATGCTTTTCTACCCCTCATCGCATACTCGAATACATTCAGCCCCACTGCGGGTTCCCTCAGGTTCCCTCAGGTCCACCACGGCACCGGATCTGGACCTGACAGGGCGAGCTGTCCTGTGCCGCACAGCATACACTTCGTACCTCGACCTCGAAGACGAAGCCGCTGTCAGCGTGCCTGCCTGCCGCGTAACCCGAAAGATCCGAAAATAGAGACAAATTGACGGTCCGCATCTCCAAGTGGAGAAGATAGTCCAACACGCCTGGTCAATGCTGCCAACGCAGAGCTTTCTTTTAGCCATCGCGTTTATTGATGCGATCCTTGATCTTATTGGCAACGCTCACCGCTCATCCGCTGCTGCGAGGTGAGGCTTAAGTGGGCTGTTATGCGGCTGCAGTGTGCGTAAGAATATGACAAATGGCGGTTGGAAACCCAACCTCTCGAATTTCATGGAAATGCTGAATGTTTCCTCGAGGTTGAGGGAGTGTCGTCGTTACTTTCAGCATCGAGATAGATGTTGGATCGTGATCATTCAGAAACCAACTCCATCGTTGGCCTCACTTTCTATCTCATTGAAGCTTGGATGTATTCGTCTTACCATACCATCACTAGGAAGTACCTCCGTGAAATGGCACGTGAATTTCCATCCTGGCCATCGGACAATTTTCCTTTTTAACGGCGAAGATCTGTGGTAGAGATAAGATTTCTTTGTCGGAACGAGGAAATCTCCGACGACCATGCAAAGGTTCAAGGGTTGACTGCTCTGACGCAAAAATGATAAACTTCTTCAGCAGCAACACCAAAATCTCATGACAGAAAATAATGAGGCGTACGATGAGGAGTGCAAAATATCAAGTCTGCGAAGGCGATGATGAACGAACCATATATCAGACCATCGAGATGCAAAGTCGTTCCCTGTTCATGCTCACGTGGAATACAACTGCCCGCTCGTTACATTTTATGACCCAGCCGTCATGAGTTACCTTCTAGTTCACTTACCTACAAGTCACAAAAGCTTCTTCAGAAATTATTCTGGCCAGTATGGAGTCATTCTCGAGTTTGATTTGGATAACAATTGTACTTGTTGTCATCAAGACCGACATTGGATTGAGTATGTGAGCAGAGATAAGACATGACATGGGGTGTCGTCGACACAAAGCTGGACAAAGATTTCATTACTGGGCGAATGGGCTCGCTGTATTGCAACATAGTTTTAGGGAGATTTTCAATTTTGGAAAGCGCGGAGGCAGGAGTTGAAAAGGATTTCTAACGATATCAATGTTGAATTCCAGCTTAGACTTAATGTGTCCAGGGAAGGCTCTCAATCGGCAGAGCTTTGCAGCCTCGGATTCACGTCATGGTCAAACTAAAACAACATACAAACAATGAATTACATATTCACATAGTTTATCAATCTCAAAGGCTCAAAAATCCAGCTATTAAATACATAGCAGACAATCAAAGTCTTCGCTTCAACATCCACTTCCTCGGCTTTTGACAGATCTTCTGATATCGGCTCGGCCCGAAAATTCGGCTTCTAAAAATAACAAGTTCAGCCACCACAGGAAACATCGAGGCGCAGTCGACATTGTCTGAAACACGACGCGCAGCTTAAGAATGTGAATATACTTCAAGCGCGCTGGCACTTCTCTCCCCTCACTCACACTCCTTTCGTCTGCCTAATCATAATCACCATGGCTCCCATATCTGCTTTCGAAGGATTCCTGTATGCCTCAAAGAGGACTCTCGTGGCTGCAGGCCCAGACCTCGCGCGATTATCTGCCCAGCATCTTGCGCGCCGCAGCCTCACCGTGAATCATACCCAAGGCGTGACCTTGGGCGTTATCGCGGCGTACACGGTGATCATTGCACTTCTCTGGAATCTGCCGTACGTTCGCTGGTCGTTATGGCCGTTCAAGGTGAGTTGAAGCAATGGAGCTACTCCCAAACAACTACTGACGGTTCGAAAGATGCTCGTTATTGCCTTTCACGAGTTTGGACATGCGATCACGGCTTGTTGTACCGGAGGACGAGTTGAATCTATATCCCTCGATCCAAGAGAAGGTGGGGTTACGCACATGCGGGGTGGAATCAGCGCTATCACACTTCCTGCTGGCTATCTTGGGTCGTCTCTTATCGGAGCTCTGCTCATATTCTGCGGTTTTGATATTGTCGCAAGCAAAATTGCCAGCTTGGTTCTCGGTGTCTGCTTCTTGCTCACTCTGTGGTGGGCTCGCAGAGACTGGCTTACCATCGGCACTATCCTACTTGCTGTTGGATTGCTGATTGCTTGCTGGTTCATTGCTCATGCTGAGGCTCTAAGATACGTGGTGGTAAGTGCTTAAAGATGTTTCCACTGTGTTGAGGCCGAAACTAACATCTCGCAGCTCTTCATCGGCGTCATGTCAGCTCTCTACAGCGTGTGGGATATTGTAAGTTCTCCAGTACTTGTTCTGTATACGTCCGCTAACAGAAGTGTCTATAGTGCGACGATCTTATTCTTCGCAAAGTGAACAGCTCCGATGCCAGCGTTTTTGCCAAGAAGTATGGCGGCTCGTCTCAATGCTGGGGCGTTCTTTGGTCTATTATCAGCCTGTTTCTCATGATCATTGGCATTATTGCTGGAATTGCGGCGTTCCCTGAATCCGCAAGTCAGCAAGAAGATGATTCCAAGAAGTTCATTCCAACTTGATAATGAGATGTTTGTGCATAAGCGGACAGTTTTCAGAACGTTAGCTGTCGGAAGATATCATTGACCTAGTAAGGCCTCGAGACGGTGCTGGTGGGCATATCCGGTAGACAGGAGACATCGCATGTGGAAAGTCGTAGCCGAGTCGTGAAGTTAGGAGAGGGACCGAGGGGAATTGAGTGAGTGTCCTTTTCTATTCAGCATTGAGAGGAACAACGTCGACTGACCATGTGCAGCATCACGGCACGAGCATCAGAATATACTTTTTGCGAAGTGGTATAGTGGCCGCCTGGTGGGAGAAGTATTTGTGCCGAAGTGAGCAGAAGACCATGCGGTCGAGTTATCAGAAAGTAGCAGTTTCGTCTGAGCATTCTTTCGAACGATAAATGAAATCCCTGTGATTCAAGCTCTTGTTCATCACGGCCTCTCAAATTCCGTCTTTCACTTCATGTGTTTAAATATATTTGGATGATTCAATGAAACCAATCAAGGCATTCGAAATTTCATCAGCGCCAACCATGACTAATTAAATGTTCAGAAAGGAGACGAAGATGACTAGCTACAATCAAGCTACCACGATCTCTTTCTCTATTCTTCCAGCGTGTAATCGCGAGCATCTCCAAGTTTCGTTCTTTGAAATTGCGATACAGCCAACATCACAAGCCTCTCACTTTCCGTACCTCGTCATTTCTATCCCTATTTCAATTCGTGAATGTTCGTCGCGTTCTTGAAACTTCCAGAAACAGCAATCTACGACTCGTCGGTTGCCTGCGCCCGAGATTCAAAGCCACAGCTCTGCCATTGATGAGGCTGGGTTACGCGTTGCCCGAGAAACGCCCAGTCTCTAAGGGACAATCAGGAATCATGCGTTTGAGAACCTACTTTCATCCAATCGCCCCATGACAGAGTCTTCCTTTTTCAAGTCTGCATGAAAGACGCGTCACACCGTGAACTTTGCGGGTTCAAACCGTTGTCTCAATTCTAAGATTTTGGGCAAGTCTGCCTGCGGCGTTGTGTTGTGGTGAAGCATCATGTGCCGTTCGCCAATGAAGTCGCGATGAGGTGTCGTTGCTCGCCTTGGATTTTGGGCGGTTCTGCCTTGGGCAATGTAGGGCTGCTTGTGCAGACGAAAGAAGCCACTGGGGGATAGTCCTTCGAGATAAACGAATCTAATGGAGGAATAGGAATCGATCTTCTTGTGTCTCTTGATACATATATGATTCTCATTCCCCCCTACCTCACTTTCTCAACTCAACGAAGTGCTGCCAAAAAATTTCGTATAAAGGGTACGAGCGCAATAGGTAAGTATTGTCCTTAGGTTAGACAAGCTATCATATAATGGCGGATCCGGCTAACTTTGCCAGCCCTGGGACATTTTACGGAGATTGGATTAAAGATCAGGGTAGGGGCTCTCTCAAGCCCTTTGACAACACCAATTTTGATATCTGCTCGGCCCTAACATCTTTCCTTCCTCAAGTTGCTGGCGATGCTGAAGGTACGACGATTCAACAACGGATCAGTGGATGATTACGACTCACTTACATCGTGTAGCTCATGCTTTGAGCCAAGACAGATTTGATAGCAGCTTCTTCGGTATGTGATTACACTTTCACAATCTTGCCTAAAGTTCTAAGCGGGTCATGCTTCCCCTTTTTCTGCCTCAGTTTCGTTCTCTTCTTCTTTGTTCTAGCCTCACAAGTTTGATTCACGAGGCCTGCCACCCTATCTTGTAACTCGGTCTAAATGGTCATGCTTACATTCATGTAGCATTAGACGCTACCAACATTCTGTCTTTGAGCTCCACAAATAATCATTTCGGTGAAACTCTCCTGTTTAACTCAGTAAAGGTCGTTCGATTGACTCAATTACAGACGGAAACAACACGACTTCGTCCCCCGACCTAAGCGAGACTTTCAGTACATAGTAAGTCCCTGACATCGCGTTTGTTGCCTATAACACAAGCAGACTTGGACAGGAAGGCCATTACTGACCTCTTGTGATAGCCTACAGCCTCCACCTATTCAGTATAATGATTTCAACGACATTGTTATGACTAGCTCAGTCTCCAATATCCCTTCTACATCAATCAGTACTGAAGGTGGACGCACCACGCACAAATGTCCCATCCCTGATTGTCTCCACGACAGCGACTTTCAAACAAAATCTGCTTTGGAGTATGTATGCTCCTTCCTTGCCAACACACAAGCTGGAGCTAATCATACATAGGAAACACATCGAGAAGAAACACACCAAACCATACCTTTGCAAGGTACTAAACTGCAAGCATCCTCAATTCGGCGACAAAACCGGGCTCGACCGTCACAAGCGCGAAGTCCATAGCTCGCAGAGCTTCCCTTGCCCAATATTGTCTTGCAAGCGTCACATTAAACCCTTCCATAGGCAGTATAATGTTTTCGATCACATGAAACGTTGCCATCCTCAAACAAGCAGGACTGGAGCAGTTCTCCTTCCGATACCGACGATGGTTCATCGTCAGGATAGCGAAGGGAGAGGCGGGAGTGCAGTTGGACCTGTGTCTCCAGAGAGTGTAGCCAGTAGAGAAGGCGTCGAAGGACGAGATCAGAACCAATCCATGAAAGAGAAATTGGATGCGCTTCTTGCAACGAGAGCAGAGATTGATGCTGATATTCAGGCTTTGGAGAGATCGATGGAGATTATGGAAGGCTCTTAATTTCTCGTTCTTGGTGTTTTTGTTCTTTTCGTCTCATTGCGTTGGAGTTTGGATATGGAATTAGTAGCCCTTAAATGTGAGGATCTAAATCAATCTCATCAAGAAGAATAGTCTCATCATAATGAACAATCTCAATATGTAAGTGTACAGTACATCCACCCTACAGAATCCCAGAGAGCTTCATGACCATCCATCTCACTCTAAGTCTGCATCGCTCTCAGAGACACATTAAGCCCAGCTGCACATCTTGGGGACAGTTTCCACGAAGCTAAGACTGAGTTGCTACAGGCAGATGCATCCTATGTCTCGTGCATCTAGAATCCTGTCAATGTAACTTTTAGCAGTGCTTCAAGCACGCTAGTCAAATTGCACACGAGTTGCTCCTCTTTATCATAGTTTCATAAATGACATTCTCTTTAGGAGGCTCATGTAAAGTTTCTTGTCTAGAACGCTGGTTGGCGAGGACTGGGGCGGGGTTTAGGAAGATTCACAAGCGATTCAGAATCCGATCTTTCGTCCTATCACATCTCTCTAGAGACTAATATAGAGCGCGAAAGGGTGTCCTGTGGGTACCCATTTGGGAAGCAATTGACAGGCGATGCTGTAGTATACATAGGAAACTCATATGGAGGGAAAATTATCTTCGATGGTAAGATAGCCTTCCTTTGGGTTTGTTACAGCGAGGTCCTGTGTATCCTTGGATACATTATTCAAGCAGACAAGCCTCTGGAGGTAGAACAAAACATGCCAGTCGAACAATTATATGAGATCAGCAGCCTTCAAGCATTAACAACTTCAGCAATACAAGCTTATTTAGATTAATAATGACTGTGGCAGAATGCACATTCTAAGTTTTCGACGTCTGAACTTGATACCCAACTTTTGCAGACAAGTCGCTGGAAGTCAACACTAAACAATGGGAAGATGAATGGACGAAATTAGTTTAGGGTTTGGCCCTCGATAGTTGACTAGACTAAAAAATTTCGTGTCTCTCTCACACCATCGCTTCTTCATGCCATCGCTTGTCCCTCCTTGACCAGGCATATTCCCTCAAATGTTTGTTTCTCTAACCGAAAATTCAGAGAGCATATCGGTAATGATCGTAAGATAGAATATGGATATTATTCATTGGCAGCTACTTGCTCTTACTAGGAGCGACAAAAGAAAGGAATTCCCCAAGATCCTAAGATGCTGGCCAAAGTCCCTAATATGCTGCAACAACTGAAAGGATTCTTGGGTACTAATTGTAAATTTGAATTTGAACAGTAATGAAGAAATGATTTGAGGATAGTATCACTTGACGATCTCAATTCGTGCAGCACTCCACATATACCACCCCTAATGCTCTCGACTTGTAAAGCTGTGATACTACCAACAAGAAAAGACGAACTGAACTATATTTTGGACAGGTACCGCTGGACACCTACACTTCGAATTTCACAGATGTCAAAGCAATGTAGGTGTCAAGAAAAGACATCATGATACCTACCATCTGATCTGAATCTTTGTCTCAAAGACCGTCATTATGGTCAATTGAAGGAGGCTAGCTGAACTTAGTGTCGGGTATCAGTTTCAGGAACGAAATCATTAAAGATTCAGATCCTTTGAAGCCCCTCTATCCAAGATCTGAATATGCCATTATCGTTGGCATCGGTTCTAGATATCACGATGTGCTTCCAATTATGGCCTAGTATACCGCCCTGCGTATGTCCGAATATCCTTGCCGTCACACGGTAAGCCTACCGATCGCTATGCTCCCACAATCCCTCATACAAATATCCAAACATAAAGACATCCAAGATATCAAGACTCAAACCTACCTCGTCGTGATACCTTCTATGATACCATCGTGAGCAGCCTCAAAGCTTTGCCTTCGCCCTAAGCTCCTGCTCCATCCACCTCTTATTTATGACCATATTCCTCCAATAAGTCCAAGCTCCTATCACTCCAGCGAGCGGCGGACAAAACAACAACAACCACGCCCACCACCTTGGACTCTTCAACTTTACGACCTTCATAACCCTATCAATCTCCGCTTTCAACTGTTCCTTATCCTCATCATTCCAAACCACGACTCCCCTCCCTTCTCCCCTCGCCTCACACCTCCTAGCCTTCTCCTTCACATCGCCCTGACTCCTCACTCTATTCTCCGCATCCTCTCTTGTGAGATGTGAATCCCTATCCATCAATCTCCTCATCTGTACCTCTGGGTCCTTGACCGCAACAACCATCACCGTCCCACAAAGCACATCAAGCTTACTCTCAAATAACAGCGGAATATCTAACACCACTGCCCAATGACCCTTTAAATAGCATCGCAGCAACGCCATATACATCTCCTTCCTTACCGCCGGATGCACAATCCCATTCAGGACGAAACGATCCCTTTTCCTCTCCTCACTATCTCCAAATACCCTCCTTCCTAGCACGGGACGATTTAGTGGAGCGCCTTTGGAGTGATCGTAAGATGGGTCATCGGGGAACGGAAGTAGGAGGTCTGGAGTCGTGGAGGAGAAATGCGCGATGATTTTTGCGTAGCCTGGTGTTCCGGGTTCGACGACTCGACGTGCGAGGATGTCGGCATCGATTATGGGGAGAGAGTAGGGCGGGGAAGAGAGGATGGAGGATACAGTCGATTTGCCGGTCGCGATCGAGCCTGTGAGGCCGAGGAGGAGCATTTTGTCCTTTTTTACGCTTTAGTTGGGTCTGCGAGTGGGTGTCGAGATTTGTATGAACAGAGTAAATGTAAAATGTGCTGTTAGAAGGTGAGGATGGAGAAGTGGTTGGAATGAAGTGGGATGGGATGACGCGATATCTGATCGCGGGGCAGAATAAGGTGCCGAGCTCCTCGGCTGGACGGGCGGTGAAGACAGGGGTTGAAAAGGGGCTGCTTTACTATAACGTTCACTTCTTATAGCAGAATTTAGCTTCTGGGACGCATAAGAAACACGTCGTATTAATATCACCCAAGCAATTGCGTTGACAATTACACAATATAATTCTTAGATCATAGTCTCACTTCATTACCACCAACCATGCAAGCATGTGACATTTCAATGTTCAAACAGAGACACGGTATTCCGAAATCGTATTCATTTACTCATATCGTTTGTCCTCTGACCGCACATCATGACTATCGTAACCTCGTTAAATCAATGGTTGAGAAGTGTTACCCCTTGCATGATTGAGTAGATTACCTGAACTCCCAACCAATGCAATCATATTGACTCGATCGACCTGTGCCTACTGCTTCTCTTCTTCGACGGTGTCACGCTTTATTGTCGAAACTTCTTCGGGTATTGGTGCGGAGCCGTTCTCTTCCGCCGTATCTGGGATCTTGTTCCCAGGCTCCTCGGTCCCAAGATTCATGACCTTCTGCTCCTCGTCAACGAAAACTAGCTCTTCGATCTCTTTGGCTTTGATGGGTAAGTCTGGCTCGACATCCTTTGCAGATTGTTCATCCTTCTTGCTGGAGTCAATCTTCTCGTTCTCCTCCGGTACTTCATCTTCAACGTCCGCATCAGTGCCGTCAGTGTCTTTCTCTACCATCTCCACTTTCTCGTCTTCTTTCCCTTCGTCCTCCTCATATATCTTCAGACAGAGTCCCTCATCTTTACTGTATACCCTGAATCCAACTATACAGACTGCATTCCAAGGATCAGGCTCATCGTCTTCATCCTCATCTCTGTCTCTTGACTTGCTCGGCGCAGGTGTGCTCGTAGCCGGTAGAGCCGCTTTCGATGTCGGGTCGTCGTCGGAATACATATCGTCGTAGTCGGATATAGGACTAGCGCTAGAGTCGCCATCCGAAGTGATGTATTGCTGGCGTTGACCCTGGGTGTAGTCATGCGGAGATGAAAATTGTTTCCGTTCACGCTCGTAGACTTGCGGAGGTCGATCACCAGACCTTTCAATTATGATTACTTCATCGCGAGGAGAGTTCGCAATGGAGCTCCCGTTTGGGGTCTCAGGCGTAAATTGAGAGATATCCGTGACAGACATATCGTCTGTTTGTACACCTTTATGGGTATCTTTCGAGACCTCGGGAACTGGAACAGCGGCTTTGATCGTCTTTTCGGATTCGGCACTTGATGATGTGCTTCGGTCATCTGTCTGTATGCCTCTGTCCTCTCTTGTCAAGACTTCCTTGGCGTCCTCAGTTTGAACAGCTTGGTCCTTCGGCTCCTCTTTTTCTTTCTCTTTCGCTTCCACCTCGTCTTTCGCGTCTTTGCGCTCACGCTTTTCGCGATTCTTTTTGAGTTGCTTTCGCATAATCTCTCGGCCGAGATGTCTCTTCTCCCACTTCTTGCGCCTAGCTGCAATCCTGGCTTCTCTAGCTTTTGCCTTGCCTTCGGCCCTTTGGCGGGCAACTTTTGACTCCATGTATATGGCACCTTTGCTATGAGCCAGGTCGTAGGACATACCGACCTGAGCGAGTTTTTCATTCTCTGTTCGGCGCCTACACTGGTATTTGATGACATCTTCCACCGACTGGGCTCCATTATCACGATCTGCGACGACCATGATATAGACAGAATAGGTCCCTGCTGCCAAAGACTTGAGTTCTGTAACGACGCTTCGCGACATTAAATAATTGCCATGACTACGGACAATGTAATCGTTCTCATCTGGCGAGTTTACTTCATGCAGGCGGAATTGCAGTCTGAAATTATACTGTCCTTGTAGACCATTGAAATATCGATCGTCAAGTTGACTAAGAACAAGGACCACGGGTGATTCTTTCGTCAAGACGATTCTGAATTTCTGTTCATATTCGGCCTTCCAGGGTACTTCCACACTGATCCACTTTTGGGTGATACGCCAATCTGGTGAGTCCATGAAAAGACGGGTACGATCGAAATGCTGGTATTTTCGAAGGAGATCCTGGTAAGAAATCCAGAACACACTATCGTTACCGAATTTGTGATTTAGTTCAAGCTGGATTTCAGGGGTAAATTCCTTGCTGCCATCGGACCAGGCACCTTCCCAATTGCCTTTCTTTCCTTTGCCCCAAGGATTACTAGTATTGCACATTAGCATCTATCTGTATGTCACTTACGAGGGGACTGACCGGAGCTTCAGTAAACGCTGCCCGGTTGAAATCTCTCGTGCTTCCATAATAACATATGCATGTCCTTCAGAGATACCATCTCGATTGCCATAGCCTCCACCTAGGAGGCCGGTTGAGCAACCGAACAAAAACTCCTTGTTGACTTTTATAATTTCATTGTTCCAGAACTCGTCCGTATCAAGAATATCAGACGTCAATAGTTCAGTAGTCACGCCGCCAGTCAGATCCTCAACTCCTTCACTAACCAAAAGTCAGTAAATACTAAGCTAATAAACGACAGGTAGGATCTCACCCTATCCAACCACCGGCCAATGCTGCATAGTCACCACTACCAGCTTATTAGCATAATGAAAGCCATTTTTGTTGCGGGGAGCTCCGGAGCTGGGAGCTGTCTTAGGAGTTTAGTCATAAGGAGAAACGGGATGTCTTAGCTCTTGAGACAGCTCTCGGCTCTGGAGCTTCTATGTAAAAAAAAAACAGCAATTTAGTATGAGAATAAAACGTACTGTGCCTTGGCGTAAGCTTTCTCGAGAAGTGGTAACCAAGTTTCATTTTGGTCGCGACATTGCGCGAAGAACAATGACTGCGATCCAGTTTGGTACGTCTGTCGATACTCCTTCTCCACATCTTCTCGGTCGGTTTGCTCTAACAGATGGCGTTGGACAGACGGCGAGTCCCAATCTGGGGATTTCAGGTACAGTTTATCATCAATAATGGAGATGATCCATTCGCCATCTGCAAAAGATTAGCTTACATACAAGACGAAGGCCGTATTGATGGGCGTAGAAATAAAGCTTAGATAAAAAAAAATCAAACGTAACGAGACAGAAAACCGATGAGCGGAAGAGCCACTGGGTTTCCGGCACACTCATGCATATATTAGAAATTAGAAATTGTTCTTTGTGCAAAAGACTGCCTTACCTCGATGAAACACAAAGCCGTATATTCCAATTTCTGGAGATGTTAGTTATTGTCACAGCACAAATAAAATAAGACCTACTCGTGTCATACTCAACGCAGATTCTCTGGATGCCAACTTCCATATTAGCCAAAGCTGTCAAACTGGCCATGAGCCAACAATCTCCTAAACTTCCTTGCTTCACATCTGCAGGAGATATTTTGTCTTTCAAGTATGTGGGTGATTCGAAAATTTCATGCACCCGCTTCACGGCCTTCGGCACATTCGAAGTTGGGTTCGCAAATGCACGTCCACTAATCTCGAATTTGCTCTCCCCAAGACCATTAAGGCAGTATCCCTTCTCCCATTTCAGATCCCAATCAATATCGAAATCTGGGTCTCGGTATCGCATATTCACCCTCCGACACTCCTTTATAAGCTTCCACACTCTTGTCCGACATTCTTGCACAGCTCTTTCGAAGTCTTCAGAGACGAGAAGGTTGGTATGTCCGGGCTTAGGCACTTCTTTGGTCGAAGGGTCGGGAGAGCTTTTCGTAGTTGGGGGTGCGAATGGCAGAATGACAGTCGCTTTGCTGAACTTGGGTACGGAGAAGCGCTGCCAAATTTTGTTGATGCTTTCTTGAGGTGGCAATTTCTTCTTCTTTTTCGTCTTGGGTTTTGCTCCGTATAGTGGTGGTGGGGGTGGAGGAGGAGCGCGATGCCCTCTTCTGCTATTGTCCGACTCATCTGAATCGGCGACGGACGACATTTTGTTAGCTGGAAGGAGAACTAGATAACACGATTAACGGTAATAGAGGTGTTCTCTTGCAGAGCGATAGCAAAAGAATAAAAAAGAGGTTTCGGAGCAAAGACCTGCCTGTGCGTGACACAGGATCAGGTTATATTCGGTGTGGTACTGTGCTGACAGCCTTGCGACTCATCGGCGGTCATCAAAACCATCCTTTCCTTGAAAATGCAGACTGCTAGCTTGAAGCTGAACCAGGCAGAAGTAGTGGGCAAGTGAGCTTCCGCTATCTCAATCTTCTTACCGTGTTGCCTCAACAAGGTCTGGGTTTGGGGGAGGCCATTCGCTTCTGGGTGACCAATATGCAACCAGCGGGCATCGGATCCAGCCAAGGGAAAGCCTCAACCATTCTGCGCCAGCGACGCCATCCTCAGTCCTGTCAGCACCTTTTTAGGTGACTCCTATGGCCTGTAGGTCTGAAGGCCTAGGAGGTCTTTTCAGCCGCAGAAGTCTCCTGACCGAGTCCTTACCTGGAGTGCGAGAGTGCGCACTTCACAGCCTCATTGGCAGCCTTGAATGATCGTCACTGACGTGTCCCTGGTTCGTGGATCGCAGAGTGCGAAGAACATCAGGCGGGGCTCTAGTCGGCATGGAAAGAATGTGAGACTGCAGATGGGTTCTCGCGATACAAGGCGGTAGCTTGGACGATTGATAGGCTGTGGTAATAGCGCAATGTTGTGGCGACTGCGGTGACTACTACGAGTAGAAATGATTCAGAAGGAATTGGAAGGCGGCGACTTCTGCAGTGGGTGCACGGACAGCGTCTGAGAGTGTCCTTCACCGAAAAGCCACGGAACGACACAATTGAGACCTTCTTAAAACTAGACCAAGAAACAACATAACTAGGAGGATAGGCAGTACAATTGATAGCATTCATAATCAAGAGGAAGGAAGCTTGATTGCCTCCTTATGTACTAGGTACTTTGGAAGCAGACGTCTGTCTGACTAGTTTATCACATGACCGGTCATCCGACCATGCCAACGTCTGCCAACATGGAGACTGGATCTTACTTGGTAGCTAGGATAAATAAGTGTACCCATGAGGGGTATAGGAGCATAGGAGTTTCGACCAATCAGTGATCTGCTTTTGCTCGATTTGTATGTGGAAAGTGCTAGAAGTATAAACCCTCAAGGGTACACTTATTTATCCTACCTAAGTACAACTGCATCTGACTGCATGAGGCCCAGACATGTCATCTGCTCACTTACTGAATGCATGGGAATGAAGTATTCGATGAACAGTGATCAAGCTGCCATGTTCGTTGCTTCTGCTGCTAGTATGGCCTAAGAGCCGCTGCAGGAACAAGTACTCCAAAGAAGTTTGTGGCTCAAGGGTATTTGTCCAATCGATATATAGCTGCGCTTTTCTTCAAAATGGAGACAAGGGGGTAATTCACAACCGGGGTATAGAAATGGGAACGTGATGTTTGAAGCCCCGTTCGCGTCTTTCATGGGTTGTTCTGAGCGTCGAAGGTCCATTAACCAGCATGCCCGCATGAGTGCACTGTCTGGCAGCAGGACGACTATTCAAAATGCCGAACCAGCATAAGATACGAGTCGCGATTTGACGAAAATTGAGTGTACATATAAAATGCACTAAGCACATTCCAAAAGCTGTTTACCCCTGACTTCCACACCAGTAGTTGCGAACTAGGAAACGATTTAGCTCTAGCTCTAATCCTTTATTCTTGTTTCTCGTTTAATATTAGAGATCAACGGCAGGGGTACCTAGGTAGATGTCATAGTCATGAGTGCTCACTCCTCTCCATTTCACCTTTCAACGACATGATCCGGGTAGATACCTCGTCTTTGATAACATCGATTGATCGAACCACAATACTTAATCCTCTAAGCTTTCTACTCACAAGCTTTCTGTATGCTGAGCTTTTCATTAGCGACTAAGAGGAGGACTGTTCGGTTAAAACAAGGCTCTGAGGTCGAACCAGTCTTGAAATGATCGAGACAAGACCGTCTAATACTGTGTGGAAAATTTGATAGTGTGTATGTTTGAGGACATGTAGCTAAGACTTGCTATTTGCGTTGTCGAATCTGGCTTCAGTCAACGGAGTAATAAATATCCTTGAGTGACCCTTTTATGATCAAAACATCTTCCTAGCCTAAGGATATACAATAAAGAACCCACTACCTGCAAAGCTGTTTACATAGGACGTCACTTATTCACCATTACGGCACACCATAAAAAACGCCCCTCCCATTCGTCCCCACAAACACCAACCCCTCCTTCTCCCAACTCGCAGCCAAACAATTCGCACTGGCGCTTCCAAACCCATTCGCTGGGTCACTAATTGTACTCCAACTCTTCCCTTCATCAGCACTAACCCTCAACGCTGCCATCCCACCAATCGTATTAAAAGAATAGACATTCGTGCCATTTCCCATCCCCTTCCCAACCGCTATTGCATTTCCACTTTGTACGTGAGGACTTTGAGTAAAACTAGTTCCAGAATCGGTAGAAAGGTAGATTCCAAGATCAGTGCTTAGCCAAACGGTACCAGCAACAGCTGGATGAACTGCCATTTTTACGCCGCCATAGGAAGTGACTTTCGCTGTGCGTGAGAATGTCTTGCCTCCATCTCCAGAAACGAGGATGCCGGTTGTATCACCAGCGTAGAAATATGCCGGATTAACTTTATCTGCCACGACCACTGCATTGGATGGCAAGCTCGTGATCGTAGTGCTTGCATTACCAGTGACTCGCAGCGATCCTTCAGATGAAGCCCATACGATAGTTGATGCATCGGCAGCATATGCAATCGAGCCTCCAGAGGCTGTAGATGGTACGTTAGTGACGAGGGTCCAATTCTTCCCTGCATTCGTAGAAGTTGCAAGTTGTGAGTTTCCGATCCTGAGGACGTTCTGGGGGTCGAGGCCTGCGAAGTCGAGTGATGTGGTTGTGCTCCAGAATGGATTCACGAAGCTATTTTCTGGGGTTTTGTCTAGGTCATAGTGTACGAAACCACCGTCGTCTCCTACTGCACTGATCAGAGGGACGCCGATTCCAGGAGGCGAGATAAGATTCTGAACGGATTCTTCTTCGATTCCGTCAGCGAGAGAAGAGATGTGAATATGCGGCCAGGAATCGAGGTTGTGGGAGCCATAGATTGTGACTCCAGTCCCGTAAAGGAAGTGCTGGCTGTCAAAGGGGTTAATCTCGAGCGATTCAACCATCCAGCCTAGAATCTTAGTGTCGGTTAATGGGCGCTGATTGTTGATCCAGGGCGCCTTGTCTGTCTACTTGCATTGTCAGATGTACTAAACCGATTCTCAGGTGTAGCTTACATCGTAGGTGTAGTATTTACTTTGCGTCCCGTTTACATAGTCCCATATTGTTGTCCAAGAGGAACCCTACTAAGATCAGCTACCATTTTGGTTGCATGAGAATGACCACTTACGGAGTCAGTACTCTTGAAAATTTGAACATCGGGGTACCACATATTCATTGCGGCAACCACCAATGTACCTGGGTGTTGAGAATCTAGCGCCAATCCTCCGTATCCAATTGCCACATTGTTCTTTGCAGCCCAAGCTGGGGTGATATCCGTGAAAGACCCATTCGATGACAAACGGTAAACGTATCCAAAGCCAGCACTGTAAGGACCAGACTCGCTATTGTAGGAGATATACAATGTCTGTTCGGCTTTGGAGAATTTCATTTTGTGAGGAAAAACACCTGTTGGTTGGCCAAACATTGCTGTCCATGTCTGCCCTGCATCGTTCGAGACCCATGTTGATGCATTTCTATCTGCCGTACCAGCATATATTCTAGAGGTGAAGCCATTCCTTAGTAGCGAAGTGGAATCGAATGTTATTGCTGTTATACCATTGAGATCGTTGCTGATGCCCGAAGTATCCGTAGAATCAGCTTGATATGTTCCCACTGCTGTGAAACTGGTGACTTTCTGAAAAGATATGCCTTGATCAACACTTCGCCAGAGGCCATTTCCACTTCGAGCCCCGAAATATATAACTTTGTTGTTGTTCGGGTCTATAGCAAGTCTTTCGCCCATGCCCCGTCCAGGCATATTCCCACCAGCTTTGAAGGGGAGTGGTGTTCGAGCCCACGTCTTGCCATAGTCTTGACTTCGTAGGATGGAGGCATTATTTGGATCCCAGCTGTTTGTGTACATGCCCACCGTGATATACACCCTTCCGGGATCAATTGGATCTGTCGCAAGGGCGTCTACTCCCCAGTCATGCCTATCAATATATCAGATCCTGGGCTTAACTTCGAAGAGGAACAGACGTACCAGGATGTGTCATTGGCATAATCTTGAAGCGGAGTCCATGAATCATCTGTATTGAGTCGGTAAAGCCCTCCAATATCAGTCCTCGCATAAGCGACTCCTTTCTCTGTTGGATTGAATACAATGCCTGGTGTAAATCCGCCCCCTCCACCAATCTTGACATTTTTCCCTATTTTAATTAGGTCCAAGCTCCCGACCCCTCAGGGTCCCGTGCCATTCTACTTACAGGTATAACCAGAGACAGCGGAAAACAGAACACTACCAAGGTAAAACGGAGAATGCATGGTGAATATGTACAGAGAAGTGAAGAGTGTTTGGAGAAATCCTCATCCGAGGAAAACAAAATTTCTATACATATTGGGGATGACTTTCTATTTCTTGTTGCAGATACAGGGCAGGAACTTCGGTACCACATCCCGAGATTGAAGCTTAATTGCCCTTGAGCCTATATCGTTTCCCCACAATCCTCTGAGTGTTGTGAATGATGGGACGGGAAGGCATTCAGGTACAGCGGGTGAAATGCGGGGTGGAAAAACAATGTAAGGTGCACATCAATCGAGTTCTGCCTAAAGACAAATATGCTATCGTCCGCAATCTTTTCCAAATGCGATTGGCGGGAGAAAGTGCAGAGAGGAAGGAAGACGTGTCTAGACGTGAGATGTTCAATATGGAAGAAAGAAGAGCCGCTCTGGGCGCGTTCGAGACTTCCTTGGGGACAGAGGCGTTTGTGTGGGGTTGTGGCTGGGGAGCGAGATTGTGACCCCGCAATGTGGCTTGATGTGGGTGATGCTCCGGGGAGACAGCGAATGCAATATTGTACACAATAACGGTATACGAACATGCATAAAGCGACAGCCACAAAGGATCACTGTGACCAAGAGCTAGGAGATAGGTGCGTGAGCTCCTGGTTCGAAACCTTCCTCCCGGACGAAAGGCTCTGGCATGGGATAATTGCCCCACCCCCGTACGGTGTACCCTCCAAGTGGAAGGAGTCTTAGGGTGGCACAGTCCAACATCAAACGCAAGCAAGCGCAGGTGCATGTTATTAGACCTCTTCTAAGCCAAAGAATATATTCCGAAAGTGTGGTTACCAAAACAACACGCAGCACGGCAGCGGAAACTTTTAGCCTGCAGCTTCATTTACCAAGAGATTTCAACAACGGTCGAGAGTGCGACATGCAACAAACAGTCTTTTTGCTTGCACAATACCCACGTGAGATTGACATGCCGTTTTGTGGCTTTGCTGAAGGATAATCCTATGTCCGAGGCCTTGACTCCGGAATTTTGGAGCATCCGTTGGATTAGAGCTTGGACTCAACTGATCGCCTGAATGAAAAGTCATCATTCAGCTTCACAAAATCAGCATCGTCAGGCAGGAGGTCTGCTCTGACTTCGACAGGCTGTCCACCATGTTTCATGAAGAAATTCCCTTGAGAAAAGGGCAGCTTGAGACGTAGAGTATGGTTTGGGTACCACTGGGCCTGTGTTCTGATTAGCACTTAACTGACCCAAACAGCGGCAACTCAGCACGATCTTGCAACTCGGAATGATATCCAAAAGGGTCCCAGCTTACCTGATAACCCAAAGCAAGCATGATTCTATAATTTTCGCTTTCGTTGGGCATACCACTGCTCGCCAGAATCTCAGAGTTAGTGTAGCGCTTTAAGACAGTTCGAATAGTACTGTTATAGCCCAAGGGCAGTCGGACATCCATGCGTCTGACGCAGTCTCAGAAGACATGGAGGACGAGGGAACGCTTCTGGAAGAAAATGAGACAACTTACGCATGCCACGTGCGCAAATCCCTCAACATAATATCTCCTGGCTCGCAAGAAGGCTGGATAGGAGGTCTGATCTTGCGTCGTTCTTCAATCACTTCAGGAAGAACATCGCAGGTAGGGTCTCCCACGACAAGTCTCGCATTGGCCAGCTTCGAGTCTGCAGTAGCAATCTTTTGCTGTGTTCCAACAGTATGGGCATGGGAGCCGAGCCAGAACTCAGTGGATCCGGTGGTTGGATTGAAAGGACAGAGTGGGACATTTGCGATGACGAAGAACGGACACTGTGTGATATCAGCTATTGCTTTTTCACAGAGTACGGTACGCTTACTTGTGGATGGTAGAAAGTTATGTCTTTGTGGACTGGCTGTCTAAGCCCATTGGTTCGAGGCAGAGCGTTATTGCCAGTGAGAAAATTCCATATCGGCTTGGAACCAAGATACCTTGTACGGGTCAGAGAAGTGGAAAGCTTGTCAATTCCCAACAGACACTCATTGACTCACGTATTCATGAGCTGAATAACAAAAGGATTGAAAAACACATCATTGTACAACAAATCTGGTTCTTTGAGAGGAGGAGCTTGAAGAATGTTCGCTTAAAGTGTTAGTCTTGTCTTTTCAAGGGAGAGTCGGCTTACAATTCACGCCTTGGTTGAAAGGCTTTAGTTTATTCTTGAGAAGGTGATCTGCGTCTTTGTACATGTATTCATTAAGATGCTTTATATGTTTAATGTCGACTACCGACTTGAGAACCACAAAGCCATCTTGGTGGAGTGCTTCAAGAGCTGCCTCAATGTTTGGACTGTCATAGGCACATGCTTTGAGCTCCTCTAGAGTGGGATGGATTTGTCGAGGAGCATCTTCGTTCTGAGGGATTGTAACGGCCATCTCTGTAAATCGACTTGATTCTTTTGAGCGTCAGAATTTCGGTGGGTAAAGTTAGAAGATACTTTTCGTGATACTTTCATTTCATCTGAAGGGCCACTCCCTTTTACACATTGAAGCTCGAAGATCGGACGTATACGGCGAACCCAATCTGGCTTAGCGGGGATCTCACGCCGAGCCCGCCATCCCAACGTCAGATCAGCGACACACCTCCAAGAGCCTCTCGAAGTCTGTTCTTTCTTTGATATACCCCACACCGTCCAGACTCGAGCCAAAGAATGGACATCAGTGTGTTTCTCCCCACCTTTGCAGGTTCGCGCCCGCGTCGTCGTTGGACGTTGCGATAAGATCCTTGAATTGCCACGCTGATCGGCGAAGGCAGACTGGCCCCTTGCCATCAAGGGTCTGGTTTAGGAAGCTGTTCGCACGATTTGACTTTGCATACCGACTTTAACTGGCTGGCCTGGTTGCGACTCCACCAATCGGTGTGTCGTCTAACTTTATTCTGCCTAGAAATGAGACGGAAAGGCCGAAAGCTTCGCGATGGCGACGGCGCCGTTATCTCCAGAATGGTATCTGAGTGGATACGAAGCCTAGTTCTGAATTAATGGGTCGCATCATGAGCTGCCTCTTCCATCTGACACTCATTAGCCTGTCTTCTACCTCCTTTCTGCTCTGTGTTGTTGTTCTATATATCTGTTAGGGGTCCTTCTCGATCATATCTGGGGCGCAGAGTGAGATCCCAGTGAGCATCTTACCCCGCAAAACCACGACACAGCTTGCCATTAGGATTAGTTGCCGCAGTCATGGGCGTCACCGAATTTAAGTCAACTGTCGCGGAGAAGACCACCGTTTTCAAGAACGCTTTTCGAAGTCGTGAGGGCTTCAAATACTGGATTGAAACTCATGATACTGCCCTTGACCAGCATCGACATCCAGACTCGAAGCAGACATGGAGCAATGAGGACCTCGATCCAACACCACCAGAAAAGAGGACCTGCAAGTCAAATCGAATCTGAGCCAGATGGCTTTGCTGACGATTTTCAGGGCGCTGGTGGAATTACGTCACGTTCTACACTGGACTCTCGTTTGGAAATTGGACATTGGGAAGTACCATGATCGGCATTGGACTTAACTGGTATCAAGCGATTCTGATCGTACGTTTATTCTCATTAAGTTGCTATTTTCTTCTTCTATGAAGGCTCCGGAAGCTGGGAGCTGTTTCAGGAGCGGCATGCTCGTTTGTCCTTCCGTTGTCAGCTCTTAAAACAGCTCCCAATCTCCAGAGCTCCATACGAATTTTTAGGATTTTACAGTGCTAATTCGTTGGTTAGATCTTTGCCAGTCAAATGATCTCCTCAATTGCCATGTTCTTCAACTCCAGATGCGCGAGCGTCTATCACATAGGCTATCCCGTCGTCGCTCGAAGCGTCTTTGGGATGTGGGGCAGCTACTACTTTGTCGGTGCTCGGGCTGCGTTGGCAGTTATTTGGTATGGTGTGCAATGTGAGTCCCCGCCCCCATACATTGGGTTTGATCTAATTTCGACCAGTATATTCTGGAGCAAGCTTCATGGCAAACATACTCCGCTGCATCTTCGGTCATAGTTATACAGATATCCCGAACCATATCCCAGAATCAGTCGGCATCACTTCCGCGGGCATGCTAGCGTTCTTTCTCTTCTGGCTGGTACACTTCCCGTTCTGTGCGTTTAGACCCTACCAACTACGATCCTTTTTTTGGTTCAAGGCTATTATCATTCTTCCTGCTGTATGGGGCCTCTTCATCTTCTGTATGGTGAATACCAAGGGCCATATTGGGACGCTTTACGAGTCCAAAATCAAGGGGACCCAGGGCTGGTTCATAATGTACGCTATCAACAGTGGCATGGGAAACACAGCAACTTTAATCACTAATCAACCCGACATCGCACGTTGGTCCCGAACTAAATCCGGAGCTCAATGGTCACAATTGATCAGCAATCCTATCGCTGTCACGCTTTCCGCATCTCTTGGCATTCTCGCCACAGCTGCTATTAACAATAGCTGGGGGCTGGACTTATGGAATCCATGGGATTTGCTTGGTGCTATTCTCGACAGATACTGGTCAGGCAGTGTCCGGTTCGCTGTCTTCCTTTCTGCCTTCACATGGATGGTATCCATTTTGGGAACGAACATCGCAGCGAATATGATTCCATTCGGATCCGACAGCAGCATGCTCCTCCCGCGCTACATTACCATTCCACGGGGACAATTCATTGTCGAATTCCTTGGGTTTGCCATTTGTCCCTGGAAGATCCTTGCTTCAGCATCTGTCTTCACGACCTTCCTATCGGGATATGGTCTATTCATGGCGAGCGTTGTTGCCGTCATGATCTGCGATTGTGAGCCCCTCTGATAAACTAATTTTTAATTCATACTCACAACAGCTCTAGATTATCTCCTCACTAAAGGCAACGTGTTCATTGGACATCTCTATAATGGATCTCGGACCAATAAACACTACTACTACCACCGCGGCTGGAACATACAAGCTTTGATCGCCTATATCTGCGGCATCGTCCCACCATTCCCTGGTTTTGTCGGTACGCTCGGCGCTCATGTCTCGACCAGCGCTACGGATCTCGGACGTCTAGGCTGGCTGCTGTCATTCGGGGTTAGTTTCGTAGTGTATTTCGCAATCTGTACTGTCTGGCCGACGAAGAACCAAAGAATCATCAAAGAGATGGGTCTCGGCTGGGAGCAACAGAGTAGTGACACGATAATCGCCGAAGATGGTACGGAGATTGTGGAGGAGGGAAGTCAAGTGAGGGCGAGGGATGAGAGTTCGGATGATATTGTTAGGGAGCAGCAGTTCGGCCAGGAGAAAATGTAGTGTAAGGAAAGCAAATCATTGTCCTTGGCCATGTCCCTCCTTTGAATTGAGAACCGTCTTTACAATAGGCTTTGTGCATAGGATCTTGCAGTTTCAGCACGTGATCGTCGGTTGATAAGAAGCACTTTCTAGACATAATTATTCCTGGACAAAGAAAGGAGTTGTTCTCTCATATACGACTTGATTCCCGGGTGATACCTAGGTACTTGCGTATGCTTCAGATCTTCAAGTAAATCACGTGATATTTCTGGAATAGATCAACATTTCTGTACAACACTTATTCAACTCGTCGCAAATCATCGGCTATCGAAACAATTTCGCGTCTCAAAAAAGCGACATTAGAGCCCAGCAGGCACTCGTCCACTTTACTACTCTAATACAGCTTCCGCGAACAAAACAAGGAAGGACAAAACATGTTCAATGACTCACGCTACTCCCCACAACTCCTTTCCGCGCTACATTACACTAAATACCTATGATCCGACTTGGAGCGAGTACTTTAGTGAACGTCAGCTAAAGAATAACACTCAAACATATGCTATAATCATAAGGATACCACATACCAGCAGCTTCAAGAAACATGTGACATAGTTTTACAATTACAGGAGGATGGGAAAGTAGAAATCCTCACACTATCTTGTACATTTATTCCCTAACAATATACTTTGGAACAGTGAAAATCATGGCCCATCCAGGCTGCAATATCTACCACGTGTCAGGACCAAAGTGCGCCCCAGCAGCAACCACAGACTGCACAGCCGTATCCTGTGCATCCATTGTTGCACTGACGATCGAATTACCCCACCAATCTGGTCCCTGGACACCACGCAGAGTGAAGACGAAAAAGATGAACAGTGTGCTCAACGCCAAACCCAAATCTAATCCAGAACTGGTCAAATAGTTAAGTCGAGACCACCATCCAAAGTGGCGTTGTCGAATCACTTTCTGGAAAATGAAGCCAATAATACCCCAAGAAAGGTAGTTGAGTGGAGTGGCTGGGGGAATGGATCCAGCCCCGCCAAATATCAAGGGAGCCATGAGGTATTTGACAGGAGACTTGGGCCATTTTCGGGCAGCGAAGTAGATAAATGCGGGTGTGATGGCACCGACGAGGAAGAACCAGAAGAGACCGGAGTAGATCTGGCCAGGAGAGAAGATGCGTTGGGGACCGATGAGGCCCCAGATCACGGAGGCTGAAGGAACATCAGTAGATTGTCTACGGATCTGGAGGGGAATTGCCTACCGGAGAAGAAAACTCGTCCACCTGGGCATGTGAAATGCTCAGTCTGATGAGGCGTACAAACATCTTTGATGTTGGTGAGCGCGAAGTTGAGCACTGCGACCTGGATGAAGCAGGAGAATGTCGTCGCGACAACTTGTGCCATGAACATTGTACGTGGTGGAATCTATAATAGTTAGCAGATGACTCTGACAGTTTAAAATGACGGAACGTGCCTTCATATAGTGGCCAAACTTGAGATCAGAGACGAAACCAAGAGCCTGGGACCTATAGAAATCGGATTAGCGGGCGAAAATGATGTGCTACATAGCTAAACATACATAGTAATGTATCCATATGTCTTGAACATCATCAAGGCAAGTGGTCGTCCTGGCTGGATGTAACCGAAGATAAACTCAGTGAGGACGTTCAGGCCGATCTGGGTGTTCGTGATTGCTTGAATGATGCCAATGGGCAAAGAGAATACGAATGAGATGCCAAGTGCCAATAGGAAGGCCCACCATGCTGTAATTCGTTAGCCCACATCAAAAGAAATAGTAACTAAGGATTGATGAAAATCCTCCAAATACTTACTTAGATTGGTAGGGAAGGCAAGGACGGTAACCAGACTGAGAGCGATCATGACAGCGAATAAAGCCATATACCACCATGTTGGCGCTTCTTTATACTTGCTCATCAATTTCATATGAATATCAGGTTCCTCCTTGGTGCTGTTTCGGAATTGTTGCCAGATCTGCTTCCCATGATTGAGGTAGGTGTATACGACCAAAGAAGCAATCGCCGCGAATGAAAGCCCGTAAGAAAGAGCGAATGTTGTTGACAAGAACAACGGCGAGTATGCTTTGTAGGCCGCGAGATCAAGAGTGAATTCTGGAGTGAGGATTCTCGTTACATTGTAGGAGACACCCGTATTGTCATAGGTTGTGCTGTCACTCATAGGCAGGAACTCAGCACCCCATGTTCCAGTGTAATGCAGGGCTGATGCTCCGATGATGAAGAAGATGACGACACCAATCAATGTATTTGCAATAGCGAACCACGGAGGAATCAGAGGAGATCCAACGAAACCGGATATTTGAGTCCAGTCGAACGTGATGGGAAGAAGCGAGAGTCCACTCGTCCCTCCGAACAATTGATTGACGACAGGATTGTTTGGTGCGATCCAAGTAGCGAAGGCAAAAACGCTCAAGAATTGCATGAGGAAGCCGGGAATGAAGTAGCTACCCAACGAATTAGCATTATAAAATTCTAAAAAATCCTAGGGAGCTCCGGGGATCGGGAGCTGTCTCGAGAGCTGACAAACGGGAGGACAGATGGGCATGTCACTCCTGAAACAGCTCCCAAGCTCCCATAGAAGAAATCAGCAAAGTATCAAGAGAGTAAGCTCACTACACGAAAGCGCCAACGCATATGTATCCGAACCATCGGTAACGAGGGATAGTGCCGCCTAGAATGGTCGGGTCTGGCTTGAAGGCGGACTTCTCGTACATTGCGTTCATAAGAGTGACGCTGACCAGATTTCCAGGCCATATCATAGCTGCAGGGTAGCTGGTAAATGTTAGCTAGGAACACCTGAAGCAAGGAAGGAGTGCATACACCAAGAACTTGCGCATCATTCCTGCAATGCCATATCCAATCGATTGTGTCGAGATGACCAATAGGAGCTGGAAGAGGATCCCGAAGTCTTGCTTATAGAAGGAAATTTGAGCAAGGAGAATGTCAGTAGCATACGCCGCGCTAAAACTGACGCTAGCCATGACAACAATGATTGAATGCTCCTTGATGTTGAATGGGCCTGGGTTGAGAGACCATTTGAGCCCAAAAGTCTTGAATTGATGTGTTGGCATAACCTTAGCCCATCCATGACCCAATGGCCACGCAATAATCTGTGCTACCAATGCACCAAGGCCAATTGACGGATTACGCAGGGAGAACAGAGTATTCATGGAAGCTCCAACGATGACCAAAGTCATCCCAATCACCCAGGCTCGGATTGTGTTGGCTGGGACATCCTCATCGTAGTTGTGGACAGCGGCACGGACCTCAGGATAGGCAGAGTCCTCTATCTCCTTGAAGGCAATATCATCATCGAAAGATGAAGTATCGAGTATCGCCGACTCTATCTTGTCCTCTGGGTAGTTGGGATCTAGAATAATTAGCAAGTTTTTGTCTAATCAGTATGACAAACATACCCCATGTTGACAAACGTTCCTTGAGATCAGTCACAGGATCCGATTGTCTGTTATCATATCTGGAGACCGCAGTTCCAATGTTGACCTCACGACTGCTGACCTCGACATCATCCATCTTTGGATTCCAGTCCTTGTCATCATTTAACTCTGTATATTGTCGTGTCCTCGGCGCTGTCGTTCCTGACGACTTCCCATCGAATTGTAAGGCCATAATGTTGGATGGCCGGGCAACACGGAGAACGATCAACGGTCTGAAGAGCCATTTTCATAAGGCATGGAGGACATATAAGACAGGAAACCGATTGAACTCTCTCTAGCCATCAGCACGACCCACTCAAAAAAGAGACGTACCGCACGGGAGGATCTCTGACTTACGTGAAGCACAATGGTTGCGGGGGAGGGGTTACTTCAGATAAGATACTTTGCTGAGATTCGCCTGTTCTTAATTCAAGCCGTGGGGTGGATAAATCACGGATGTTCCCCTTGATTCTGGGCAACCATAAATGATCTTCGCATGCGATCCCCTACTATATCAAGCAGTAAACTTCCATGCAGGAGATCTGCAAGGGCCCAGTCCGCTAGGATGGATGGTACCACTGCCGAGACTAGTAGGCCCTGTCAACTGGTGATTGGATACCCCAAAGTGTATAACCAAGAAAGTAAATCAAAAGATAAAAGCTGCTACAACATTGTCTATGCATTCTGTGTGAAACAAATCTGCGGCGCAGAGAGGAAACAAAGTTATCATGCACTAACAAGTGGCAACACATAAGCTTCTACAAACGAAACAAGGCACTAAGACTTCTTCCTTGGTTTTATGAATTTATCTCGTGCTAGACGATTTGTGGGAGTCGCACTTGCTGTCAAAAAGTAGCTATTTATGTCTTCCCCATACGAGCAGTGATTTACCTCCAGGACTCAGACTTCACGGGCCTATATGGATGGCAGCTGAAAGCCATATTGAACCACGGAAAAGGTTCTGGGAAGCCTTGCATCTTGAGACAAAAGATAGCGGGTGGCAGATATCCTAAAGTAGTTGATGGCAAAAATGTCTAAAGCATAATATTGCATTCCGTCCGGGTCAATACGCATTGCCAGATTGAAGCAGAAGATGTCGTCGAAGCGTCTCAGAAAGCGAGCGGGGCGGCAGTACTTACCTCCGTCGGGGCGCAAGCTAGCCTGATAGGGACTAGGCGGGGTAATCTTTCCGAGAATCTTTGCGGACAGACCTCACCTCAGTCGAAGCATATCGACCCCCACGACCGATATCATGGCCACACAATGCGACGTGTGGTAGTGACAGGCCTTGGAGCCATTACACCCCTGGGCGTAGGCGTTCGACGAACTTGGAACAGACTTCTCGCAGGTGACAGTGGCATTGTCAGTACTGCCAGGTTTGAACCTGCACCACAATGGCGGGAACTGCCCAGCACGGTTGCTGGAATCGTACCAGAAGGAAGTAAGGACGAGGGTAAATGGCAGGCTTCGGATTGGCTAGACAAAGGGGACGAGCGTCGGATGGCAAAGTTTACACAATACGCAATTGCCGCGACCGAGATGGCCCTGCAGGATGCCAGGTGGAGACCACAGAGACAAGAGGAGAAGGAAAGCACCGGCGTGTGCTTGGGCAGCGGAATCGGCAACCTCGAAGAGCTGTACACGACCAGCGTGGCATATGATAAAACAGTGAACTTCCAAAGACAATGTTTGTACGGGGAAAGTTTTACTAAGACTTGATTGCAGGGCTACAAGAAGGTCTCGCCTATATTTGTTCCGCAACTGCTCATAAACCTTGGTGCGGGCCATATCTCGATGAAGTACGGCTTTCAGGGACCGAACCATGCCGTAACAACCGCCTGTACGACAGGGGCCCATGCCATTGGAGACGCGTCGCGATTCATTGCTTTCGGGGACGCAGATGTAATGGTTGCTGGTGGGTCAGAATCTTGTATACACCCGCTTGCACTTGCAGGTTTTGCGAGATCTCGTTCCCTTGCTACTGCTTTCAACCACGACCCTACCTCATCATCGCGACCCTTTGACCGGGATAGATGCGGCTTTGTAATTGCCGAAGGTGCAGGCGTTGTTGTCCTCGAAGAACTGGAACATGCAAAGGCGCGTGGCGCTGATATCTATGCCGAAGTTAGAGGTTACGGATGTAGTGGTGATGCTCACCATGTGACTGCTCCCAGAGCGGACGGAGCTGGAGCTCTGTTAGCTATGAAACGAGCTTTGAAAAACGCAAGCATACTACCAAAAGACGTCAACTACATAAATGCCCATGCTACAAGCACATCACTCGGAGATACTGCTGAAAATGCGGCAATTACGTCGTTGATGCTCGGACCCCAGGGGCTAGTGAATGAGGGAGAGATTGCGGTTTCTAGTACGAAAGGAGCTATTGGCCATCTACTTGGAGCTGCTGGGGCTGTCGAAGCAATATTTTCGATATTGGCTGTGAAGGAGGTAAGAATTGCAATAATTCTAGCAGATTAATACTGATGCTTGGCATAGAATGTCCTTCCGCCGACCCTCAACCTTTACAATGTTGGAAATGGTTTCAAGTGCAACTACGTCCCGTTAGCAGCCCAGGACAAGATCGTCAACGTGGCGCTTTCTAATAGTTTTGGTTTTGGTGGTACCAACGCCTCACTAGCCTTCTCAAAATACAAGTGATCCCACAAAATTAAATAGATGTTTGCCAGTCAAGTCACAATCGTGCGTGAATTTGCTTCCACACTTTGCTATGAATTCAACGTGCTTTCGGTGATATTTTGCCAGATTCATGTCCCGCCACTGTTCAGCATCCCATACTCGTCGCCTCTCTGCGTATAAAGCTGGCGAAACGTATTCCAATTCCTGCAAGTGTGGACTTGAGGAGTTCCGATCAAGTTGATATTTGGCTCCTCGCCGTATGGTCGTAATGGGACAGGAGTTAGGTCGCCGGCGCACTGAATATTTTGTCGAAGTTGATCGAGACAATGTTCTGGATGATATTTAGCCCGGAATTCCTCGCAATTAAAGACTGTAGTCCTCAAACTTACCAACATGCACGTGACGCAATTGCTCAGGCAGCTTATGTTTATCGTGTGTCATGTAGTAGTCATGATTCAATGCCTTGCGTATCGCGTTCACACAATGCAACGAATGCATCACCTCGGGTCTGGACACTGGTCAGCGTTTATCAGCACAAAATGAGGATGACCGCCACGCACTCTGCCAGATAGTATCCCTTAATGGGAACTGGATCGTCCAAGTGTTGTGCTTCTTCCTCAGTAATGACCAGATATTGTCCTGCATTTCAAGTCAGCCGACTTCGAGACTCTTCGAGGATGACGCTTGCCATATAGCAACTCTTCCCATGCGTGATCGATCTCTGGCGATGGAGTTCCAACATATTGTGGCTCTACGGGGTTGAACTCGCGATAATAGCTCTGGTCCGTTGCATTGTACCGAAATGCGCTTGTATACGTGACGAGTTCATCCTCAATCGTGCCCGTGAGCAAGTCTGCGACGAAGTCAGTTGCTATCCACTTTTAAGAATGGTGTTCCATACCCCACTCCGTTGGGAATCCTTTTTGCGAGGTACCACCGATACACGTAGGCTGTGGTCGGAAAGCCAAGTATGCGGCTTGCAATGAGCAGATGACTGTCGTTGTCAAGATAATTGTAATGAGTACAACCATCCATTGGGAGAGTGGGCGACGGTGATCTTCTTCTTCATTATCAGGAAGGCATGGCTCCTCAATGCCGATGTCTTTCAAAGGTTTATAGGTGGAGTTTGCGCCGGCCATGATTGAAGTTGCGATAGTCTGGATAGGGTGAAGTTTTGCGGTCTTGTGGACAGCGTTGCAGAGGGCAAAAAGTTGACGTGACTTCCGAGGCGGATTCAGAATTAATCACCTACGGCAAAGACCTGATACGTGTGCACTAGTGTTCGAGTGGCCAGCGCTTGAACTCAAAAGTGAATTGATAGATCTGTCTTTCGCGGCGATAACCGAGTTTTTAGATCTAGTTGGTCGTGATACAGGTCCTGCGCTCGTGGCACTTGCTGTGCCCGCATTCCGATTTCTATGTACGACACGATGGTAACTTTAATAGCTTCATACACAAATCTAAAATAGACTAATAAATAGTCCATTTGATCTCCAGGTTCGATCAATTTTGTTGAGTATCACGATGAACAGCTCCCAAACCCTGGCCAAAGCTGAATCTTTCGGTATTCGTTGGTCTTTCTTGGTGGTAAATATTTTTTATTGGATTGCGTGGACGGGAGAAGTGGATGAAGCTGAACAGTTCAACGCTAATTTTGTCAAATAGGACCCGAGTAGTGGCAAAATTAAAGGACACATTTACTAGCCTCTTCAACATTGTGAGATATCATAGTGGAAGGCCTCAAATTGATGAGAACCTCGGCACTGACCATCCCGATCACTAATGTGACGGATACACAGAACACAGAACGCATTATATGAACCATCAATCCTCGCCCTTGACACTCTGTCTCCCCATCTTCTAGCATCAACTCTGGTCAAATCACCTTGATATCCTTCACTGGCTCAATACAAGCCGAACGATTGCAGCCATGCTTTTCACTTCCGTCTTTCTTGTTGCCGCGCTACCTTTGACCCTGGGTCTGCCTCTTGAAGTATGTCCTCAACTCGACTCTACTTTTACCAGGTTTAACAGATGGCAGGCTCGAGACGACCCAGCTCCTACGCCCGTATCATCAGCTACGCCATCCAGCAGCTTGACTCCCGACCAGACTCAGGCGCTCGCCTGTATTTGCCAAGCCTTCTTCTTGGGCAATATTTTCAATAATGTTCCTGGTCTCGATAGTCTCAAAGCAATTTGTGCTGCTTACCCGGCTGGTACTTGCAAAAGCAGCACAACTTCCTCGTCTTCTTACGATCAAGGGATTTCCATCCCATTGAGCCGTGACCTCACTCCTGCTCTCGGAAATGTAGGCGGAATTAGCAGCGTGGCGCCTGGTCTCCTTGGCCGTCTTTCCATTGGCACTCTTGCAAAAGGGAGACGTGATCTCGAGGACGAAAAGTTCAAGGCCCGTCAGACAACAAGCTCGACGACAGGCAGTGGGCTGAGTTTTGGCGATACGAACATGCCTGATCTGGCGGTTAGTAACGTTGGAGGAGCAGATGCTAGACTGTCAGGAGTAGCGAGCAGTGCTTTGGATCCTAGTCGTCTTATTGCTTTTCGCGATACAGAGCAGAAAGAGGAGAAGAGGCAGCTGCATGGTCTTATTGGTCCTCTTAGAGGTATCGCTAGGGGTATACTTCCTCCTAGTAATCCCGTCTTGGCAACTGTGACAGATTTAGCTGGAGAGTTAACCGGAGGACTTGCTGGGGCGTCGAACCCGCTTTCTGGCGTTACTGGTGGTTCGATAGGTAGTACTAGTGGACTGGCGGCTGTAGACAACGGTGGCTTGAGTGGACGAGAATGATATTTATTGAGATAACTTGATGCTTTTGAAAGTGTTGCTATATGGGTCCGCCGTGAATAGAGGCTTCTTTTCTTCTCCACGTCTCTAAAAGTAGTGTAAAGTTTGAGACAAGAGTGTTGCATATTCCGGCCAAGTCACTACAGTTGTAAGACAATATCTCATATTTTCAAGCACAGCCTTAAACATTTCTCGGCAGCGACCCCGCTCTTCACCGAGTCCTAGCTCCCACAAGAGAATTAATGGGAGCTAGACTTACAACTTCTTTTCAGGGGAGAATGAAACGGAACTTAAAAAAGATAATGATATTTACAATCATTTAATATAAAATATATCGAAAGTCGGGGGACAATTAAGCTAAAGCCAGTTGCATTAAGGGGAAAGAAGGTGCTCAGTCACGTGTCTACTTTTCCTTCGCACTTGGGCAAGTATGATAAAGGCCTCTGAGAAGAAATCTGTCTCTGCGACAGAACAATACACAAGAGAACCATTAACGAGTAAGTCGCTTTAAAAAAAGACTCTGTCGCCCTGCAGTGATAAAAAGAGCGACAATAAGTAAGCACTCTCAAGCATTTAATTCTATTGTGTACGGACTTGCTCATTTGCAGCCATGAGTAACTTTTGTCGAACATATCTCGTGCGAATGTGTCTTCTGGTTTTCCTAGTCGAGTTCTGGAACACCCCCCTGAGCTTAGCCGAGAAGTGACTAATCAACCGACATCACATCCCAAGTGATTAATCGGCTTGCAGTGTTACATTAATCTCGAAGCACATCTTTATTCGGAGAATCAAAATTTATCAAAATGTGGGTTTCAGGAATGATGGATGCAGATCGCTCGAAATGTGTGAACTTTAGCTTGTGCTTATGATTGCTAAGCGTAGAGTTGCTGTCTAGCAACCTATCATCTATAATGACTAAACTTGTTCTATGCCAAGTCTCATGCATCTTGTTTAATATTGTACCAAGTGCCAGTGGATATTGTCACAAGATAGAAGCTACTAGTTGTCTTGCAAGTATTATAAGTAGCATACTTACCCATCTCTTCTTCTCTCGGTCCCATTCGAGAAGTCTCGATACCTAGTCCAAACTTTTCGCTTCACATTTCAAGCCGCTGCACTTACCTCGCTGAATACTTCATACTATCGCAATGCCGTTTGTAACTACGAGTGATAAGACCGAGATCTATTACAAAGATTGGGGCAACCCTGCTGGCAAAACAGTCGTATTTTCGCACGGCTGGCCGCTGAACAGCGATAATTGGGAGAATCAGATGTTCTTCCTTTCTTCTCACGGGTATCGCTGCATTGCACATGATCGGCGAGGTCACGGCCGGTCTTCGCAACCATGGGAAGGGAACAATATGAATACATATGCTGACGACTTGCTCGTGCTTTTCGGTTCGCCCTGCCCACAGCTATTTGAAAATGCAATGCTGACTTTGGGAGCAGAACACCTTGATCTCAAAGACGCAATGCTGGTAGGCCATTCTACTGGCGGCGGCGAGGTTGTTCGCTTCCTGGGTCGTCACGGCACGTCTCGTGTCTCTAAAGCAGTGCTTGTCAGCGCCGTTCCTCCTCTCATGGTCAAGACAGAATCCAATCCAAAGGGACTCCCAATTGAAGTCTTCGACGGATTTCGTTCTGCAATGGTCCAAGATCGCGCCCAATTCTTTCTCGATGTTCCCACGGGCCCATTTTTTGGGTTCAACCGCCCCGGAGCAAAGATGAGCCAAGGACTGATTCAAAGTTGGTGGATGCAAGGGATGATGTGTGGGTTCAATGCTGCGTATGACTGCATCGAAGCATTTTCAGATACCGATATGACGGAGGATCTGAAGAAGATTGACATCCCGGTATTACTTTTGCATGGGGACGATGATCAAATTGTGCCGATCGACGCGAGTGCAAGGGAGGGGATTAAGTTGTTGAAGAAAGGAACCCTCAAAGAGTATCCGGGTGGCCCTCATGCATTGCCGAATATTAGCGCTGAGGAGATCAATCAGGACTTGCTGAACTTTCTGAAGTCCTAGAAGGAGGATACGAATATTGCTTTTACTGTATATTCAAACGATCATCAACACAGCTTGAGCTATGAAGATATGTGGAAGATAGGGGCGATACTTGGTCGGATAACACACTAAAATAGCGCACTTCTCTTGTCTAGCAATATCTACAATCACATATAGCCATGAAGGCACATACACACTCCTTCTTTGCTATGTTATTCATTGTATTCACACCGAAAACTGATGATGAAATTGCAAGAATCAAGATCTATGGATCATTCCGACGCATCAGAATCATCGCCATAAATTGAATCCGCATACTCCTTGCCAAATAGCCTACGAGCCTCTGATCGCTCTGTGATTTTGCGGCCGTTACTTCCACCCTTGATTTTGTGGCTCTGACTTCTGCCTCGAGAACTTGGTGATTTATGGTAAGTCGAATCAGAAACCCCGCACTCCTTCAATAGCCTATGAGTGGCTGATCGCACTTCTTCGGAATGATTACTTCCATAACCATTGCTATACTCTAGATTTAAGCTGACCCCACACTTTGGGCTCAGTGTGCCTGTCTGCCAGTCAACCTTTAGATTATGTGCCCGAAGCCAGTCCATACCCAAGAGGACCCTGGCTTCGACGAATGGATTGGTGGAGGCATAGACTTTCATGTTGCCTCTGCGAGTGACGTTTTTTTCCAGTCCATCGATATACGTAGAGAAGTTGCCTTCCAGAACAGAGACGCCTCCTACTGAGCCAACGAAGTACTCTCCTGTTGGGCCGAGACCTAAGGGTTCGAGTATTGCTCTGTCGATCATGGCATAAGGCGCACCGGAATCAATCATTGCGACGTAGCGGCAAGACCTTCCTTGGCCATAAAGTGTGCAGTTCGTGTTCAGACGTGTCATTGTGTAGCCGGAAGAATTTTGAACTCTCGATTGCGGTAGACTCAAGGAAGAGATAATGTATTATTAGAACAAGCTGAAGAATAAGCACCCATGTAGGATTGTCTGACCTGTCTGAATCAGTCTTGAATCAATTGGGATATTCAGTTAACTCTGTCGATTAACAGTCCATCGAGAAGTGATTGTTTCGCAATACGTGACTAGTCTTAAAACTTGTTGCCTAATGATCAAACTCTTAGCTCAGACCTTAGCTCCATTGAAGCCACACTCATTATATGTTACTAAGATCGACTAATGCGTGCTCTCGTATACTCAAGACTCATCTCGGAGACATACGGAGACTTTATTCTAGCACGTGACTAAAAACCCTCTTTAAATACTACATGAGCACTTGAAAATATCTCTGAATTTTTCAAAAACTAGTTATGTTCTTCCGCATCTTCATGAATCACACCATATCTCTGATCTTCCACTTTTCCAAAGTCTTTCACAATATGAAGCCTACCTCAGCATATAGTTCGAATTACGAACGCATGTCTGGAAATTGTACGCGCATAGTTGCCTCCCAAATGCTTCAGAACCTCTCCCCTCCTATTATAAACACATCATATATTCTTGACAATGCGTGTGGGCCGGGAATTGTGAGTGAGCAGATCAAGCTTCTTCATTCGGACGCCAAGATCATGGCAACCGACTGGTCACCTGCTATGATTATGGAAACGAAGGAAAGAGTCGAGAAAGAAGGTTGGAGCAATATGCAGACTGGGATCGAAGATGTGAGGGACCTTAAAGGTTTGCAAGATGGGATGTTTACGCATGCGTTCACGAATCTTGGGATGCCGGTCCCTGGTGATGAAGAATCAGGAATAAAGATAACAAGCGCGTTGTTTCGAGTGTTGAAAATTGGTGGTGTGGCTTTGGTATCCACTTGGGCGGGTAATTTGAAGTCTCGCTGATCAAAGAGGTTGACTGACGCTTGGCAGATCGAGTGTGGCTGAATGCATTTTACAATGCAGCACGTGCGGTTCGACCTCATGAAGAGCCGTTGCAGCTTATGGCTCTCAGGCCGGATATGATGCGTGCTTCATGGCTTGCTGCACAACTCGAAGAAGGAGGATTTGGTAACAATGTTGAGGTTAGACCTTGTGTGACTCACACGGAGGCTGGAAGCCTCGATGAATTGGTAGAAAACATGATGCTGGCGAAACAGATGTTCTTTGCAGGTTACAACGACGAGGAATTGGAAACCGCAAAGCTGATTTTCAAGGAAGAATTGAGAAAGATGAGAACATTCGAGGAAGTGGATGGAGGTGTAAGAATAGGGATGAAAGCGTGGATTGGGGTTGGTTGGAAGAAAGGAGACGAGAAAGAGGTTCCAGTGTAGTACCAATGTAACATGCAAACAATAGATAACAATATGCTTCTTGTCCCTTTATATTGCTTGAAGATTTATTTGACCGAGAATCATGTCTACGAGCGAGAAAGAGCTATCGTGTACCTCAAATCGATTCGTATCTCTGAAGTGCGACCGCGCGAGATAACGGACCTCCGCGATCGCCCACATCTCTGAAGCATCTATCTGCAAGGCTAAATAGAACATAGATGTAATGTATATATCTTAATAGCATGGAGTCTTTCTTACTGTAATGCGGAGCCTCATGAAAATAGGCCTCATTTTGTGTGGCCATGCCAAACAGATTCGCATTACACTGTTACCTAATGCTCCATGCCTAGTTGGTATACGAACTGGACTGGGTCTCCTTTCTTTTTCTCTCTTCAAAATATCCTGATTTTAAAACCGAACAAAAGGTTGGCATGTGGCCATCTTGATCACGAGAACAGGAACAAATTTGAAGTTTCGAGAGTCCGAGAAGCCGCTCGGTCGGAATCTGTTGCACCATCGAAAAAGATCGCATTAATTGCTGCTGCGCGATACTACTGTATAGACACTTGCCCGTTGCCAAGAAGGCAACACACAGAAGCATCCCACTCTTCATTTGAAGAAGAGTCCACACGATGAATGATGGGGTTGAGATAAGCAATTGTCACAAGCGTGGTATCAACAGGACCGAAGATGATTCGAGACAGCATCCAATGGAAACCCTTCATATCGTTTCTGCCTTACATCAGCCTCTACGGCATCGAAATAGATGGCTGGTTTTGGCCCGTGCACTGACACCAAATCTCTCCTTTTCGAACTTGATTATCAGCACGGTCAGCTCGAAATACTTCCCCCCCAAAAAAAATTATGTTATTCAAAAGTACGTAATCGTTTATTGTGCCAAATCTTAGAAAATCCCTACTTTGTTGTGCGGCACGCTTACAGACTTTGTGGTCTTGGGTGCAGGTGAGATCAGCTAGTGAGAGCTTCCGAGCGGTGAGGCTGTATCCCAGCTGCCGAGGGAATCTGAGCTGATAAGGCAGGCTCAGAATGTGGAATGGTAGGGAAGTTTTTTATTTGTCGAGAATACGAATAGACGCGATGGTTTATTACATTAGCAACTGATCATTCAACAACGTTGTTAATATTACTATTTTAGGTTCATTTGGCTCCGCTAGCAGCGTCGATGGAACTGATAAACAAGATGAGGGAAGGAGATGATCTCCTTCCAGAAGCAATGTTTTGCGAGGTCATCCCTACTCAATTTATGCAGATGAAGTGACGTTGGTGGTGCAAATAAGCACTAGAGAGGAAACTGGGAAGACCGTCTTGAAGCTGCCCCTCACCCTTCAGTCGGCTGCCATCCCGACCGCGATAACCTTATGATATGCGCGAGGCGATCTTTAGCGGAGCCCCAGTGTGGTAAGAATGGAATACAAATATGCGTGGAACCAAGGAAGATTTTGGATTCTGTGTAGCTTTGTTTCCTGTTGATTGCAGTTTCCAGGGTTTTAACACATCGATTTCGGAAGCGACGTTCCGCGCGCGTTCTCGAGGTGTCTGAGACTAGATATACAGATTGAACCGTTTCTTGTTCTTTCCCCCGCGAAGTTTCCCTGGGAGCTTTTCAGAGACAACTATAGGAGATGAGTTCTCGAATGCCAGGTCAGGCAGGTGCACCACTAGGTGGTGACCCCGCTCTGGCCTTCAATACTGGCCACTCCACTGGGATTGAAGCACTTGAGGATCTCGGGGTTCACGATGTCTCGGAGAAGAAAACAATTGTTGTGTCCGACGAGAAAGCAGTAGTAGATGATATTCAATATGTTGCAATGGATGAAGAGTCGTTTGGGATCGGAAAGGATGGAAAAACGGCCCGCGAGAAGGTTGATAACATGGAAGAAATTGCTCTCTATGCGCTTCACATTGACGATGATCCTTCACTGAATCCTTGGACTTTCAGGACGTGGTTGTAAGTCGATGATATTTGTGTTCTAGATCTGTTTTGGTGATTTTTGATTTGGGATGAGGAAGGTTAGAAAGCGAAGGGATGAACGACGAGCTTCATGTATCTTGTCAAGTTCTTTAAATTTGAAGCAGGCAGCTAACAATGTTCATAGTCTAGGTTAGTGGCATTCAAATTCGGTTGTTCACAGTATCTAATCGATCAACAGGCATTGGTCTTTCATGCTTCTCTGCCGTGTTAGCAACAATTTACCAGTTCAAGCCACAAGGAATCACCCTTTCAGCAACATTTCTCTGCGTTATCAGCTACGTGATTGCTTTAGCGCTTGAGTACATTCCGAAATCTGGGTTCATAGGGAGATGGTTCAATCCTCACTCTTTTAACCATAAAGAGCATGCCGCCATCTTAATCAGTAAGCTTATTCTCGCACTAATTTGCTGTATTTTCTATGAGAACTCCGGATCCGGGAGCTGTCTCGGGAGCCATCATAGCCGCTTGTCCTTCCTTCTCTGCTCTCGAGACAGCTCCTAGCTCCAGAGCTCTCTCTTAGCAGATGAGGTTTTACTATACTAATAAGATGATAGTGTCATCTACGGCGGCGCGTTCAGCAATGGCAGCTGAAGTAATCGCTGTTCAACGTCTATGGTATACGAAAACACCAAATGCTGCAGTCTGTATCTTTCTCATCTTTTCTTCCCAAATCCTTGGATATGGTATTGCAGGCCTGCTGCGAAAGATTCTAGTTTACCCCACCAAGGTAAGACACCCCGCACTTTTGGCTCCCACAAACATGAACTGAAACTACCATAGTTCTTCTACCCTGCCAACTTGCCGATTATGTCACTATTGGAAACGCTTCATAGGAAGAAAATAGACACGAAGCCGCAGTTGAAACTTTTCTATTGGGCTTTTGCAGTTATTTTCGTTTGGGAATTAGTACCAGAATACATCATGCCAATCTTAACAGCAGTCAATATCTTTTGTTTGGCGAATAGAAACAGCTGTATGTTCAAAAATTGCAGTGCAAATACTGCTCAAGGATTTGACTAACTGAACCAGTGGTTTTCACCAACATTTTTGGTGGTGGTAACGGAAACGAAGGTCTTGGATTTCTGTCATTGTGTTTCGATTTCCAGTATATCGGAAGTGGTGCTCTCTACCTGCCCTTGAAGGTAAGATTTTGTCTATTCGTTTTGCAAAATCCGCTGACATCTGATTTCAGACTCAATTCAACACCATGATCGGCTATATCTTGAATTTAGCAGTATTTCTTGGCATTTTCTATGGCAACATTTGGCGAGCTAAAGACTTCCCATTTCTTTCTCAACTCTTATTTTCACCAGAGTCGAATTCGACTGCGTATGTCACCTTCAACCAGACTGCAGTTCTGAACGAACGTGGTGTTCTGGACGAAGCCAAACTTGGCGCAACTGGGATTCCAATGATGGCAGCAACGTTTGCTTCCTACGTCCTTACGCAGAACATGGCCATCACAGCGACTCTGACGCACATGTGCCTGTATAACTGGGATGATCTGAAGTCCGCATTCGATTTTATGTCCCTGTCTAGCATTAAGTCTTTGGCAAAGCCAGTCACTTGGATGTTTTGGAAGAAGGAAACCCCTGCTGAGGAAGAGACCGCCAGTATAGATCCACATTACAAACTCATGCTTCGTTATAAGGACGCCCCTGACTGGTGGTACGGACTTGTATTCCTCGCTTCTGGTGTTGTCGGCCTAGTCTGCATATATGAAGCTGATTCAGGTATGTCTTGGTGGGCGTTCATCGTGGCGGTTATTCTGGCTAGCATTATGATCCTCTTTATGGGTGCACAATACGGCCTTACAGGCTTCCAGCTTCACGTGCAGCCCATTATTCAGATGATAGGTGCTTATTTGGAGCCGGGAAGACCTCTAACAAACATGTAAGTGTTTGGAAATATTTATTTTGGATCACTGACTAACATGGTTTACCGGTATTTCACCTTATTCGGATATAACTCTGTCACACAAGGAATGCTTCTGCTCCAGGATCTTAAGCTCGGTCAATACGCTAAGTTGAGTCCACGCTGCACCTTTGTCATGCAAATGGTTGGGACACTAGTTGGAGCTCTCCTGAACTATGTCATAACTCTCAGCATCACGACAAACCAGCGGGAGATTTTGTTATCAATCGAAGGGACGCATATTTGGTCAGGAGCAGTAGGTCTCTCAATACGTGATGTCTCGACTCAACTGACAACAATGAACAGGGTCTGCAATCTTTCAACACCCAAGCAATTACTTGGGGCGGTCTTGCCAAACAAATGTATTCCTGGGGTAGCACTTATCAATGGGTTCCACTTGGGCTCGTGATCGGATTCGCTGCACCACTTCCGGGCTACTTTTTGCATCGACTCTTCCCCAGAGTTGGCTTCAACCATCTAAACATGTCAATCATCTGTTGGCATATAGGATGGCTCGTGACAGGCATAAATTCAGCTATCATTAGCTTCCTCGTCGTTGCTTTCTGGAGCCAATATTATCTTCGGAGATACAAGCCTGAGTGGTTCTTAAAGTACAACTATGTACTGTGTGCTGGACTCGATGGAGGAACACAGGTTGTAGTGTTCATCATGACATTTGTCTTCTTCGGTGCGAGTGGAAAACCGATACCCTTCCCTAATTATTGGGGCAATAATGCGAATGGTAACATTGATTTCTGCATGGTCAATCCCGCAAACAATGGATAAGACTAGACTATGGCAAAAGGAAGAAGGTCTATGTATGCAGGTGCTGGGGCTATGATTTTCGTTTGGTTGCTGAGAATTTTTTTATATCCTGGGAGGTTGATATTGCTTTTTGAATTATAGGCTCTGATTATGATGATACTAAAGTAGAAACTAGATAATGAAGGTACGAAATTTTGATTCTAGATGGTGTTCACGGAACAATGCGGTGGAATTGAGGAAATAGGGGCCTCGGAAGTATAATGATCCATTACCGACGCTAAAGCTGGATCCCTGTCCAAATTTGTGATGACATCTACGATCGCAACTATACGCCAGAGCCTCGAGAGGTAGGTTCTCTTGTACTTTCTCCCTCCACGTACAGAGATACAATGGCTTCAAAAATATGCATACCGTGTCTAAGGACACTCCAAAGACAATCGCGCGTAATAGCTCAGGTATACTCTGAAGCATACTTCTAGATTTCCTTTCTAACATTTTCTCAGCCGCGAAATGCACCTTCAGCCTTCACTTCAAGAGCCTTCACGACTACCTCCTCAAGATGTGTCGAGCTTCCCGAGCCTAATGCGACTGCTGCGACTTCAATTCCACCAGTGACTCCTAAACGAGCAGCGGGGAAAATCACACACGTTGATAACACGCCTACGAGGCTGAAGGCTGCTAGAGAGCTGAAGAAGCTTACAGGCGGGGCCATGGAGACATATACAGCGTATGGATCCACGGAATTGTTGTATAAAGAATGCGCAAAGCAAGCGGATTACTCAATTCCACAGCCCAAGTCGGATGAAGACGTGCCGAAGACAGAAGACGGAGTAGACTTGGGTGTTGGTGGAGGATGGTGGCATACTGGTATTTGCTTTTTCCATGCCGATTCTCCGTTGATTTTTTGCTGACCTTGTCCAGAATTAAGACTCAAGCCAACATTTAGTACCTGGTCCCAAGTCACCATGCTGCACATGTACCTCCTCTCCGCCCGTTTCCGCTGCTTCGAAGCACACGTCGCACAGCCTTGGCAGCAGCACCTCCTCGACCACTTTTTCTATGACGCCGAGAATAAGATGGCCGTCAATCATGGCATGCACGCGCGTGGCACAAGAAACAAATATTTGAAGGATTTGTTTGTGCAATGGAGAGGAGTGCTTGCTGCTTATGACGAAGGTTTGTATAAAGGAGATGCCGTGTTGGCTGCCGCTCTTTGGCGAAATGTTTTTAAGGCAGATGAAGAGGTGGATGTAAGAGCTTTGGGTCAGATCGTGAGCTATATGAGGAGGACGTTGAAGGGGCTTGATGGAGTGTCGGATGATACAATTATGCGGGCCAATTTGGAGTTTGGCACTCCAGCTGAAGAATGCAGCTTGGTGATGTTACGAAGTAAGATGATAGATTTACCGTTTGAGCAGGCACCAGGGAAAGACTTGCCAGGTGGGAAGCAAGCTTGAGGGAGGAAGTTACCTTTATTGTATGATATTAGGAGGCTTTGTACACATTCTGTACAAATGTAGAATCACAACTATACATTCACCGAAATTAGAGACGAGGAAGCGTGATCGTCTCAATTGGGAACATGGCATTGCAGAGCATATAATTAGTAGTCTGTTCTAATTTCTTTGGAGAAGACCTTTTCTCTATACCTATCTTTTGTTTATGATGCGATCACCCTTGCTTAGCTCTTTTCCTCCTCTGGTTGCTAGTCAAGAACACCCTTCCACCAAAGCTCAACTCAATATGAATAGGTTTGGATGATGTTGCCAGAACGGCAGCGAGTGCATTTTAGTCATCACCTGAGCGATAGGCACGAAGAAAGCCGGGAGCAGGTTATCTCAAGACGTGGATGAATTTCTGGCCTGCTCAAATAGGGCTAGATCACTTGCACATTTCAAGCCTTTGAGGTAGTATATAAAGAATCTGTCCTAGATGACTGCAACTTGCAAGTATTCTAAGTATTTGTATACCCATTAATAACGACTCCCCAGGTTTCATGCGCAGGTGTTAAATCTTAGACCTCCCCTACTTTAAACCATGGGGAAAAATTAACTTTGCAATTCGTTATAGCATAACCCCATTCGAGATATACTACTTGTACCGTTTTATAGTTCCGCAATCAAGTTTCTCGAGATTTGAAACCAAATCCTTGCCCTCTAGCAGTGAATCAACAACCCGTCTCCTGACTCATAACATTAACTAAGTTATTGAAGTGTCATCAATACCTAGCTCTCCGCTCTCTTAAACCCTCTAAAATATATAAAATTGCAGATAGTTCCGGGATGCAGAAGAGATTAACAACAAGAACAATAGTTCAAAAATCCCTCATTTTGTGGAGCGTAGTCTGGACTCCAGCAGGAGCTGTCTCCATTATTTGTCTTCATTCCAGCTTTTGTGGGAGATTTAAGATGCTAACATAGCACTAGCATTCTATAGCCATCTTATCTCTGTTTCGATTTGTACTTGTAGTAAGTGTGGATCGGAAATGGTATGTGTAAGGCTGGAGATATTATTGGCGCAAAAAGAGCGGATGAATGTAAAATTCAGGCCTACAGTCCTATTTCTTTTGAGAAATTCTGACTTTCTCTTAGATGATAGCAAGCAGAAGCCAGTCACGAACATTAATCAGTGCCAACTATTCAGAACAACAAGCCGTCTAGGATGAAGTTATGCACCAAGTGGACTTCGCCTTCCAGATCACGCTAAGACTATCACCTAAGTATTACCTAAGTCTAAATCTGGGATAATGTCCGAGTCGGTAAAATCTATTGAAGAAGGCAGACCTTCCGAGGATGTGCTTGGGGATGCTGTTTAGGCAGAAGACATGGGCCTTATAGTGTAAATCATATCCACCACATTTCTGTTCCATTTAAAATATTGGACCCTAATATTAATCTTCTATAGTTTTACTATTGCTAAAGAAAATCTTGAACCCCGCCCCCTTTATTCAATTTCTCGTGGATGCAGTCATCCGCTACCTCACAGCAGTCCTTAGCAGCAAGACGAAAATCAACTCTTGAGACTGGCGCAGAAAGGAATCTCCTCAATCGTCTGGTGAACGATATTCAGCCTCTTGAGGGCGCATTAACATCAGCAGTGAATGGCTCTGTTCAGGGTCTTCAGCAAATCACACTAGTCCGTTCTAGGTCGCCCGGCTACCCCCAGCCTTACTTAAAGTCGAGGCAGAGGTTGATCGCAACTCTTTCTCCACAAACAACAAAAGACAAAAAGGATTCTTGCATCAACATCAAGGCAAGAACCTCCAATTAAAAGTTACCACTTAAGAACGTAAGTCCTCGTACCCATCTTCTTCTATCCCTCTGCAATACCTCAGCCTATCCTGTCTATAAACATTTACTGTCAACAGCGCAATATTGTCAACTCCCGCTTCCTTTCGGTCTGGTCTGCTTTTTCAGATAGCTTACTGAGCCTTCAGCGCATTGTCATCTACTTCCCCTATTGTTGATTCGACTTGAGTCTCCTTAGCTGGATGAAGCTCTTCGGCGCAACAGCTGGCTTCGGGTTTTGCTAACGTCTGATCTCCAGCCACATACACTCTTACACATCCGAAATCCAACCTGAGTCATATCAACAAGATGGTTACTAATCAGTCCGAAGCTTCGGCTCCTAGCCTCTCGCTCGATATGCATTCGATCGCATCTTCCGAGTGTGACTCGATCAGTGCCATCGTGACACCAACTTCGAGCAAATCAGGTATCCTGATCGACCTTACTCATCCCGCTATCGTTGCTTGGAACAAATTCGCAGAAAGAATGGCAGAGATTGGTCCTAATGATGATGCATCCGTACCGAAACTTTCTGAAGAGGAACAAGATTTCTCAGCTATGATTAAGCAAAAGATGACGACCACTCGTCCTCAGGATACCGGTCTCGCTGCTGAGGATCAACTTACTCTGTGCAAGGACATCGGACAGAAGTCAGCGATTACCGATGCATGCGACTTTGGTCTGACCGCGGAGGATCAGGAATTGGCCCAGTGGAAGGATATCAAGCAGAAGTCGGCTATCATGGATGTATATGACACTGGCCTGACTGCGGGCGATCAGGAGATTGCTCTATGGAGAGATATCGAACAGAAGTCTGCAGCCACTGATGCTTTTGACTCGGGTCTGACCGTCAAGGATCAGGAGCAGGCCCTGTGGAAGGATATCGAACACAAGTCAGCTGTTACGGATGCATATAATGCCTTTGCGGAGGAATGGATTGAGATGAACAAGGCTATGAAGGGGGATATCTGATCATTGAAGTTTGGTGGGTAAGCGTGGATCTCTCCAGTGCCTGTTGACAACGACCGACCTTTGGTATTCAGTTGACCTTAGGAATTTAGTAGATCTTGGCTAACGTCACCTGAATCGGTTATGACAGTAGGATTTGGATTGGCAATACGGACGGAGCATTGGTGGTTTGGTTTTGGTGGGATGGATTTCCTTAGAAGCAGGAGCTTCTATTCATGTATGTTGCACGTGTCCGAGTTGGTTGCGGCCAAGTGACTTTCGCAAATACACGAATTCGTCGCCATGAACCAATCTCAGGAAACTCTGCAAATGAAGTAACTCTCACGTAAAAATGTAAATAACGCGAAAAGTGAATGATCCGTTCAGTTTTTAAAGGAGCTCGAAAGAGAGGGGTTGTTGCTTAAGAAGAAATCGTTGCTGAAGTCGAGGTACGGAGGCTTTCCATTAGAGGCGAGCTGGCTTGACGAAGGAGTAGAGACGATTTTGGGTCTGGATTTTGAAAATACTTGAGACTTGTTAGCTATTGCTGATAATGATGATGAGTTGATGAGACAGACTATTGTCAAGTGAAATTCAGATTGTACGTGATGAGAGAAGTTGACAGCAAATATACAGGGATTTTGGCTCGGATGTGTAAAGGATTAGAGGAATCTGCTGCATTTCAAGAGTGGAGGCAAAGGATTAGATAGCAATAATAACTAGGGTTTTCAGCTTGAACTATAGGATGGCCATGAAAATTGTCCGAATTAGCTTCAGTGATATTTTGCTACGATGAATGCTCAGGTAAAACTTAGGCAAGCTCACCTCAAGAATTTTAGTCGCTGAAATCATACAATTCTATCTCAGTAATATCAATTCGCAACTCGGATATTGTTCCGAGAATACTCTTCGAATATAGGATCGACATCCCTATCTTCATCTTATCCCGCCTCGACTTGGATATCATCTCGAGAACGACGCTAAAAGCAAACTTAGACAATGCTTTGGTCAGGATCTTGACCGCTCAACCAACATGTTTACTTTCGAGATCACCAATCAAGTCTGGACATTGCTAAGTTAGACCTCTGTCGTAATGGAAACGCGCATACTTTTTATGTTGTATACAGAGCGAATTAGCCCCGTTGCTTGGGCGTTACTCTGGGTCCTTGTCCGCAATGCAGATACTATCAAAGAGTACCTTCAGCAGCATTTGCAGCATTTGCAGCACTTGAACTTCGCTTTGGAGCAGCATGACAATACTGGATCGGTCTTCTATTCCTGAGAGTGAAACGAGGTTGACAATTGAAGTTCAAGTTGGACGTCTTGGGCCGAGAAGGTTTCTTTGAGACAGGTACTGGTGTGATATGGGATAGCCATTGGTCTATTAAAATGCATAACGAATGGCTTGCTGAAAGGCGTTGTGATAGACCACAATTGCGAGGAAGTTCGCATGTCCAATACGACCTGGACGCTGGAGAAGTCAATTAACTGTAGGGATGTTTAGGCAAATGGGCTTACCAGGATACCTGTGCGATCACGGATTACCTCATCGATGATTTCAATTGCACCATTTGCCATTGGAAAGCTGAATAAATGGTTCCTCACTTTCCAAACGGTTTTCCATAGGACTATCGTCAAGAACATGGCTGAAGAGGAGGCATGCCATTCTGAGGCCACCACTGTGATGTCGGTCATGGATTGGGATACTTCGAAGCGAGTGGATGTCCGCCCTCGAGTCGAACATCGCCATGCTATCAATGTCCGCTATGATTAGAAGAACCGAAATTCTTGGTTCTCTATTCAGACATTTTCCAGTCGGAGACAAAGCCACACAGCTCAAAAACATCAGCCACAGTATCATTCCTCCTCCTTCTCCCACACTTCAAACTCATACCTCGTTCCTCCCTCCTCTTGATTACCAGCCGGAACCTCCTCCCCTGTCCAACTATCTAGTTCTCCCTTGGTCTTCCTCGACCACCCCTCACCCTTCCCATCCTCACCCAACGTAACCGGGAAAAAAGCATCACACTCAAACTCGCCCTTTATCCTCGTCAATAGTATCCTCTTCGCCTCTTTCATTTCTAACGCAGCTTTGTAGATCTCTGTTCCCCCAATGACGAATATTTTTGAATTGTTGCTGCCCTCCGCGAACTTCATGCCTTCAGCTATCGAGTTTACGACGATTTTGCCGGGTTCTACTTGAGAAGGAGGAGTAGCTCGTGTGACAACGATGTTTGTTCGGCCTTTGAGGGGTCGGAATGGTGGTGGGATACTGTCCCAGGTTTTTCGACCCATGATCAGGGCGTTGGTAGTCTGCCAGGACGGATCTTAGCTCAATGAACCTTCGAGCTTACGAGGGGCAAGGAAGGGAAGGGACGGGGTTACGTACACCAGGAGGAGCACGTTTCGTAATACGTGTGAAGTATGCCATTTCCTTCTTGAGGCCTTTCCAGGGAAGAGCATTGTTTACGCCAATTCCCATTTGGTTCGTTGCGGCGACTATGAGGGTGAGTTCGCGGGGGATCATTGCTGGAAGGTTGGATTGAGTTTGGGTTTCCAGTGTTGACTGGGGGGGATCGGTCATTATGGAAGGAAGAAGGTTATTGGGAAGGAGCGAGAAGATGGGCGTGTAATTGCGAGATTTTGGCCCTGTGAAGTGTTGAGGTTCAGGTCCAGGTCCAGGTTCTGGTTCTAGTGGGGTTTTGACGCGAGAGAAGTGAGTTGACGCGACGGGATACAGTAGGAACGAAAACGACCTAGCGCCTTTTTCGCATACTTAAGTTTCTTCGGCATTTTGAACGACTCCATCTTCAATTTTCTTGGTCGAAATATATGCTTGAGCTTCTTCATAATATTCATTCCCACTGACTAGAAACAAAATGGCTCAAAGAGCAGAATTGCATTAAATCATGTTTTTTGTCCTGTGATGCGAGATAGAATTGGTCCGTCTTGATCCATTTACTGTACTATCCAAGCATATTATGTAGTCTAAAAACTTATGTGACAAACTAATTGTAGTCTGCTTCACCTTTAGGCTCTAGAATCTTCAAATCCCTTTCCATACCAACAAACCATTCCCAGAGAAAAACAGCATATAAAATTGCCGTCGCTGCCCCGCACCATTGCCCCGTGTCTATGCTGCGGAATAGTGGTAAGCATATAATCAATGCTATCGCCGGAAGTCTTGGTGCCATCCGTATCCATCTCGAGTTTATCAATAGGGTGTTTGGCTTGTCAAGTGGACGATTGAGAAGAGCCATGACTGTCATGCTAAAGATGGCGACAGCGAGTGAGAGTGACGATGACCATAGTGCATAGAGTGTAAAATGTGGCAATTCATCAGCGCTCAAAGTCTCATCTTCAGAAGATACATCAGCTTCTGAGGCTGTGGTGGTAGACTTCGCACCAGGATGCTCGACAAGAAATAGAACCGATGCAGCGAGTATAAGAAGGGCGGAGAAGATTACGATGTGGGCACTGAGTAAGTTAGGTTAGTTAAAAGATAAGTAAAAGAGCTTGTGAAGTGGACTCACAACTTCCAGAGAAAGGCTTTGTACCATGTTCGTCGTAGTGCATGGACATATACCTTGCTCTGGTCGCCATTAAAGTATAGCCAATGGATGACATAATAGAGCAGCAGGGCAGTAACAACTACTCCACTCCTAGCGTTCAAACCAATTCCAGACGGGCTTCCCTCAATCAGCCTGAAAACTCCTTCACCAAGGATGATGATGAAGAACCCTTCCATTCGCTCAATATAATGCTCGACGTCTGGAGAATGCTCCCATCCCCCGGTCAGCAAGCAGTCGGAGGCGGGTGAAGCCATGAATATCGCAAGAGGATGCTCGATAGCATTCGCCACTAGCAAAACGGCGGTTTTCCCAGGGTATGGTACGAAGATTGCAGCTATCCACAAACCGCCGATTGCAACCGTAGTAACAATTTGGAACAGAACCATTCGTCTGAGGAAGGGTAGAAATGCGGACTGGAGTGCATATGCGCAGAGGAAGGATCCTCGTGCAATGAGATATATGCAGATGAGTAACGTGAGACTGTTCCCCTCATCATCTGGGGCGAAGGCGTAAGGTGCATTTATGCCGTAAAGCACACTTAGAATAAGGATCCAAACCATGAAATTTCGTTGAATGAAATCGTCCTTATAGTAGTTGGACCCATATTCTCGAAGGTAGTCCCACAACCTCCAAATAGGCATGAAGAGAAGAAAGTATTCCAAGAAAGCAGTTCCTTGGCTCACTCCACTATCCCTGAAGGCTTGGTCACTGAAAGTTGCAGAAAGATTTGCAACAATACCAACCCAGATCAGATCAATGAAAAGATCCAGACGAGCAAGTTGAATCAAGACATTGTCCGTCGTTCGTTCTTCACCTTCGCCGGAACTGGCACTATCTGATCTCAAAAGTTTGCGTTCTCTGGGCTTTCGCTCCTGATGGAAGTGTTGCATTGCATGGGGTCGTCTAATGATATGAGCGTGCCGATATGACCTTTGATCGACTTCGACCTCGTCTAAATCAGTCCTTTGCCGATTTGCACGAGTGATCCATTGTCTTTTGGTCAATACAGATTCCGGTGCTGATGGCGGAGGTGCTTCATCGTTGAAGGCGACATTCTTGGCGGACACACCCTCCTGAGTCTGCTCGGGGGAAGACATCGTAAGGCCGAGATCAAATTGTCATGGACTTTGAATGGGCCAAGAGCTCGTGGACCGAGGCACTGAGTGAACGAAGACGGGCAGGGACTTGTTGCACGCGACATGAAAGGCTAGTGAGCGCGGTCCGGTCGAGACTAATATATGATCCAAAAGTCTACAGAGTGCGATAGGGCTGAAGATATAGCAGACCCAACGCTTGGCCCAGTTCAATCGGCGCTCCCAAATGACAGCAAATGCCGACCGTCTGCGCCGCACTGCGGCATGAATTCAAAGCTCAAATAATGACGAAAGTGGAAGTTTGTAATGCAAAAGATTGGACATGAACATCGTTATCAAGCGCGGAGGATGGAGATTGAGGATGCGCCAAGCACCAATAAATGCGTGCGAATTCATGGGGTAGCATAAGCTTTTCCCCCAGAGCTTTGGCAGCCTTTCATGACGGGAGCTTTCACGTAAAAAGGTTGGCTAGGCTCAAACGGTGCAAAAATTTGCTGGGAATAGATATGAGCCGCTAAGACTTATGGAGTTCACACTGCGATGGAACGACTGTGTTCAGTTTTTAATATTCGAAAACACACACGACGGACACTGGCGCCCCAACACACTGTACGATCAGACTTCGTCTTAAAAAACTAGAATGAACAGCACTAACATCCTGTCAGCCATCGCCTTTCTTTTCCAAAGTTCTAGGTACACTAATCTAAGACCTGACAAATTTCGTCGTGACGAACCGACTGGTTGGCATGTTCTGATTCAAGAAGAATATTCCGATGCGAAAAGACATTGAAGTTAAAATGGAATCGAGGCGTGGGCTGGAGAGCTAGTCCTAAAATGGCTAGCTCATCAGGTATAATGCTGATGCCTTCTCCTGCTGCATCGTCACCTTCACGATATCTCAGGATATCAATGTCCCGTTCAATTCTGCGTATATTCATTTTGGCCACGTCAAATGTGCTCAATGTACCAAGGCCAGAATAAGTCGACTCGTCCAGCATGCACATTCTGCAGAAAACGTAAGTTACGATGTGACCGAGATCTCCCATCATGTAATTCTTGCAAAAAGTTTGGTTTTGAGTGTCAGTACAATTCGGTGGCAGATGGCCGGGTCCTGAAGAAGACTACGAAATTATCGCGTGTACACCAGCTTGAGAGTCGCCTTGGTGAGTCTCGGTGTCCTTCTTGATGTTCAGCTCCTGACACTCGAGCTAGGCCGCGTCGAGCACTTGCTTCAGGCTACGGGCCAAAATGATAGACAGAAAAGAGCAGATCCGACACATTCATCATGTTCGATACACCATGAAGAAAATGACGATCTGGCGAGCCTGGACGTCAACACGATCGGTCTCCTGTATGTACAAGATCGTCGCCTAATCTAAATAATCCTAATCAAGTCGCTATTCAGAGAGCAAGAATATTTCAATTGGATGCATCCTATCATAAATATAATCCATCAGGGAAATTACGCTGCGTCAATTTCGAGTCCAATAACAAGCCCGCCAACTTATCTGCGGCACGCAATCTGTTCGTTGGGTGCACTGAAGTCGGAAACTGCAGCAAATTGGTCCGAGCGGCTGTACCATTCTTGTCGAAAAGAGCTTCAAGAAGCTGAACTAAAAGACTGCCTCCTTGATCGGGTTAACCTTGCCCAATCTCAAGCTTGGATTCTCGTTGCTGTCTTCGAGCTCTGTCGAGGATATTTCCATAGAGCCTGGATGAGCACATCAAGAGCCGTGCGACTGGTACAGCTGATGAGACTGCATCACCACGACGGGCTACTCCACATTCGCGACCCAACTTCTAGAATCATTGATACAGCTAAAAACATTATCGAAGCAGAAGAAAGGAGAAGGGTTTTCTGGCAGACTTTTCTCATGGATCGTTACAGCTCTGTCACCACGGGCTCCCCTCCGCTAATTCAAGAGAAAGATGTATGAACCTCCCTGCCTCCGGTGTTTTATCAATTCTAAAATAGATACAGATCCATACTTACTTACCGGCATCTAATGATGCATTCGCTGGAGGCTTCGAAGAGCAGTATTTGTTTCTATCAGGCGCTACCAAGGCCATCAACAGCCAACGGCTATCTCGCTTTGCAGCCACAGTCGTCGTCTCATCCTTATGTGTCTCCAAGCTAGTTGATCTTGAACGCTACGATCTTGAAACAACAATAGATGAATCGCTACACAGCATCTCGACAAAGTTAAGCAAGCTTCAAAGCGCCCTGGCAGTTGTTTATCGTGTCCCGGAGCATCTGAATCTCGGGGCCTCTCTATTAGATCCTGGTCTTGCTTTCTTGCATACATCGACCGCGACCTCAACAATCATAGTACATCGAGCAGCACAGTCCAGAGACCGCGATAGCGCCATCTCCGCCAATGTCTTGCTACATAGCAAGAAAGAATGCCTCGAAGCAGCTGCCCACATTGCTAAGATCATGGAATTAACTAGTCGATGGGACTCGCGCTCTGTGAGCTTTAGAATCGTGTTAGTACTGTACTTCTGACGATGGCTAACTCGGTGCTAGTACCATTTCCTGGCACTCTACTCAATTTACAGTGCCGTGGCTGTATTCGCGGCGTCATGGCTAGCGGATCGGCAGCTTTCTCACGAGAAATCGCTACGCTTCCTCTTGGGCCTGTTGGTGTCATTCAAGAAGAAGGTACGACTCGCACAGATTTTACTGCAAGACATCGATGCAGAATTTCCAGAATTACAGAATCTTCTTAGTATCCAGGACGGGCCATGTGTAGCGGTTCAAAGTACCATCTTGCAACCTACAAGTTCGGAGTCCAATTTTGACTTGGCTAGATATGACGCACATAGCGACTTTTCACACATCTTAGAGCTATCTCTCTTTGGGGATGCAAGTCTTTGGAGCACGGATGATAATCTCCTGTATGGTGGCTTTCTTTCATGAGTTACACTTGTAAAGGAACATCAAGTACTGTCCTTTTCTTTCTCCATGTTGTCGTCAATGGAGACTTTCGCAGCTTTCCTTCCTCAAGGACATGTTTGAGCTCCGCAGATCCACTTAATATCTCATCAGGGGAGGCGCCTGTGTTAATCGAGAGAGTCGAAAATCCGCCCCCTAAGCTCTCTTTCTTCGTTCATGCGTTCCTTCCCGTTGCTTGATAGCCTCAAGATGAGGCAATGACAAGACACTACGCCAAATTAAAACGAAATCGAAGCATTTTGCTGTCCCACCCTGGCTTCCCAGGTACAGTCGAAGATATTCGATGAAAACCACGTAGTAGTACACGCCGAGGCCTGTCAAGATATGCCACCTGCGTACCACTTTCGTCAGTCATGCCATCATAATGAAAAATAGGCTTTACCTACCACCCGTGCAACTCTGTCACATACCCCAAAGGCATACCGACAGCATTTCTAAACTCTCGAAGCTCTGTGCAGAAGTGATTATCAACATTCCAGAGCACATATCCACCTACGAATGTCACTAAAATACGTCAGAGAGTGCTGAGAGTGGGATCACTGTCCCTATACCTGCTCCATACAACGCAAGGCGCTTCATATCTTTCACAGCATTTCGATCTTTTACTTTCATCGCTACCAACCACACACATTCACAAAAGACGACACAAATCATCGCCCCAAAAACCAGTTGAAATGAAAGCGTATGGTTAAGGTAACTGTGCACGATAGACGCAGTTACAGCAACACAAGCTACCAAGACGCCAAGGAAGCTACGAGTTTCGGGTCCGAGTGTCACGCTCAGAGCAGCATACAATATTGCTGAGGTTGCATAGAGCATCGAGAACTCGTCAACTTTTAACAGTTGTTAACGTTACGAGTCGGTGTGTTGCTTGAGGGAACAACTCACTCATTTGTCCCGTGTATTTGAGAGTGGTGTGGTATGCCATGGAGCCCGGTCCCACGCACGCCAGCATAGCGTAACAAATGATCACAACCCTATCTCGTCCATTCCGCCTGGTGTTTTCGATGCCTCTCCAACCCAGATACACTTTTCATTAGCAGAAGTCTCTATGATTCGGCTTCAGGACGACATACGATACATGAGACTGGTTGCCGTGTTGATGAATTCGGCGACGTAAGGTGTCAAGTAGAAGTCCTGGATGTTTCAGTTTTCAATCCAGTTCTAGGACCACGTACAGAAGTTACCAGCTCGCAGAAACTTGATACGATGTCAGTAAAAGTTCTGAGTTGACTTCAGGGAAGTATTAAGCAAACCTTGTCACGGATGTCACCTCTCCCCATCCCGATGATCCTTCAACGTATGGCCAGCTCAAGAAACCCATCTTTCTTTTCGCGAATTTTCAATGGTAATGTAAGAAGAGATTGGAGAATTGTGTGATAGGAAAAGAAAGGGACCTCACAACTGGAACCTTGCGAATATATATCTTGGGTTTGGAAGAGGGATCTTGCTCATCACTGATTGGCTGGAGACGGAAGTCGGGGCATGTCGACGCGGGCTTTTGACGACTCTGCCGCAATTGGGAGCCAACGCGCTCCGTTGCTTATTGTCCCGCTTCAGCGCCGACTACGCATGCCGTGCAAGGCTACTATCTATTCACAGTACAGATACGTGCTTTGCAATCCTGAGGGAACTTTGAAGCCCGTGAAGTCCCAGGCGCTGAGGCCGCTGTCGGTGTGTCACTTCCAGGGCGCCAATAGTGGAGCTGCTACGACATCCACTATCCGACGAAAAGCGACAACTTCTGGAGCCTCTGATTTTACTTCAGTCATTATATAGTGACATCAACTTCCCATGAAATGTATCTGCTTGAGAGCATATCCTTTCTGTAAAGCAATCAAGATTAGCTCGTTCAAAGGTAGAGGCTCTCCTCACGTGCCGCTAACCCTTCCTTCCTCATGGACCGCTCCATTTCCTCCGCTTCGAGGAACATCGAGTTGAATGACTGGACTCGAACAGATTTGAGCGAGGCGAATCATGCCGACTTAGTTCGTAACCACAATGGGGAATTTCAGGATGTCGAAGGACGAGATATCGTGCTTCAGCAATTGAAGCCTGTGGATGGTGGGCCAGACGCATGGAAAGTTCTCATCGCTGCATTTGTGTTTGAGGCTTTACTTTGGGGTGATTATCTCAGAACCTTCTCTTTCATCCACAATACTAATATTTCAAGGCTTTCCAATCTCCTTTGGTGTCTTCCAAGACTACTATTCCACTCTACCACAGTTCGCCGGTGTTGATTCAAAGATCGCACTCATCGGAACCCTAGCTCAAGGACTTGCCTATCTAGGAGCACCTATCTCAGCTACGCTCACGAAACGCTTTCCCAAATACCATCGTCAACAAATCTGGATCGGCTGGCCAATCTGTCTCGGCGGTCTCATTGCAGGCTCTTTCGCCACTACGCTTCCCAGTCTGATCGCAACTCAAGGAATCATGTATGGTGTTGGTTTCGTCGCCCTTACCTACCCCATCATCGCTATGGTCGATGAATGGTGGGTTCAACGAAAAGGGATGGCATTTGGACTTATTGCCAGTGCATCGGGTGCATCGGGTGCTATCATGCCGTTCATCATTTCGGCGATGCTGAATAGGTATGGATATAAGACCACATTACGAGCCATTGCAGTCGCAATGGCATTGCTCACTGGACCTCTTATCCCGTTCTTGAGAGGACGTCTTCCACCATCTGAGCACAGCACGGTCGCGAGGACCAATTGGTCGTTCCTCAGGAAACCACTCTTCTGGATCTTCGGGTTCTCAACCCTAGTCCAAGGGCTCGGGTTCTTTTTCCCGGCTCTATATCTCCCATCATACGCCACAGCAATGGGTCTCAGCTCAACACAAGGTGCTTTGGTCCTGGCCATCATGGCCCTTGCTCAATTGATTGGTCAATTCGCTTTCGGCTCTCTCTCCGATAAGAAACTCTCAGTCAGCACGCTAGCCATGCTGTGCTCCTTGATGGCGACCATCGGTTCCTTCGCAGTTTGGGGAGTGTCGAAGTCTCTTGGTCTACTTATCCTTTTTAGCATTATATATGGTTTCTTCGGATACGCGTTTGCTGCTATGCGAGCCGGAATGGGCAAGGCTGTCAGTGATGATCCGTCTGCGGTTATCGCTACTTACGCTATTCTGGTCTTCCTTCAGGGTATCGGCAATGTGCTTGCTGGTCCGATCAGCTCTGTGTTGTTGGAGAGGAATGTCAGGTTGAATGTTTATGGTGTTGAGAGATACAGGAGTTTGGTAATATTCACCGGAAGTTGCATGTCTGCAAGTGGCTTGGTGATTCTGGGGTGGTCCTTGAGGCCCAGAAAGCTGTTTGCGGTCGGGTAGTATGACACCTTGCATAAAATCTCATAAAAAGGTATATTTCCCAGGAGATAACAAGTATCTTAGATCAACTAGAAAGTAGATGGATAATTCAAATTCCTACAAACGCTGACCTCAAGTAGCATACCAATACACCTTGATCCCCTCCGTCTTCGCCTCCCTAAAATATCCGGCTTCAGCTTCTCCCGCTTTCTCGAGCATTTCAAGCAACCTCTTCCCAATACTAGGCGACAATCCCACCTCATGAAGAAAAACCCCCATCGTTTTAAACAGCTTCATCGACGGCTTGTCGTCTGCTGAAATGGGAGCAATCGGCATAAACCCATCAATGATCTGGAACCAGCCCCCCTTTTTCGTCAGCCCAATCAATCTCTGCACGACCTCCACAGCCGTCTCAAAGGATCCAGCATTAGACATCGCAGCTCTCTGATGCTCGAAATCGAACGTCCCCTGCTAATCACTTGGCCATTCTTCAAGAATGTTCTGTTTGTGTAAAGTGATGTTAGGTGGAAGACATATCACAAGGTCACATAGCGTCAATAAGCGATCCCTATACATTCTCATTCACTTAGACACAGCTCAATTCTTCATGCCCAGGTTTGAATGTAGTTAAATTCGTATCAACGCCTATGTCTAACGATAATGCACTATTTGTTTCGACATCTAGCGCTGTGGTAATTGTATCCTCACTCTGAGAGGCAATGAGTCTGAACAAGGAACTACTTGCGTGCATTGCCTGCTGCTTCTCCATTCGTCTATTAGTCTTTAAACGTACTTTCTGGTATTTGCGGGCCTTGAAACTAGAAGCATCGCGAAGTTAGTAAATCTAGTTCTAAACATGCTTAGAACACTTACGGTATTCGTGAGGCTCATGTTCACTGCGTTTTCTGTAGTGCCAACAACATTGCCCGTTACAAATCCACCTATATTGATAACCCTATCACCTTGCTTGAAATCGCCAAAGGTAATGACTGTTTGAGCTGAATTCTGCATGAGCATATTAGCAAGCGTTCATTCTCTCCTCTCCGGCAAGGCTGGTATCAGTACCTTCAAGTCCTCCTTCTTCTTATCCAAATTCGAGATCATAAGTTTCATCGCCCCCGTAACGTCAACATATCCCTGATCCTGCTGATCAGCAAACTTACACATCAAACTATGGCTGGCCTGAATCGCAATCGGCTTATAACCAGGCAAGCTTGCACTCTCACTCGTTACAATATGTCCCAAATCTTTCTTGATCTTCTTCCATGTCTTACTCGTGCTCTTCGTCTCAAAAAAACACGCAACTTGTATCGGCCTCAAAATTTCATTCTTGGATGAACAGCGGGATTGAAGGAGCTTGAGGAAGTCAACGCTAATTTGTTGGAGTTTCTTGGAGGATTTGTCGAGGTCCCGGATCGTGAGCTCGTTGCTGTCGCTGAACATTCCGAGAATGCGCTCGGCCAGCGTTGCCCAGGGGGCTTTGGGGCTGCCTTTGAAGGGGACGCCTAGGAATATGGCGCCGCAGGTGCAGTGTACTACTTCTTGGCCTTGAATGCCGGATGTGTAATCGCTTGCTAATCCATTCGCAGTAACGAGGCCTCCAAGAGAGTGTGCGACGAAGATGATCGGACGATTTGCCTTTTGTCCTCTTTATCAACGGTGCAATCCTCTGAAAGCTGAGATCAAGATTCAAGATGACCTACCGTACCATCTTCCCGCCGAACATTTCCCAGCTTCAATATCAACGAAGTAGAATGATTATCAATACTCATATGAGAAATCGACCCAGGAGTAACAATGGGATAAAAGGTTACGAAATCAGTAGGATAGCCGTAACTGAAGATTCGACACTCCTTAATAGTGTCCGGAAGAAGCGCTTTTGGCCAGAAGATCACTTTGTCCGCTTCCTCAGCATCAGGATCGGGATTTACAGCTTCCCAAGTATGCTGTGGGTGGCCCCTGAGACCGTGGACGAAGACGATGCTATGGAGAGCTTAGTTAATGTAAGGGATTATGAACTTGGGTGCTTGTGCCTTACTCTACTTTGGCTTCTTTGCCTGCATCGTATAGTTCGTTGAGGCCTTCAGCCATGATTTTGCTGGGTTCTTTCGCGGAAGTCGAAGGAGACATTGAAGGCGAAGAATGATTTCTATATCAGGAGAGCCAAAAGATCAATGTACTTCGCGAGCTGCTTGCTTGTTGCGTTGGAACTTATGACAATGGGAGATTCGCGATTCCGAATGTCAAGAAGAGGCTGAAATAACCATTTTGTGAAGCCGACTATTTCAAGGACGTTTTCAGGAAGGGTTCATTTCTCTGCCGATTAGAGAGTCTATAACACGAGATCCATGGTAGATTGAGCGATTTGGCATACCCTGTAGAGGCTGAAATACCTCAGTAATGGTGGTGGGATAGATATGTCTCATTGGTATCCCACTGCGAGGATGCCAGTGAGATTATCAACCGAAAGCAGCTCCCGACCGTATCATTACCGTGGTTGATACGTTATTGGTGTTTTGTCATCGCATGACGGCGCCACTATGCGTCTCCAGACGAGTAAGCAACAAGCAGTAAGGTCATGCGAGAACGCTATAGTGGCTTATGCTGCTCTGTTCACCTGGCCTGGAGGTAGGAAAAGGCTGTATGCATAGCAGAATTGTTTGCGATGAATTTATTGGTTGTTGTGCTGTGAAGTCGACTTGAGCCATGTATCGGTCGGATTCTCGGGAGTAGGTGCTCTATGCTTACTCAAACATGCAGTTTTATACAACTCCTGCGACAATTACACCTCTCACCCACTTGAAGCCTTTCAAGACGCATCCCGGACACGACAGTGCCTGTTATTGTCACTAGCGCAGTTCTTGAAAGGTGCCATGGACACCACTCCAAGCTCTATATGCTCACCGCATTCGAATGATAAATTTCCGCAGCTCATCGAGCCTAAGCTGGGAGCCTCAAAGGTTCAATTTGGAGACACAAAACATGAACGCACAGGCCCCGCAGTCGGTAGCGCAACATTAGGGAATGTTGCTGCGACAAGTGGCGGGCAAGTCAGTATGGGCCCCCAGAGATGTTGAAACGGATCAGGCGTTGACATGTTGTGAAGATCTCAGGATCGAGAACAACAGCTATCGTGAACAGAGTACGTAGCATCACCTAGCAGTAGCTGTGATTGCCTCTATCTCTAACGGTAGTGATACAAAAGAAGATGCATCGAGGTCACAACAAGAGAAGACAATTCTACACTTTCAGCCAAAAAAGCTACCTCACTTCATAGGAAGACAACTAGAGCTAGATTTAATGCACAAAAAGCTTGAAGCTCCCCCAAGTAATGGCGATAATTCCCCGTTGCGCTTTTTAGTGTGGGGAATGGCAGGAGTCGGCAAGACGCAACTCGTGCACAGGTATCTAAGGGAAGTAATTGAGCAAAAGTTTCAAGAGAAGACTGAGGAGAAGTCAGAGAAGAAGCTAGAGACAGAGACCTCATCCTTCAACACAATATGGCTCAAAGCCTCAACTCTCACCGACCTCAACAACGCCATTAAGCGAACCCTCCACGAAATCCGGGTCCTCTCCAAAAGAGGCCCCCCTCCCCGCGCACTAGATGGCCGCTCAGATCTCACAAACTGGCTAGAATTCCACTGTCTCCAGCACTACAATAATTATATCCTCGTCCTCGACGACGTACGCGACCAGACATTCCATGAAGCTCGAAATATTATCCCGGAGAGAGGTGCAGCGTGCAGGGTGATTATCACGACGAGATCCAGGACCATTGCGGAGGACTTTGTGCTTGATGATAGGGAGCGCCGTTGTGAGATTAAGGTTTTTGATGTGAAGACGGCGGAGGAGATGTTTTATGGAGTATCGAAAGTGACAGTGGGAGCGGAGAAGGAGAAGGTGACTGATGTGGTTAAGGCTGTTGGATGTTTACCTCTTGCGATTGAAACTGCTGCGAATCGTGCAAAGCGGTATGGGTTGAATGATGTTTGGAGAGACAGAAAGGCCGTAAGTGGACTGTTCCAAAAATCCCTGGCAGTCCTTCAAGGCTTTTGCTGACTGAATCCAAGGCACTCAACTGGGAAGACTTGGTCTCTTACTACGACGATCATCAACGCTACTGTGATAATAGACTCCTCAAAAACGCTTTCGATCATTTCTGGGACTTAATCGCCGAGCCAGAAAGTCCCGAAGCCGATCTCTTCCGCGATCTATCTTTCTTCGACTCAAATAGTATTAGCGTGTGTTTATTAAAACGACAAAATGACCACTCGAAAGGTTTTAGCCTCGTTAACCTACTCGTTAAAAAAAAGGAAAAATGGACGTCGAATTCTTGGATGGATCCAATCATTAGGCTTGAGCGCACATCGCTTGTCACCCAACGAACGATTGGGAAGTCGCAGGTTCTGTGGATACATGAATTAGTGCAAGCATTGAGCAGAGACCAATTGATCAACGAGGGAAATCTAGATAAGCACGTCAAAGGGGGAACAGACAGGCTCCAGCAAGCGGTCCTTGCAGCGCACAAACAACTCGGGCTCAAAAGCTCTACACCGTGTAAAGAGATTTTACGTCATATACAATCTATTCTAGCTTTCATGAAGGAAGTGGAGAAATCGCGGAATGGGCTTGGAATTCTGAAGGCTAATCTCTTGGACATCGGAGAGTCGGTCGTTGAGCTATTGTGGAAGGGGGGTTGGTATAGGGATGCACTTGATACGGCGAGAGAAACATTCTACGCGAGGAAGGATATTCTTGGGAACCGGCATCCTGATAATTTGAAAAGCTTAAACATATATGCCAAAGCCCTCTTGTATCAAGGGCGCTACCGAGAGGCTGAGCCATTGATCCAGCAAGCGTTTCAACAGATAAATACTTATCGAGGCTGGTCCTGGCTTTCTGCAAACACAATCGAGTATTTAAGCTACCTTGATAATTACTCGGTAATGCTACAATACAAAGGAGAATTCCAAGAAGCCGTGGACAAGAGTGCTCAAGCGTGGGGAGAAGGAAAAACGAGGCTAGGATTAGAAGACCGCCACACTCTGAGGAGTCTTGTTAATCTTGCACTAGCATATCAGAGTTGCGGATGCTACGCCAAAGCTGTAACACACAGTCGACAAGCTCTTGAAGCCCTTGAATCTCAACAGAAGATTTTTAAAGACGATGACCTCGATACCTTGGCTAGTCGTGACTGTTACGCATCTTCGCTATATCACCAAGGTTTATATGTTGATGCGGGACGCGAGATTGAACGAGCATGGTATGGAAGATCGACTGCACTGGGTGACAACCATCCAGATACTTTATCTAGTCTCCAGAATCACGCAGCTATCCACCGAGCTCAGGGCAACTATCAATCTGCATTAAAAAAGACTCAAAGGGCCCACCAAGGTCGGCAAGAAATGCTAGGAGAAGATCATCCCGACACCCTAGCGAGTCTCGATCATCTGGCCTCAATCCATCTTTGCCAAGGAAAATACGAACTAGCCGAGGAGGAAGCACAAATTTCATATGCTCGAGGTCTGGAAGTTTTTCCCGCAGAACATCCGGCTCTTCTCGGTAGTCTGAGAAACATCGCTACAGCACGTCGACACCAGGGATATTTTCAAGAGGCCAAAGAGTCTTATGAAGATGTGATTAAGCTAAGACAGAAGAAATTAGGGGCTAGACATCCTGATACACTTATCAGCCTTGGTGACTTAGCGTGGGGTTTGTCAACTCATGGGAATTACGCCGATGCGGAAGGTATATACAAAGATGTGTACGGGCAACAATGTGAAGAGCTTGGAAAAGAGCATCCACAGACGTTGGCTACCCTTAGTTCTCTCGCATCGATACGTTTTAAGCTTGGAAGATATGAGGAAGCTAAAGACGTGGCGGAGTCAGCTTGGATCCTGCAAGAAGAGACGCTTGGAGCGAAGCATCCTGAGACCTTGACTAGCATGCACAATTATGCTGTTATACTGAGACACCAAAGACTGGACGAAGATGCTGCGTCACTCACCCAACAGGTTTGGAGAGAAAGGGAAAGGATTTTAGGAAAGCAACACCCGGACGCACTAGCTAGTCGCGACAGCTATGCCTCAGCGCTACAGTGTCTGGGCCAGTATGATGAAGCGGAAAGCCTTTGCAAACAAGCACTTGACTGGCGAGAGAAGTTATTCACGCATGGTCATCTAGACATTCTCAGCAGCCTTGATACCTATTCTTCAGTGCTTCGAAGCCAGAACAAAGATGCCAGGAATCAGACACGACGAGCATTAGAAGGGAGGCAAAATCTTAAAGACGACAGCCCTGAGAAGCTGCTAAGCCGCTATAACTACGCGTTGGACTCTTACATGGAAGGACAGCTCAATAAAGCCTATCAGGCAATCGAAGAGGTGCTTAAGATTCAACAAAAGATCTTAAAAAATGATCACCCAGATACCTTGTCCAGCTCACACCAACTTGGAATGATTAACCTCGAAATCGGAAATTACCAGCAAGCTAAAGAATATCTCGAAAAGACTTTCGAAAGCAGGAAAAACGTCTTAGGGATAGAACATCCCGATACGCTAGCAACTCTTTCCTGCTACTGTCTAGTAATCGCACAACAAGAAGAACTTCAGCAAGCACAGAAGATTCTCAATTCGGAACTGGGTGTAGAAGAAGTGACTTTGGGATTGCGTCGAATAAAGTCATTTAAAAACTTTCCGAATTCTCGAGGCATCTCGCACCATGCTAGAGCAAAAGTAACAGAGAATGTCACCAAGGTTAGGATTGCATGGAGAGAAGATGCTTTGCATCAACAATCTGACTTTCTGAAAATCAAATTAGCTATAACGCTCCTTAAGCAGATGAAAGGAGAGGAAGCCGAGCAAACTCTCCTATACATGAAAGCGCACCCGGATAGAAACACTCTTCTACGTTTGTCGTTTCTGCAGCAAGGAAAAGTGTCTGAAGCACAGGGCACCATTGGCTTCAATAGAGGATCTCGAGAAGATCTCGAAAATGAAAATGTAGCGCAGGACGTGGGTTGATAATGCCCGGGGCTTAGCTCAATAAATGACAGTGTAAGCGAGAGTAAGCGTATGTGTGCGCATATGCTTAACACATATAGGACATGTATTTACCATACAAGCTATATAGAAAGTTGATGCTAAGTATATGTAGCGCACATGTTAAGTATATGCCAGGGTCAAAGGTTAGGGTTAGTCCCAAGCTTGCGAGGGGGCTGGGGTTAAGGCGGTTAGAGGTAGTCTAGGGATCAGAAAACAAATAAAAAACTAACACCAATGCGCCACTTGCCCGAGGGCGGAAGCGAATTGGGTAATTTACTACATACACACAGGCTCCGGGGACGGCGAGAGCCGCGCGCTTATGAGTATACCTTTACATCTCGGCCCCCTTATTCTCGCTTAGCATATGATCGGTCGCTTTAAACTTAGACTTTAAGTAGTTCACGCATACGGTAGGTACATACTAGGCGGTGTTGGGTAGGCGGTGTTTGGGGGGCGAGAGGGAAGATGGAGGGCTTGAATCTCGGGGGCAGTGTTCTAATATCAAATTCGTGAGTGTAGTACTAGTACATGCATAGCACATGTGTCTATCAGTTCGGGTACATGTACAAGGGCTAATAATCGTTGAGCTTTAGTGTACTATCATTGACGTGTAAGCCCGTAAGGAAATTATAACGGAAAGAGAATCGGAATTTCTAGAAAGGTATATATATAATGATCAGGATATAAGCTCTAGAACTCATGCTTGATCGCACGGCTGACACTTAGTAATGCAGCTTTCCTCGTTTCCATCTTCCTGTTTTGTACAGGAGAGCAGCACTCCCTTCTACTTCAAAATAGAACGATATCACACGTATAGACTTTCTCACTTACCTCTCATGGTTCACAATTCGCCATCAGAGACGAAGACCTGTTAGACACTATAATATCAGGCATCTTTATTGCCTACTAGCCCACGGAATTTTTAGCAATTGTCTCGCTTGCATGTGAATTTCACTCTCTCCCACATGACTTTTTGCTAAGGATAATTGAGAACGTCAACTAAAGCTCGTCGTTCTATCATCGCTTTTATGAGATCGAATTCCATCTCGTCACGAGAGCTTCTCCGGGTTTTCTGGTTGATCCACTATCAACATTGAGAGCGAAACATGGACCGCTCCCCTTTCTTGCACCTGACTCTCGCTTAGCAACCCTCACAACATAGCTTTGACAAAATCTTCGGCTTTGTTTCCTTGTGCTCTCCTCCTTTGCAGCATTAACCAATCCTTGATCGTAGTCACCAATCTCTCGATATCGTCGTGTGTATTGCCTGCATGCAAACATACCCTCACTCGCTGGGTGCCTTCCGGTACCGTTGGAGGCATGATCGGGCGCACTACAAAACCAGCGGCTTGGCAATGTTGTGCCAAACTTCTCGGCTCTGGCATTAACAACGAGAAGATTGGTGAGCGTGGCATCTCTGGTGGGATTTGAAGAAGTTCTGTTCCAGTGACTAGGTCTTGGGTATATGGTTGCAGCGCTTTGAGCTGGCAGTACAAGTGCTCGATCAACTCATTTAATCGGAATCTAAGCTGAATTGTGTCAGCTATCACTGCTATTATGAATAACGGGATTTACAACATACAATTTCTGTTCTCCCCTCTCTCATGAGAGAATAAACGACCTTAATCGCAGCCAACGACGGGAATGACATCGCGGTTGTATAAATCAGGGGCCTCGCATAATTAATCAAATACTCCCTCGTCAGAGCCGAACACAGAATCGCAGCTTGAACACATCAGCTTCATCCTCACACAGAACTCATTCCAGTTCCAATTCCACTCACCGCCATTACACCCCAACGCCTTTCCAAACGTATGCAACCTCGCAAACACCCTACTCTCCAACCCCAACTCACACACCAGCCCTCGTCCCCTCTCGCCATAAACCCCCGTAGCATGCGCCTCATCGACAACCACCAACCCATTCCCACCCAACATCTCCTCCACGACATCCAAAATCTCCCTCAACGGTGCCAGATCCCCATCCATACTATACAATGTCTCCACCGCCACCAAAACATTCCTCCTCCCCTCCCTCCCCTCCCTATCCTCCGCATTAATATTCCCAATCACCCTCTTCAAATCATCCACGTCACAGTGCTTAAAACTGACCCTCTTCCCCGCTCTACTCAATCTCATCCCCTCACGCACACTAGCATGCACCATCTCATCGAAAACCACCACATCACCCTCTTGCGGCACACAAGCAAAAAATCCCTCATTAGCGTCGAATCCACTATTAAACAACAGCGCTGATTCTGCATTGTGGAATTCTGCGATCTTTTTCTCGAGATTTTCCGCGTAGGAGGAATTCCCGTCGAGAAGGCGGGACCCGGTGCTTCCGAGACGGAAGGAGGGGGAGGTGGTTAGTTCGGCGAGGTAAGAAGTGCGGAGGAGAGGGGAGGTGGAGAGGGAGAGGAAGTCGTTGGATGAGAAGTCCAGGCTGGTGGGGGGGAAGGTGGTTAGGGTGCGGTGGGAGGAGACGGATTTCCGCCGTTCGAGGAGGGAGTGCATTTTTTTCTCTATTCGGGGTGGCATTTTTTAGTTTGGATGTGGGTATGAATGAGAGAATGTTGATATATAAGATGTTTGGGATGGAGCAGGCAAAGTCTTTCATGGTGGTTGAGCTAGCACGTGATTTTTCACGGGGAGAGGCCTTACTGGGATGTGTGGGAGGATAATTGGGAGTTGGAACTATTCATAGGGATAGAATATTGAATACTTGGAGAATTGGTGGTTGTATCTCGTGTTCTCTAGTTCAGGCGAAGCATCAAGTACTACCTATACATGCAGGCGAGGAGTACTAGACTGCAATCAAAACTCGACCCTTATCAGGAAAATGTATTTACGTATAGCTTTGTTCATTCATAATCACTATAGGATTACGCAGTAGCAGCTGCGACCGCTTTCTCCTCAGCCCGCACTGGCGCCGACGAAGATACCAACTCTCTCAATGCCTCAACTTCAAAGCTCTCCATTGGCCTCAGACCCCACTTCTCAAAAATAACTCTATCCTCATCCCACCCATTGCAGGCTGTAGTAAGCATTTTCTCTCCAGTGAATACTGCATTAGCACCAGCCATGAAGCACAGAACTTGCTGCTCCTCAGAAAGTGTCGTCCTACCAGCAGCTAGGCGAATAATGGTTCTCGGCATGACTACTCTTGCTGTTGCAATTGTCCTTAATGTTGCGTCGAATGGCGAAGGCGCGTTGTCTCCGAGAGGCGTGCCTTTGATCGGGACGAGAGTGTTGACTGGGAAGCTTTCTGGGTGTGATGGGAGGGTCGCAACAGTGTGAATGAGGCCAACATGATCACTTGGCCTCTCTCCAAGTCCAAGAATACCTCCAGTGCAGACGTTTAATCCTGCCTCCCTCACGTTCGAGATCGTCTGCAATCGCTCGTCATATGTTCGAGTAGAGATGACTGAGGGATAGAAATCTCTCGATGTGTCGACGTTGTGGTTGTATGCTGTAAGACCAGCCTCCTTCAATTCCTTGGCTTGCTCGAGATCAATCATGCCTAGTGTGACGCATACTTCCATACCCATTCCCCGTACACCATTAACCATTTCCTTGATGTTCTTCAGATTTGTCTTTCGTCCACGCATATCCCTCCACGCGGCACCCATACAGAACCTTGTGCTGCCATTGTCCTTCGCGATTCGTGCAGCAGATAGTACCGACTCCACTGTGACCATTTTCGAAGCTTTGAGACCGGTTTGGTACCGTGATGATTGCGCACACTATGGACATGTCAGACACCAAGCTTGACCATACCGGATTGGATACTGATCCAAGGAGATAGAAATGGCCTACGTATGAGCAGTCTTCACTGCAACCGCCAGTCTTAATATTCATCAAGGTACACATTTGAATCGAGGAAGGATTGTGAAACTTCCTGTGAACAGTGCCCTGAGATTCGATCAGGAGAGTTGATCATCGTGTTATAAGATCAGATATTACCGCAGCAAAGGCAAGATTCATCAACGGAGTATCATAGATCTCCTTGATTTCTTCCCTGGTCCAATTGTGTCTCGGCGCGTTTGCTTCTAAAGCAGAGTTGAAGATTGATGGCGGGGTAGTTGATTGGGCAGAAACCGAAGTAACAGTGCCATATCTTCGCAAAACAAATTGAGGTTTGCTCTGCTGGAGCAAACCTCTGAAGCCTGCCGCAATGGCTTGAGGTCGATGCCCACGCATTGCGATGTGTGGATGCAGAGTAAATTGATCAACTTCTGAGAGAAAAGGAGGGACGGAGATGTCCCACTACGGTCGTGGGGCAGCACGGTCGAGGGTCCTGGTGGTCCTTGGAATTTTAGGCTGAGTGGCTCGGCGGATGTCGCGCGGGGACTGCTCCTATCCCTGCGCTGACAATTGTTGAACTGCCCACTTGCTACACTTGTTGAGTTCGTCCCAGGCGCTACGAAAACCTCCCGCTTGTTGAAGCGCTTACTGGGCTTGCTGAAGTCAGCTCGAGGATCGGTAGTGCTCCCAGGAGCACTAGTTCAAGCCATTACTGAAGCTATCAAATAATACCGCAAGCCGTCGTGCGCTGTGCCCCGCCCTTGCGAGTCCCCTGTCGTGAAGGGAAGGTTTTGCAGTGCGATGTTCGGAGAATCCAATCAGCCATCAGATACGTTGCGAATGCCATGTATCTGGATTTTTGAAATTCGAGTTTATTGTTTGAAGATCCACGAGGAAGAAATGAGGTTGGCATAGGCTTTTCTCACCTACTGTAGCACAAGCTTGGGGGCTCGGCAGCGGTTCGGGTCGTTACAGGAGGGCCAATCAGCGCCAAGCTGCCCCTCCTTCCGAGAAAAGGGGTACGCATCTTTTCACTGTAACCTCGAGTCGATACATGGCTGATGGTCACGTTATCATATCCTCTGTACAGTACTTTATACCATTTAAAACCATGATATTAACATTACTTAGTTATTCGTCCAACAATGGCAACTAGGATGTCCTCCTTGTGGAGGAACCTCCGCTCCTACCAAATCTATGGAGCAAACACCAACGTAGGCAAGACAATCATGTCCACAATCCTCCTCAAAACACATGCTCGGAAATACCCAGACCAGAACACATGGTACCTGAAACCCGTCTCCACGGGACCACTTGAAGAAGCAGACGATAGGCACCTCTCTCTCTACTCCCCAAAAACGCAAACAAAATGTCTCTACCAATTTGATGAAGCAGTCAGTCCACACATTGCGGCTCGATCAAGCAAGGTACGCACTCTTCCGAGCACAAAATCTCAATACTAATGCAGGAGTAGCCACTCTCCGACACTTTAATCCAAAACCAAGTCCTCACCCACCTCTCCACCTGCGCCCTCTCTAGCTCTAATTGTGGCCTCCTCTTCCTCGAAACAGCAGGAGGCGTCCACTCACCCACTCCCAGTGGCTCCTCACAAGCAGATCTCTTTCGTCCTTTACGTCTCCCCGTCTGTCTCGTAGCCGACCACCGACTCGGTGGGATCTCAGCTACAATCTCCGCCTTCGAGTCCTTGCACATTCGAGGCTATGACTTGGAACTCCTTTGCCAGTTTGAAGACGAGATGTATAGGAACCATGAATACCTCAGTTCTTACTTCTCAAAAAAAGGCGTCTTCTCACTATCTCTCCCTCCTCCGCCTGAACGAGAGCAGAGTCCAGAAGCAGATATGGAAGCTATGTCCGCTTATTACGAAGAAATGTCTACCCTCGACCGCGTAGAAGAAACTCTTGACCACCTTCTACAAAAACACGAATCCCAGATCAAGAACCTAGAAGAAATGTCCGAGAAGGCGCATAAAACAATCTGGTACCCATTCACGCAACACCGAGACATCTCTCCCAGCACCATAATCGCCATCGATTCTGCTTACGGGGATTTCTTCCAGACCTACTCTTCTCCTTCCCCATCCACAACCACCCCCTCACCCACCTCCTCACCCTCAACCCAAAAACCCACCAATACAACGACTTCCTCCTCTCCACTCCTATCCCAAACTTTCGATGGCTCCGCATCTTGGTGGACCCAAGGCCTCGGCCACGCCTCCCCAGCACTAACCCTAGCATCTGCCTACGCATCCGGGCGCTACGGGCACGTCATGTTCGCCGGCACCATCCACTCCCCAGCCCTATCCCTCGCCGAGGATCTTCTCGACACCGTATCCAACCCCAGGTTGACGCGGGTGTTCTATTCTGATAATGGGAGTACAGGGATGGAGGTCGCGGTCAAGATGGGGTTGAGCGCTGCTTCTGAGCGATATAGCTGGGACCACCATGGCGAGGAAGATGGGGGAGAAGGGAAAAAGGAGATTGGCATCCTAGGCCTCAAGGGCAGTTATCACGGGGACACCATCGGCGCAATGTCTTGCTCGGAACCCAGCATGTTTAATTCACGAGTTCACTGGTATCAAGGTCGAGGGTACTGGTTTGATTTTCCGCAAGTTAAATTAAAGAAAGGAGAATGGATTGTTGAGAGTGCTGCTGGCTTTGAAAAATTCTTTGGAGGGAACGTCAAGTTCTCAAGCCTGAATGACATCTTTGTTATACAAGGTAGGTTGGAGAGTAAAGAGGCAGGGTTGTATAGGGCGTATATTGAGGAGACGCTTGATCGGCTGGTAAGAAAGGAAGGGAGGAGGTTTGGGGCACTGGTTATGGAGGTGTGTCTTCCCTTCACGCTTGAGATGAGCACTTGCTGACAATATTCAAGCCAGTCATTCTAGGAGCAGGAGGAATGCTCTTCGCGTACGTCCCATCATCCCTTATCCATTCCCCCTTTCCCGCTAACATACCACAGCGACCCTCTCTTCCAACACCTCCTCATCTCCGTCATCCGCTCATCAACCCTCTTCTCCTCCGCCTCCGCCTCCCCATCCCTCCCCCCATCCCTTACAACTGCAGACCCCAACTCCACCTCTACGTCTTCCCCCTCGGATCACACCTGGACCGGCCTCCCAATAATCCACGACGAAGTCTTCACCGGCCTCTACCGCCTCGGACACGCCTCCCCATCATCCCTCATCCAAGCATCTCCCGACATCTCCGTACATGCCAAGCTGCTAACCGGAGGTCTGGTACCACTTTGCGCCACGTTAGCGAGCGAGAGTATCTATGAAGCATTTCTCGGGAACGAGAAAGCTGATGCATTGTTGCATGGCCATAGTTATACTGCCCACGCTGTCGGGTGTCAGGTTGCTGAAGAGAGTTTGCGGGAGTTGAGAACTCTGGAGAAGGATGGGGCTTGGAAGGGATTTGTGGAGGATTGGCGAGAAGCTTCAGTGGCAAATGCTGAGGGAGAGCAGCTTGCAGGAGAGAATGAGGTGTGGAGTGTTTGGGGTAAGGACTTCGTGAAACAAATCTCCATGAGTAAGGAAGTAGAAAGTGTGATTGCGTTGGGGTCAGTGTTAGCTATTAATTTGCAGGATGAATTTGTTGGCAGGTCTCTACATCTTTGTATGCTATTGATCAGAGCTAATTATTGTGTACAGGCTATAGCTCGACTGCTGCTACTGGACTCCAGAAAAAGCTGTTGTTAGGATCAGAAGAGTTCAAGATTCATAATCGTGTGCTTGGTAATGTGCTTTATTTGATGGCTAGCCAGACTTCAAAACCCGAGACATTGAAGAGTATAGAGAAGCTTTTGCTCGAGTATTTGTTGTAGACAATAGGCCGGCAACTTTGTATATAGCTATGGGCTATTCGAAAAGAGCAATGGAAATATGATCTGAGAAGATCGTGACCCACAAATAGAGATGGACTACGATCCTTTGGCAAGACCTAGTCCTGACTGGACTCCAGGAATCTCGCCCTTGACTAAGTTCTACTAAGCCATTTACTTCAACAGCTGAAACGCGCCCAACACTTTCTTATGACGCCTGCGAACCGAAGTCCATGTGACTCTCACCACAATGCACTCACATCGTCTTCCCCTCTCTCGTCCTCTCCCAATCCGCGCCAAACTGTCCCCAGCCACCAGCTGGCTCCTCCCACATCTTCAGCTCGTGTACCACAAAATCATAAGTCCCCTCCCTTGGCAGACGTCCCCCACATACATTTCCTCCCATGGCCACATTAAGGATAATCCTCCACTCACTCGGCCTCCTGATCCCTTCCGGTATACTCGCTTTCATGACTGCTACTCCGTCAATATACCATACCATCCTCCCTCCTCTCCCATCTTCCGGCTGATCCCACGCGAATGCAAAGACATGAGGTCTTTGATCCATGTCTGGGATTGGCGTATCTACCACACGATGTTTATTCCAATCTTCACCATTGTAGTGTCCCCAATGCAGACAGCTATGATTCACCTTATCGCCATTCCAACTCTCGAAAATATCGACCTCGCCATCATCCGGCCACTTGAACGGCTCTTTCGGCAGGAGCCAAAACGCAGGCCAGATCCCTTCCGCACACGGAGCTGATAGGACTGCGGTGAGACATCCTCGTTGCCGGGAGAGTGTTTGATGGGTATAGAGGCGCGCAGAGGTATATTTATCGGTAGGAGAGGGAGAGCAGATAGCCCGGAGAACGAGCTTGTTGTCGGGTGTGAAGAATGAGTTGGTAGGGCTATTTGTATAGTTCTGATTCTCATTATTTCCCCAGCCGTGAGCGCCCGTTTCTTGGACGAATAGCGAGGGGATCGGGATTGAAGGGTGGAAGTTGGCTTGCCAGTAAGTTGCTGGCGCGTTTTGCCAGGGAGCAGGTGGCCGTGAAGAGGTGGGTATGGCGGGAGCGAAGCCGGTAGGTTTGCTGGCGTAATTTATCGGTGGTGGGGGAGGTCTGTTATTGTAGTTGGGAGGTGGTAGCTGTTGTTGGTGAGTGAGCTCATTCAATTTGGCTTTGCCTTTGTTTAGAAGGCCATCGAGGAAAGACATGGTGGAACAATGTCCCTGTTGATGTTTGACAGCGTAACTCGAAAACTGGCGGGGCTAGGCATTTCGATGACGGCATGGTCGGGCAACCCCTGTAGCTCGCTACTGAACCCCACTACAGCACCAGTACCGTAGGGTCTTCTGTCTCATTTCAGTCAGTCAGGCTCATGCGGAGTATACTTATTCTACCAAGATTGTTACTTACATCGCATCTGTATTTACGTCCGACCTAATTTCGATTATTAAAAACACCTCACTATCCCCTCCTCACCTGCATAAGCAAATAGTGAAGCAGCATCTTACGGCCAATCAAAACCTATGTCAAGGTCCAAGAGCGTGCCCAACTATTCCGTAATGGAATCTGCGGTGGAGAGGCTCTAACCATGCAAGCATGGAACTGAGGTAAGTTTGGCGGAAAACTTTGGCTGTAGGTGGTGAGAATGTTGGAGAAAGGAAGACTAGAATTTGGGAAAGGAAGGGCATTTTTAAATAAGCTGGAGAAGTTGTATCCTTTTGGAAGGTAAGGTGGGTTGTGAGGAAGGTGCGAAGTGCTGCGGATAAGTGTTTGGGCAGGAACTATATAATATTATAAGAATGGATGGAAGGAACGTCCCCATCAAGTCTCCTGCCATTACTGTCACTACGAACTGCAAATGTGATACGATTGAAGAAAACTAGATAGTAATACAAATTAATTAGTCCTTCATCTACTGCTAAGGAGCGAGTACTTTGGCTACATATTGTCGGCTTCGCTCACTGAAGCTAATAGGTAGGTAATTATGAGACAGGGCTATTATATTATCTCAAGTAGTCATTAAAAACTATTCTTTGTAGACTAGTATCCACCATGCTATTGTACATCTCTGGGTATCGCAAAGCCCAGCTCGAATCTATCAGTCCGTGTTGATACGGACTTGATGCAAAGATGCAATGCCACCCAATGCATTCCTTTCCCTCTGAACGCCGTGATATCGTACACCATGCTCGCTGGAAAATAACATCAAATCATCCACTTGAAATCTTCACATTGTAATTCTCGGCTTCTTCGCCCTCCTCCCACCTCGTCGATTAACCTCTTCCTCAACAACAACTTCACTAACTTCTCTCGTCATATCTCGACTCTCAGTCGCACTTCTATTCCGCTTCCGAGCCAACTTTTCCTCAACAGGTCGAATGAAGCGATGTACAGTTCGATGATCAAGGACTCGCTCTTCGCTATCATCTCTACCTTCCTTGTCGGTCTTGGGCCACATGTAGCCATACAGCTTGCTGTGACGCTCGCAACGTGGACAAGAAGAGCGCGTAAAATATGCGTCATTCTGCACAAATGATTCTTCGCAGATCTTGCAAGTAATCCATGCCGAGGCAAGATCTACTAGCAATAGGGGTGTAAGGACATAATCGCCTGGGACCCGTACCGCTGGTGCATAATCCATATCCGATCTTGGTGCTAAAGCCTTCCTCTTCCTCTTGCCACCTTTGAGTTGTTTCGGCTTGACTTCAATCGTCGTCTTCTTCTGGCGTTTCCCTGGAGTAGACTCGTCGCGGTCAAATGTCTCACTCGGTACATCAGACAGAACCGAGCTTGAATCGTCTCGAAGGACAGGATGCTCATTACTGGTTGAACCACCAACGAGTACAGGGTCGCCCGTCTTCACTTGCTTGAGGAGCGTCCGTCTGCTGCCTCGCCTACTTCTCCTGAGCTTGGACACGGCACGGTTGACGTATGGTTCTACAACAATGGTATCTTCGTCAACAGATGTCGCATCTGTACTGGTCTGATTGTCGGTCCCCGAAGGCGATAAACTAACGCCTCTTGACTCGCATGAAGAGCTTTCTGGTGCAGACTCGGTGCAAGCAAGAGTGGACATATTCAAGTGGGATGATTCCTTCTTGACTATGCTATCTTTTCGTGCCCTTTTAGCTGACCCAGAGGGAGACGGTGACACTTCCTCGTCCCTCTTGCGTTTCAATGGAGTTTGCGACTGACTTGGCTCAGTTGCCTCCTTCTCAGGCGACGCTGGCGATGGATTCTCATCTTGTTGCTTACGCTTCTGAGAAGTTTGCAGCTCAGTTGGCTCAGTTACCTCCTTCTCAGGTGATGCTGACGACGGAACCTCGTCCTGTCGTTTCCGCTTCTGGGGTGTTTGCGATTGAGTCGGCTCAAGTTCAACTGACGGTGACATTGGTGAATCCTGATTCTTAAACCTCGAAAGCGATCGCGGCGTCCTCTTCGGTACATGGGGTCGAATCGTGATATCTGGAGTCATGGACGCATTCCTAGACGAGTCGAAAGAATCGCGTCTCCGGCGGCGTCGGAATGAATATCCCTCACTTGAATCCTCAATAGACAGCTTCGGGATCGTCTTGATTTCGACATCCTCTCCTTTTGACCAACCGTTCAGGCATTGTTCCTCGCAAGTCTGACACAAACATTCGCAATTGTCTTCACCGAAATAATTGTCACCTGTTGAGATTAGCATTTCTCGTTTCAGGTCAGAAAGCCTGAGCGTACCGTAAGATACAGTAATCTCGTCACCGATCTCGATATCCCTAACAGCGATAATCTCCATGCCGTTAGTACCCGTAGTCATCAATCTTGCGCTGGCTCCACAATCGTGATTTGCGAATCTGGCAGGTCCCAGAAACAACGATGCTGTCTTGTTTCTGCTAGAAACCACAATGCTAAAGTCTCGTCGACTTGACTTGATGAGCTCTTCTTCTTCCTCTGTCATAATGACTTGGATACCACATAAATACTTGACAATCTCCCCCTTCTTGATGAATCTGCGAGCCGTGACTGCCGCTTCTTGCGTAACAATCGTGTACCTGTTGGTGCTTGAAACCTCGAATGGGCAGTCTGGCAGATAGATACTGATGTATTTTCGCAGATGTCTTCTGAAGTCCTCCTTCTCCTTCTCAGTCTTTAGACAGTCCGAGAACTTTCTTAAACCAGAGAGCGCGAGGAGTTCTATCTCGGCCTTTACTGGGTCCTTCTCGACGATGACGCGATTTTGGAGAATCTTGGTAACATCTTCCTCCGTGATACCGCGGGAAGAGTGATACGCGCTCTTGTTTTTGCGAATTGTCGTCCAGAAATAGACCTAAAGGTTGATATGAGATCAATACTTAATAGATGTGAAGAGAATACATACATGATCAACAAGAGCATCTGTTAGGATATCATCGTAAGCTGCCAACTGGGCAAGTGTGAGACGTTCCTTCTTCGGGGAAGTTGTTTTGGCAGGCATTGCGACAATCGTATGTGGTTGTTTTGTTGCATGCGACAGGAGAATGCGATTGTTGCTGAAGAGCAGTTGGAAGAATGCGACTCGCGACTAGGGTGCTAAGTATTCTCAAAAGGAGTGACTAGACACCTATCAAAAGGTGAATTTGATCCAGTGAAAGGAGCACCTCTTAAAGCGCTCAAAGCAGACAATCTGGCTCCGGGGATTGCGCCGAATGCGAGTGAATGCGTGTATGGCGCAGCCTTCCTCTCAGCTCAGCACAATCGCAGCCAGGGGTTCGACGTGCATAAAAGAGTATATATTTGGAAGTAAAGAATAGTGAGTAAGAAAACTTTTTCTAAAAAGGTAATGAGGTGTCAAATGTCAGAGCCAGTGAAGGTCTAACGAATTTGACAAGTCATTGTCTGTTGTATATGAGGAGATGAATGGTCCCTATCGTCCCAATCAATAAATCGAGAGGCCGGGCTGAAGGAAGCCTGAGGCGCGACACGAGGCTAAACCGAAAAAGTCGCGTGGATTGGATGATGCAAATTTATTCCACAGCTCAGCTAGATTTTGAAGCTGTGACATGTTATTACGATGATTCAACTAAAGGTTTGTGCCTATAATCCCGATTTGAGATCTTGAAGCTAATAGCGGACGTAGACAATGATGAATTGCATCGACAATTCCGGGGCAGCTATTGTCGAATGCGTGAAGGTCATGAAAATGAAACGGGCTGCGAAGATTGGTATGGCAGAGATTGCACCTAGTTGGATTAATGGTCACTTATACTGGCTTAGGAGACCGAGTCATTGTCGTGGTGCAGAAGCAGCGAAACTTCTCAGAATCTGGTCCCGGTGCAAGCGTTTCTACATCAGCAGCTAACAAAGTCCGAAGAGGGGATATCAGACATGCGGTGGTAGTTAGGACGGCAAAAAAGCTGCAGAGACCTGATGGAAGTGTGGTGAAGTTCGACGACAATGCCTGTGTTCTGATCAACAAGGCGGGGGAACCAATAGGGACAAGACTCAATGGTTAGTACATGCTGAACATGTCTTCCACAAGGCTAACAGTTTTTGCAGGTGTTGTCGGTACTGAATTAAGAAAGATGAAGTGGGCAAAGATCTTGTCCTTGGCACCCATGCATCTATAAAATCACTGTATAAAGGTCACCGCGCATGTAGCATAGCAGGAAGGCGTTCAGAATCTGGTCATTGGAAATATCAAATCTTCCCCATCCATGCTATGCTTTCTGAATACCCAACCATGCCGTAATTCTTTTCTCTAAAATGCAAGTCCTAAACGCCATGTAGAAACCCACCGAAGTTCCAAGTCCAGGGGGATCATTGGAAGATGTGACCACACCCGCAACAAACATAGAAGAGTTTCTGTGTCATTATCAGTCAATGTTCGAAGTGGTCTATCCGAAGAGGACTCACCATACCGGTCTCAGCACTTCTCTGCTGAGACTGAAAGAACACTGCATCCTCCGTCTTGCACTTCGGGCAAGTTTTGTTCGACCGAGGAAGCTATACATGTAACCATATCAGTAAGGGTTTTGGAAAGTCGCACATAGCAACGGCTCAGACCCCAGTAGCCACACAAGTGCTTCCCCTCTTCTCCTAATGCGCCTGTTCCACAGTACCACGTTCTCCCTCTTTGCGCTATTCGTCTGCACTCCCTCCCGCCCCCTCACGTTCACATCCCAGAACAGAACCACATAACAAACAGAGAGATAAACCCACAGTTGGATCCGATCCAACGTCTTGTGTCACACCTGCCGTCTCACCAACAGCATTATTTAGAACGTTGCGGAAGACACAGGAGGAGGTTGCTTCTTCAGAGTATTGGCATGTTCTGCAGGCGAATTGTAGTCGGTGCGTATCGGGGTCTTCCTTTGGATAGAGCATATTAGAGCTGTCTTCTTGTTAGAGGTGCGCAAATATAACAAGAAGAGAGACTTACCATTCACTGCAGAATCGGAATGTGATCTGCTCCATCTTGTTCTTGGGCTCCTCGCCGGTGCTAGAAGCTGGTGAAGCCATGGTTGGTATATGGGTCAGTCTCAAGGGCTACGATGTGGAGGTTGAATAGTTTGATATTCCTCGGTGGTGATGGAATGTGAGAGAGCTGTCAATATCAGAGCTCTTTTCTGCGTGGAAGGTTGGGCTTTATGTTGCGTTCCTTATCGAATTATTCAGAATAGCCCATCAGGTCGTTCGCGCCTCCCGCATCTGGACCCCTGCAAATGCGCTAAAATTGAGGGGGGAACCAACAGCAGCAAGTCATGGGACCCAAAGTCAAAGCACCCAGTACCTGCAGCCCCGTTCACAGACCCGTTGATCATTCTCAACCCTTCTCCAATCCCTTTGTACGACCCAAATCAAACTCCTCTCCTCTCAGACATCCTCCCCAGTTTGCTCTTTCACCACATCACACTCTTCTTCCACGTTTCACAAAATGGTAAGGCTCGTACAACATCCATCTCTTCAATTTAACTTTATTTTTGTTTACATGCAGCCTCGTCGCCTCCCCTCCATTTCTAATCTCCATCCCCAACATAGGTCCATGCTGACGCCACGAATAACAGGCCGACGCAGGCCTTCCGTCAGGCTGGGAAGTTCGCCATAGCAACTCCAAGAATCTTCCTTACTATTTCAACGAGTCTCAGAAATTATCGAGATGGGAACCGCCTCCAGGAACCGATACGGAGAAGCTGAAGACGTATATGGCGGAGCATCACAGCGCGCCCGAAATCAGACCCAATACACAAGCGAACGGGAACGCGGGGAATGCAGATAAGATTCGTGCGAGCCATTTGTTGGTGAAGCATAAGGATAGCAGGAGGCCAAGTAGTTGGCGCGAGGTAGGTTTTGAGTACCTTTTTTGGAATGAGATGGGGTTGATGTGCTGCATAGTCTGAGATCAAGCGCACGAAGGAGGAAGCTATGAGCATCATTCTCGGACATGAAGCTCGTATCAGAAGCGGTCAGTCATCGTTGGGTCAGCTTGCTGTTAGTGAGTCGGACTGCAGCAGTGCGAGGAAGATGGGCGACTTGGGTTTCTTTGGTAGGGGTGATATGCAAAAAGAGTTTGAGGAAGCTGCTTTTCAACTCAAGCCCGGGGAGATGAGCCATGTAGTTGAGACTGCCTCTGGCTTGCATCTTATCGAGAGGTAAGTTCCAGTGCATTCGAAGTATGTTCAAATACTAACTCGGGCTGGCAGACTCGAATAAGTTAGTGTCGCCAGAATGTGAGAATTTTTGACATTTTACTATGGGACCGGTCTTTCTATTGCTGGGCAATCTGATCCTGGCTGGTGTGTACTCGTTGCTGTATGCTGTCTAAAAGCGCTTACGATTTTCAATATCATGGACATTCTCTTAAACAAACCTACACTATATCGCGCTATATCTACCACTTACATGCCTACCAACGAGTCGATAGCTTTGACGATCACAGGCACCGATGTCAACGCCAGCGTTATGATACCAAAGAGACTCATACTCAAACTTGACAGGGCCGCTGCTCTGGGATCCGACTGTAGCAACACAGCTGTCACAATAGCGGAAGAGCTCCCACCAAGCGTCACACCTCTCGTCACATAATCATCTAGCACTCGTTAGCCTGACTTATCACAGAAACCACAACAGAGCTAACCTTCAGGAATCCTCATCCAATCTAACATCTGCACTCCTACCAACGCCCCCAAAATCCCACTCATAATCGCCAACGCCGAAACCGTATTCGCATCCCCCCCAAGATTATTCACAGCCGGTGTCGCCAAAGCTAACGTCAGACTCCTACCCGCAAAGGCAAGACTCCTTTCCGCCGAGATCCCAATCGCGTAACATACAGCTGGATATCCAAACAGAGAGCCAATTGAAACAGTAACGTTGGGAATCACAATAGCGAAGAAATGCCGCTTGAGTTCCTGTCGGTAAGCGAACATCGGCAAGGCCAACGCAACGATCCCGGCGTCGAGGATGGAGACGAGGACGTCGCCTGCCCCGGGTAACGGCAGGTTGGGCTTGTTTTCCCAGAGGGAGAGGTAGGTTGTTCCAGTTCTGTATGCATCCAAGGAGGTGTCGAGACTATCGCCTCGGATGACCCCTAAAACATAAACGCCAAGAACAGTGATGGCTGAGGAGACGAGCACAGGATGCAAGAACTGTCGCCAGCGAGGAGGTAAGGCGAGAGCAGCGAAGTAAGCGAGGATGTTGAAGGTTAATTGGGCAGGCATGGCGTACCCTGCGATGTAGTAGATGGGGAGTCCGATGAAGAGGAATAAGATGAGGTAGGTTAGACCATCGAAGTTTAGGTTGATGGTTGCGGCCCATCTTTGGGCACGGGTGAGTGGTGGTGGTGTTTGGAGGACTTGGGTGACTCGAGAGATGGCTCGAGATGATGCGTCGTTCTCGGGTGGTCCGCCGGTGCCTCTGATGAGAGATGGATCTTGAGCCCTTTGAGGTGCAGCTAGGCTGCTCAGAGGATCATCGCTCTCTTGTGGTGTGCTTGATCCGGTCGTTGGAGTAAAGTTTGCCTCGGAGCTTTGTCTCATGCTGGCATCTCTCGTATCTGTCAGCGGAATTGCGTCGCTCTCATTGCCGAGTTCCTCTGCTCGTTCTGTCATTGCTCGTTTCGAGGACCCAAGGAGAATCTGTAGGCCGCGGACGAAGTACGCTGTTGCTGCCATGACGACAACAAAACCAATTACTAGGAAAGGAATCAGATAAAATTCTATATACTAAAGTCAACGCATAGAAATTGATGAGAGATGTGAGTTCCCCTTGTAAAGCATGCGAGATGGTCTTACAAAACACCGCGATGATCTTTCCAACCTCTACACCACTGATTGGAGAACTCAGAGGAAGAAGTACGAAGCTAGGGAAGTATGAGATTGATTCTTTTCACGTTTCGAGATTAACTCACGAGGGAGTAAAGAATATGTTCAGATATCGAAGAGCAAATCCAGCCTCGTTAAACATCAGCAACCTACCTTGTTCTGCTCAAAATTGACTTACTGGAACATCGATTACGCTCACAAGAGCTCTCGTCTTCCGGTCCCCAATGATCAAGTCAATGATAATCAAGCCTATGAACAATAGAATCAAGCAAGCTACAGATGCTGGAAACGAGACAGAGCTTAATCCAATCAATGAATCAACTCCAAAACATGCTAGAAGGATGATGACAAGGCCAACAGGCACATATAGCCATTCTGTGAGGTTTCGATACCATGTCAGGCGGAATACCTAGATGATCAGCCTCGTCCTGCCTTGCCGAGTAGTTGGGTTGACGAGGGACGTTTACCAACTGCAAGGCTTCTAGCCCATCCGATAAGATACTTCTATAGCTTTGATTCTGGGCCATCGCGCTAAGTTATAATAATATAGAATTGAGAGGAATGTAAGAAGTTCTGACTCAGACCATTTCTATACTTTATAGTGGGTTCTCGGAGGTAGCCTCGGAGGAGTGGACCAGGATGTTTGCCGATGAAAGGCTGAGCCGAAGAACGGCGCGATCTCACGCGACCAACCTTTGTAAACAATACATTCTTTCAGCCTTGTATTGCGGACCAACATCATGGCGGACGCTGCGTTAAATGATCTAATCAGAATTCTGCGTGACCATGACGTACCTTATGATCGTGATGCAATCAAAGCGGCGCTGGCTGATCCAGAAAGCCAGACCGCCGTTCAAGCATGGATGGAAGAATACCTTTCTCCAGAGACTCTCCTGACAAAGGACGAGGCTGCCTTGTAAGAGTGCTATTTCCTTTGGAATCATGATGCTAATTGAGTAGATATGCTGCATTGTTGAAGACTGGAGAAGCCGATACTTTATCAGCGCAAGACCTATCCATGATCCAGGGACTCAACGACGAGGAGATCCATACCGCAATCGAAGAACTCAAACGATCAACAGCGGCCATTGAGAAACAAACCGAAAACCTGCAGCTTCAACAGAATGCTCTGAGCGCTTTGGTGAAGACCGAGAAACGTGCTGTCCAGGCTAGATCCCATACGGAAACGGGACAGATAAGAAAATGGGAAGTGGAGAAGGGTCAGATCAGTGCTGCCGTTGAGGAACTTTCTCAAAGCTTGATATATCAGGCATCGGATTTAGAGCAACAACTTAAAGCTTCGGAAGCCAATGCGAAGCAGACTGTGGACAGCATTCTCAAGTCGGATGACAAGCTATTGTTGAGTCTGCAAAAGCTTGCCAGCGATTTGGGTCCTGGTAGGCCCGAGGATGATGTCCTAATCTCGAAGATAAGAGAACTGTGTGCTAGGTACATCAAGCATACTGTGGAAGGTATCCGAACCCGCCTTGACCGAATTTACCTCGAATCGTTAAGCAAATCAAGCAACTCCAATGGCCATACTGGAGATAGTCAAGAGGCAATCGACCTACAAGAAGAACTGGAGTCTTTGTACTCGGAGATTCTTCCTGTTGCTCAAATGTCTGCAGAGCAGCAGTATCTGGAGCCAGCACTCAAGACGATTGCTGCTACCAACGGCAAAGGTCAACAGCGGGCAGTGAAAGCTGTCACATATGTATAGATTCCATCCCCCATGCTTCAATGCAGCCTGACATTTGCTTAGATACACGAGTGTCTGGTCTTCTTGATCAATCGCATCGAGACATTCTTGCAAAGAGCACAAGAAAGCCAATGCCACAACGTGGCCTTACAATTCGTCCTAGACTCTGCAAAGACAGAGCTCATACGCACCGAGTCATTGCGTGGTGGAAAACCAACCAGTCCAGCCAAGTCCAACACTCAAAGACGACGCAAATCTTCTGGCTCACAATCGTCCCTGAAAGTGCGAAACACCCGCCGATCATCAGCCTATCTGGACGAGGACTTAGACCCGGCTGACCAACTTGCTCGCAACCTTGGTATTATTCTTCCTCCTGCAGAAGCTTCCGATCAGGAGCGCGTTGCTTTCCTAGAAAAAGCTCGTATGGATCGAGCCCACAAGCTAGAAGGTCACATGACCAATCTACAATCTACGACTGAGACATCAATCGCATCGCATCTACTCGATGCTCATGTCACACTAAATCTACTACAAGACTCGCTTCTCGCAGATACAGAATATCGTGCCGTACATCTAGTAGACCAAAAGCTTGAATCATCTGTTAACGCATTTGATCATAATCTTCAAGCTTTGCAAGAGGAACTGGAGGCTGTCGATCTATACTCATTGCAGACTAAGAATGTTCATAAGGAGCAACTGGTCGAGCGTTGGTCAAGGTAAATAAAAATGGGCTCAATCTCTGTCGGATACAAACAAGATGTTGCAAATATTACCACCCCTCGCCCTCTCGATGCCGTCGCAGAGCTTTTCCAGGGACTCTGTATTGCCCGACAGATGAGCAAGAATGTGTCTTCCCTACCGTCAAAATGCAGCAGCCACCGGTTTCTTGATGGTGCCATGCAGAGTCTCCTCGGAGACGACGCTCTTCCAGTCGACTTCAAATTTATCTTTCTGCTCGACGTTCATGGCTTGAGGAAAGCCTGGATAGGGTGGCAGTGATACCCTCTTGCCAGCTTGCTTCAAGTGTCTATGCTCCAAGCAATTGAACAACACCAGGAAAAGCTGAAGCACCCTATATTACAACCTTATCAGCACAGAGTAGGAACAACGTTGGGACAGTTAGTACTTACACCGCAACCAACAACATCACAGCTCCAATCTCTTCCTCTTGCAACCATGCTGTGTTATTGGTGTACTGCCAGTATATTCCATTGTTCAGATACGTCACATCGTCGTGGTAGAACCCAGCAATACCCATGCCCAGCGCAGCAATGGAAATTAAGAAATCTCCAATTGCGAGGAAGAGGTGTGAAGTGCGCGTTTTGAGCATGAAAATGATGGAGAGAATATTCCAGATGATGGTTATACCTCCCTGTCACATGTGTTAGCTGCGCGGGTCTAGCCATGGGAAGCTCGACATACCGCCGCGACGGGCAAAGCGGTTAATCCCACTTCCTCAGTTCCCCAGTCATTGATCACATTGTTCAAGATCAAGATGTACAACGCAAGCCCAGCGGCAGCAAAGCTACCAGCAGCGGTGCGAAGGAAGAAGATAAGGTTGCGAAACGGTGTTCTAGTTCTCTCCATTATTGTTTTTGAACGAAGATGTTGTGTTTGGGTTCTGAGTCTAGTCTTGCAGAGTCCAAAGGGATTTAAGAGAATGATCGAGATATACTTAAACGTGGTGAGGGGTAATGAGAACTATACGATATCGAAGCTCGGTACTTGCTGCGCAAGTCTATTTGAAGTCTCGAGAACGTCTAGCAGTCATGATCGACTTCAAGATTGCGGCCGTCAGTGCGGGGGGAGTTTGGTAGACCTCGTATTCAGCAATGCCTCGTCCTTCGTGCCTTGGCGCAGACCATCGCCAATCATGATCACACCAGATTGTGACAACGTGCAGGAACACGAGACATGACGAAGCTTCGTGATGTGAAACAAGCTAAAAGTTTAATAGAAGTCGAGTGCTTGTTCAAGTGTGGAAATCCTGTTTTGTTTTGCTCGATTTTACGTTGCTTCGTAGGTTTGAAAACTGCTGCCTAATAACTCGAAGACGAGCAACATCCAATACGTGATAAATCGAGTACGAGTTGGGACGTACAAGAATTGCAGAACGCAAACCTAGAAGATAGTCTCTATTCACACCTAATATCCACTTCTGCACGGTCTTGTAATTCTTGTCATTATATCTCTCCCATTTATCGAGTCATAAGTAACTATATTCGCGTTCGACACTCTCGCATCGTCTCTCATAAACAGACACGAGTTTACCCTGCTCTTTCACACCATCCAAGACAAGTGCTCCCATCGTCTCCGCATCTCAACCCTCTCCAGTCTCTCCCCCCAACCCTCTCACCGCCTCGACCCCAACCTCCCAATCTACTCCTCACCCCCACTCCACACCAACTGCCCATCATCGATAACCGTCACCTGCCTTGCATCCCTCGGCTCTATATCCTTAGACCGCGTGGCTATTTTGAAGGTCGATCAATTTTCATGATATTATCATGATGGAGTTGGATAGGGAGAAGTACTGTAGATATTACATCCTCAGCAAGGAGGTACGTCGTACTCCGAGAACTATTTTTGCACATCAAGCTAACACTAGACCTGCAGAAAATACATGCTTTATTGACCACCTTTCGAATGTTTCTGCTCAATAATCCTAAGTTTCTATATGCTGAGCTGCTGGTAGCTTAGCAGCGGACTTCAGACCCGATGTGCCTACTAAGACTTCTAAGTTTCACATCAAAGGTTTTGTGCCGTAAATATGCTGGCTAGAATTGTTCAATGGTGCGATTATGCTTTCTAGCCCATTCGTGGGTAAAGCTAGCGTTACTCCAAGCAACTTCTGACTCAGGGTCTAGGGGGAGCTGCTCGCCTGCGCTGTTTGTCCCTAGCAGGGTCACCCCGGCCGCAAATAATGGCTTGACACCGAATTCAACGAAGTGCCAGTAACTGTTTCATGGTCAAACAGTCTTGATGACCACATAATTTAGAAAATCCTGGAAATAGCCTTCATTTATTGCACGCTTCTGATCTCCAAATGCAATCCTATGCTATGCTAATCACACAATATCACACCACGAAACACATCTCGTCCATCTCACTTCTTCCCCTTCTTCTTCTTCGCCTTCCCACCACCCCCACCGGTGGTCTTCTCGACCTTAACCGTCCCCGCTCCACCCGCCAACTCTAAACTCTCTTCTTCCTTCACCACTCCACCTTGAGTCAAATCCGCCGCCTTCTTCTTGCCCTTCTTGCCCTTGGGTCGATAACTACTCCTATCTCTCAATGGCAGCCATCGTTCAGGATCCATCTTCTTACCCTCTTCGAAATCCTTAGGCATTTTTGATTTCTTGATCTTACGTTTCTTAGGTTCCTGAGCAGGCTTCTCTTTCTCGGATTCTGCGGCGCGTTTCTTGCTTAGGGGCATAGAGGGAGTGAAAGATGGAATTCCTGCCTCTTCGAGTGCTTCCGCGTCGATTCCGGAGATCAAACGGGAGACGGGAGTCAGTTTATCGAGCTCGGATGAGACTTTTGCCATGGCGGTAGTGGCGTACGATGCGACATAACCGGCGATGGCGGTGCGATCATTGGGATCTTGGGTGCGGAGACTGGTGAAGATTTCTCCGGCTGTGGAGAGATCTTTAGGATTTGAGGATTCGAGTAGAGCTGTGCCTGCTGCACGGAGAAGGGAGAGTGAGGGCTTTGATTTTCGACGCCAGTGAGTGGCTGCTTTTGCTAGTTCGGTTTTTATGGGTGTTTTGCGGCCCGAAAGGCGGTAGAGTGAGACGAGGACTGCGACAAGTCCAGGTGCGAAGCGCACATCTTGGTCTTGGGGTGTGGTGGACTCTTCTAGACGCTTGAAGAATGTTTCTAGAAGGTTGATGGCAGGTCCAGGGTTGTTGGTCAGGATGTAGAGCTGAATGATCACAAGGATAAGGCCAACGTCGTTGGGTCGTTTCTCCAAAAGAGGTAAGATAGCTTTGAGGCTAGTCTTCCTAGACTCGTTACTTGCATGAGCTGCTGCATTGATAACAGACAAGGTGTTGATATATGGCGAGATGGTTGGTGAAGGAGATTTTGAGATAGTAGAGATGGTTGAGTTTGCAACTCCGGAATATTTCTGTGACAGTAAATCAATAGCATATTTGTTGCGTTGCAAAATGCTCGATTGATGCTCGAAGAATTTCTCTCCGTGAGATAGCTTTGGGACAGAGTCGAAGACACGTTGGGTCATGAAGGGGTTGTCGTTTGTTGTAGATGCGGCCAAAGCATTATTTTGAGCGATAACTCGAGATGGTGGCTCAGGGACACTGCGGATGTCAGTAAAGCAATTTCAAAGGGTGCTGAACTCATACTCAGCAATGTTGATCATTTTCTGCAATGCTTCAGCTTCTTCCAGCTTTCCAAGTTTTGTGAACACATAGGCTTGCTGGACCATGATTGGCAGCACCTCCGCCTTCTTCTCCTCATCGCTCAATTCATCTAATGCCTCACACAAATCTCTTGCCCGCTTCAGCAGTACACTTCCAGCGCCAAGGTCTCCACGAGCAATGCATCCACAAGCTGCGTTATAGGATGTCTCGAATGCTTCTAGATCCTCTCTTGATGGCTTCTTCCTGCTCTGTTCGACCTTGTCTCCATTCCCCTGCCATTCCAATTGAGCATTTATTGCTGAGTTGTTGATCCTCAGATCATTCTCCTCTCCTTCAATCGGGCCTTGGTGTGCGCTCAATTCCTTGTATATGCGGGCAGCATCCTCGAATTTTTCTGCACGGTATGCCACCTGCGCAGCTACATGTTGCAGGCCTCTCTTCTGCGCTCCTTGTGCTAGCTCTTCTGCTTCTGCGAGCTTCCCAGTCTTGTACAGCGCATATGCCTTCTCGAGAACGCAGCGCTCTGCCAATTTGTCTCCGCCATCATCAAGGGCTCTCAGCGCATCGTCGAAACGGTCGAGCTTCAGGAGCGCCACAACTCGGGTGTGTATGGCGTCTAGGTTATTTTTCGAGGCTTTCAGAACGGCATTGGCGGCCTTGAGGACTTCATCATGGTCCTCGATCGTTGACCCCCGCAGGAGAGAAGTGAGCGTCGCAGTGGGGTTGGATGCCATTTTGCCTGGTTGGTGTGAAGAACCTTAATCCCAGAACTTGTCAGCCGTTGGCATGGCCATCAAACACCCTCAATATTGCTTGAGGCAGTATCTGAAGCTGATATCACAACGTGGTCGAGTGCAGATGGTGGTCATGTGCATGGCGGGGTGTGAGCTCGAAAGTTTAAGCATTCGCATTCGTGCGGTAGTGGGGCCAGGGAAGACGGCAGACTCGCGTGCCGACCAATAGGCGGGAAGCTATAGAAGTGACTTGAAAAGTATCTTTAGCTCTACCGTAGTTTCAATTCTGTGTCTAGGAAAAGACAGGCATCTTGCTAATCAAGCATCTCTTGTAGCATGTGCATGTGAATGTGCATATGCATATCTAGATGTCCCATCACATATGAGAAAACGCAAGTGTGAATGCTGTGCCGCTTCTGCTTCTGCTTCTGCCGCAATGGGAGGGCCACAACGATGATGGACTTGGTGGCACCTCTCAACGTTTTCCCGGCGGTCAATACTTGTGCCTCACTTACTCTACATATGTCTCCTAGGCGGAGGGCCGTGACCAACAGTTCCTGCCCAGAGTTTCTGGCAAACGGGCCCTTCAAAAGGATTCAAACTATCGAAAGCGTTTCACAGGGGCGGGTGCATGGCTGATATGTAAGGCGCACTAAGCTTAATGCACCCCCCATGTCCGGGCCTCTCACGCTCCTCCACTGCTCCAGGCAGCGCTTGACAAGGCTGTACCTCTCCTCAGCACCTTCTTTTCCTCCGACCTTCTCAGCTCTCCTCTCTTCTAATCTTATCAGTTTAGTTTTGTCTGCTGCACCCATTCATCCTGCGTGTTGCCGTGTTTCGCAGTTTCAATTCAGGCAGAGTGAACTCAATTGCTCGTCTATCACCCCACATCCACGCTGATTTCAACACAGAGATGGTCAAAAAAGATAACTTCTTCAACCCCACAACAACCTCCAATTCAGACCCAACTCAAGGATCTGCAATGGATCAAAGCTCCCCTCCTACCGCGTCCTTCCCTCCCTCTGCCAAAATCTTTGCTATGGCACCCGGCAACCAACAGCACGTTTCGCCTTATGGCCCTCCCCCACCACCTTCCGAACAGCCACTCTCCGCTCCTCAGCCTTCTCGATCCGAAGAGCACCAAGGCCAATCCTATCCGCAATATTCCTACGATATCCAACTCCGCTACCCCCAAGTCCAACAACCTCAACAACCTCAACTGCAACCGCCACGCGCTTATCCCAATGCCCCGCAATACACCGGCGAGCCATTGCCTCCCATGAATTTCTCAGCCGTCAGTGAGCAAGGCGGACAGAACAATTACCATTTCGAGGCTCCTCACAGTATGGATACAACGGGTCAGGTTGCTCCTATAGGTATGAAGCCACGAGTCACTGCTACGCTTTGGGAGGATGAGTCAACGCTGTGCTTCCAGGTCGATGTCAAGGGCACTTGCGTCGCTAGACGTGAAGGTATGTTTTCATGTTAATGTATTTATGGATCGTGCCCTAACAAACCAGACAACCATATGATCAACGGTACCAAGCTTCTCAATGTAGCAGGCATGACCCGCGGACGACGAGATGGTATTCTGAAGAGCGAGAAATTGAAGCATGTAGTCAAGATCGGACCAATGCACTTGAAAGGCGTTTGGTAAGTCACTTCCTCCTCACGGTTTACTTTCCTGTCCAAGATCCCAGGCTAAGATACCTTTCAGGATCCCGTACGACCGCGCCCTCGACTTCGCCAACAAAGAAAAGATCACCGAACTCCTCTACCCTCTCTTCGTCCATAACATCGGTGCCCTTCTCCGTAAGTCCCAAATTTGCAAATCAACGCTCTTTATGGTGCTTTCCCAAGCATTCCTATTAAACGGATCCACTCTTAACTCAATCATATTTCCTTGCTCCAAAGTTTCCATCCGATATTAGAGCTCTTTTGCAAGAGATATAGCTAACTCTCACATCCTGATGTAACAGACCACCCCATCAACCGCGGCTTCGGTACAGCCTCCTACAACGACGCCTCTCAATTAGCCCAATTGGCACAGATCCCTCGAAGTCACGAGCAACTCCGTAGTCCACCCCAAATGCACACCCAACCCCTCTCACCGCCCCAGTCTCAGGTTCAGAGCCCGGTCCAGACTCATCCCGGCTACATGTACTCTGCTCCTCCTCCTAATGCTGCACAAGTTGAAGGTGCTGAGCAGAGAGGTTGAGGTTAAATTGAATAAGCTTCTAAATTTTACTACGAGATTGCCTTTTATTAATGAGCAAGCTTGCAAATTTGTCACTGATACTGATGACGGGAATGGTTTGTACGGCAGGATACCTCTTTGCAGATTTTCGCGGGCGTTTTTTCCGCTTTTCGTAAGATTACTTGGCTGGCGGATTATAGTATGTACGGAGGACATGGATGGATGGAGGGATTGGAAGGAAGGATATTTGATTTGCAAAATGCGCTTATTGTCTAATGGGCGTTCGGTTGTTCCACTACAGTACCTGGTAGACACAACGCAATGATACCATGCTTATAATATCTAACGTTCCGCAACACTTTGCCACCCTTCACAACTCCAGAAACCTTCCTCACCCTCATTCAACCTTGCTAGCTCTCAAAATCAGAGTTCAACCCAGGCATTCTCACAAATAGAACTGTCAGACTGCCCTTCTGGAGCTCCTTCTAGCCTCTATCTATCTCTGCTTATCTTGAGTATCAACTTCAGTTTCCTATTCGTCTTCTTTTGAATTCAACCATGTTCCTACCTACTCTCGCTATTCTAGAATATTTATTTTACTCATTAGTACAGTAGGTGTCTTGCTTGTATGCTTCTGCTGTATGTATATGTTGTATGTATATGTTGTATGATGGATATCCAGTTACTATTATTGTGTTGCATCCTCCAAGTATCTCATTAGACCACCGATCTCTCGTCCAGCTTCACGGGTCCTAGGGGGCGAGGATAATCATAGATTCGTCAGATTCCGACTCTCCAAGATCCAAAAAGATTGACAATCTGAATACTGTGTAAAAACTGTCTCATACTTTTATTTATTTATTTATTTATTTATTCCATTTTGTTTCTTGCTCGCTGGAGGAAAGCTAGTATACAACGTAAGTGCGCTTTTCTGTTCATACACAACCAAACCCACACAGATATAGCAACCGAAAAGCCAATCTTGAGATATCCCTTATGCCAGCTAACCAGCTATTCATTTATCCACCAGATTGATCGATTACCCCACCCATTCACTCCATCCTATACACGCAACCATAGCAGAAAAGGACCTTGTTGTACATATTTATGTATGCACGCAGGCAAGCTAGACGGTACATGGGAACGGGGGGTTTTTTTTGGAACCGGAAAACTAGCTCGAAAAACAAGCAGAGGACAGCAAGAGAGGGACCACTGACCAGATCAGACCCTGCAATTTTGAGCACCAGCTATCAGACTAGAAGCAGGCGAGACGCTACTTGAGAATAGGAAGAGGAAGACATCTAGATCCCACGAGGACGCTTGCGAGAACTGCCTGGTGTGGGATGCATCTTCTCCTGCTTTTCGCGTTTGAGTTTCTCGTCCAGAACGCGTGCTAGGATCTGTTAATACACGAATTTGGAGATGAAGGGTATGGTAGAAGAGGGGCGACTCACTTAGTACATCGTAACCAAATTGCGGAAACTCCAAACACATCGATCGGAACTCGTCCTCAGCCTCCGCTCTCAGTGTATGTGATCTTGTAGCCCAGAAATTGGCGACTGGAGCCCGAATCGTAACATCGTCCTTGTGTGTGTGCGCATACACATATCTTGCGTACGCAATCTCTCCCTTCGCTGTCGAGTTCACGCAATGGATCTTGCTGCTGGCTAAGCTCTTGAGACCGGGGAGGTTGAGGGTTTCGCTGAGGGTGTAGACACGAGCATGCTTAAGGAGTTGGTCGCCAGTCTCATCGACGAGAGGGGTGTTTGGATCGCGTTCTAGGTCTCGGGATCCGGGGATCTTGCGGGGAAAGTAGTCGCCGGTGTAGAGGAATTCGAGAAAGCAGCCTACGGCGTCGAGGTCTTCGTCTACGAGGTCGATTCTACGCTCCTATGACACAAAGAAATACCCAATCAGCCAAATTCTCTTCTCCAGCAAGAACCCCACCATCCCTCACTCAGTCTAGCTCTGCAGCTGCGGAGAGACTAGAAGGAAGAGAAAGGAAAGAACCACAAACCGAAACCTCATCACTAAACTTCGAACACGCATCTTTAAACCAAGGACTAGCCTCCAATAACCCCTGATGCGCCGTCAAAAGTGCCTGCTCACTACCCTGTCCCACCAGCAGCCCAATAACCGGACTCTTCAAATAATCAATATAGGTAACCCTCACAGGCCTATCCTCATCCAACCCCTCTTCTTGGAACGGTAATCCATTTTCATCTTCTTCACCATCGGCGCCAGGAGCAGCGGACGGAGCAGCAGAGCCTTCAATCTCGACAACGGCTTCCGTGCCCATTTCAACGTCCTTGGTGTCGTCACCGGGGATCAGGTCTTCGTAGTTGGCGGGAGTTTCGGCCATTATTGTATTTCAGATACTTTTCTTTTCATAAAATGGAGAGGCAAAGTTTCGGAGGTGAGTTAATTCGGATTTGTGCAGTGAAGGTGGAACGGAAGCTTGAAGATGAGAAGGCTGGGGGTTTGGTTTCGATTTCGATTTCGACCAGATCAACAATCAATCAATAACAAATGCTGCACGCACAACTTCAATTGATATGCAGAAAAAGCCGCAGGTAATTGCAGGAACGAGTGACTAGGATTAAACCAAATTAATGCTTCTCCAACGAATTTAATGGGAACAGAGAAGAATGAAGAGAGGTGTGGGGGAGGGAGCTGTTGAGGTAGATTTCGGGAGGCTGGGGGAGCTCTTTCTGCCTTACAACCTTACACTGCAGGCTGTGATAGATGCTGGGGTCAACCCGGCACTTATCGACGATTCGCTCGAAGATTTCTATATGTTGCAATGCTATCTAAAGTATATTTATATATACTTAATACCTTTTTATCTGCAAAACTAGAGCCGGAAAGACAAAGTCAATTGATGTAATAGGTGATAAACTCACTAAGATGATCATGCCGAAATTTTTCATGAGGTCTTTTCATATGAAGATTACAATATACTAGGAACATCATCAAGACTTTTTCAAATCAACCGCGGTCGAATTGGGCTTGGTAGCTAAGCTACTACCTCCCTAAAAAATATGAATCTCATTGAGTGTGCAATTCAATTCTATACCTGTCTACTCTGTATTTGTCTAATCAAAGACCTACATGATCAACGGAAAAGAAAGACATCGAAAAGCACGTATACATCAATAAAAGAACTACGGGAATGCGTTTCTGCTTCTCATCTCATTCCATCATCCTCACTCCTGACTCTACCATCCTCACTCATACCATTCATCTCAAGAAGCCTAAGTCCGCAGCCACCAAAAGCCAGCCCAAAATCGCGTCACCGTACCCAGCAAGCACGTGGGCCTCGCCTACACCCCCCTACCTATCCGCATCCTCCATCCACAAGATCCTTCAGCAGCGGCGGCGGTATTTACCCACCCACCCAGCCGAACGGCGTAGACACCAAATCTAGAGTAAATTCGTAAGAAAGTGACAAATTGAAGATAGGCAGCGGGATTTTGGTACCATGGCTTTTTTTGTGGCTGAGGTAGTTCGCGAGGTTAAGTTAAGGTTAAGTTTGACATCTCTTCCTCCTTTTTCTTTCTTTTGTTTCTGAGTCTTGTATCTCGGTTCTTTTCCAGGATATTTTATTCTACTTTTCTTAATTATTTCTTCCTGTTTATTTCACCTTGTTAGTTTCTTGAGAAGAGTGTGCTGCGAACTCAAGAGCTGTGTGTAGCTCGATCATTGATTGATACAGGCCTGTCTCTCTACCTGATTCTTTCTTTCAATCCATATCCTCTCGCTCTCGGTCAGAAATATACAGAAGAAAAACCTGAGCAGCAGAAGAACGCCAATTGGCCCTGCTGTTTGATACGCCGAGCATGCAATGGTATCAATCAAAACGATGCATCGAAATATAACCTCCCGTTACGAATCAGAACAGAACGCCAAAATCCCACACCATGCAACCCCATTTTGGTCCCGTTTTCAGTATCAGCAACCCATCCTCTTCGCTCGATCCCCAGTAGTAGGAACCGGTTTCTCGATCCTCAGACACCAAAGCAAGAGATCCTCCAAGGGCAAAAACACCAAAAAGACACGGTTACACATGAAAGCAATGATGGCAACGAAGAAAGCAATACAGGCGTCTAGATAATAATGGTTCGCTGTTGCAACGATCGTTATGAGGATCCATGATGGATAGGCGAACGCGAATAAGGCGTAGAAGAGCTGCCAGGGCTTCGATTTACGGGCTTCTCCTGGTTCGAGAGTTTTACGGAACAGACCGGAGTGGTAAAACAAGGTGCAGCCGATGCAGAAGGAATATCCGAAATGCATGGATGGCATAGCGGCCAGGGAATTTACGTATTTCCCGCTCATCCAGACACTTTCAGCCTTGTTGTGTCCCACGCTGTCGAGGAATCCGTATTCGCGGGGTAGCAGCCGTGGTGGCATGCAAGGATAGAGGATGAAGATGGAGAAGGCGATGAGGTTCGTGAGGGTCATGGTTCTTCGGATAATGGCGAACGTGTTAAAGGATGGAGCAACATAATACCACCAGGCGATGAATCTGGAAAAGTCAGCAAAATTCCATAACAGAGGATGTGAAAAACATACCCAACTGTTCCTGGGATATGAATCAGCGCATACGAGCGATTCAATACAGTCAAAAATGTCTGATGTCCATGCATAAACCACTGTTGCACCTCCTGCTCTCTCACCGGCCACAAAAAGCTTAACCAAGAAAACTGCTCGAACTCCAAAATCGCCAATCCATGATCCTGCGCCACATCCCAGATTCCGGTTTTCGAAAAAATAGCTTGTGCAGTCAAGCTCGTACAGCGATAGAAAGCGTAGGTGATAATCCAATAAAACATCTCCATCAAGAAAGGGAATTTTTGCATAAGCCTGCTGTGGAAGTGGTCCACAAATCTCGAGGAGTTCGGTGTGTATAGTACTGTTCCGCAACAGTGTCGTTTCTTTGGAGGATGCTTCATTGTGGACATGGAATCTACGCTCGCATCATCACTGGCGATCATGTAATCTCTCGATAGGAGGTCGTCGGATGATCGGGCAGAGTCAATATCATCGTCCAGTAGGCCTTGAGATCTTCTCCTTCGTCCGAACAGCTTGTAGCCACGCCTTCTCGTCATTATCATTGAGCCGATTAATATGCTCGCGACCATCTGCGCGTCCTGTCAGCCGTTAATTTCGCGTGTTCAGTCAGTGGAAGCTCACAACTGGTTCCGCCCATCCTGGAAGTCTCCAAGCTGGAGCCGAGTTCCATTCCGGTTCTTCATAGGGAATGGTGATATTGAGGGAAGCCATGTTGGGTGAATTTGGTTGCTCGTGGATCAAGTCTCTCTGTCGCCTAAGCCCTAGTGATGTCGTCGTTGGGTAATGGTTTAAGAATACGCCGGCTTGCACGGAAAATGATGAGAAGCCTGGCGATAATATCGTGTAATGTTGTGGTGAGGGCGACCAAAAGAGTGACGAGTATTGAATGGGTGATAGAGTTTAATGGGCTGACGTCGAAGAGGAAATTGAGGTGAAAGTTCCGGGAACCGTGCCGCAAAGGCAGTTAGTTACGACCGAGGAATGGAACCTATATTTCAGCCTCACGAAGTGGTTGTCGAGAAGGAAGGGCAGACGCCGGCACGAGAAGGCAAGGAGAAGGAGAAGGAGACGTGGATCAAGGAAAAGACGCCGAAGAAAAGAGGCACGTAAAGAAAGCAGCAACGAGGCGGAGCTTCCTGATAATATCCAGCTGGTTCTTGGCTGGACGATGCAGCGCAGATCCGCAATTATTCTTAGATGGGCGGGATCCATCTGCCAAGACGCTTTCTCTTCTCGCTCCAGTTCGACAATTTTATGGGCGACCGGCGCCGTCATTTCCATGGATGGTTGACCAGGCGGAGTGGTTGGTCTGGATAGAGGTGGATGTGATTGGGTGGAAGACGCGGCCCCCAGATTAGACGAGGATAGCTGACGACGACCGCAGCCCGAAATCTGGTTAGTGGTCGTTTGATGTTCGACGCCGGGTCACCACAAATTACATTTGAAGCTCGTGGGGAGCCCAAGCCCACGCCCACACCCGCACCCCAGTGCTGGTGATAAGACGCGGCTGTTGCACGCGGAGCCTGTTTCTAGCGTTCTCTTCGCATTCTTACACATGACTTGCCAGCGGAGGTGGTGAGAAGAGGGAAGAGCTCGCTCGGGTGCAGCGATAATCTGGCGATGACGAAACCCCAAACGACCGTCGACGCGGAACCGGGCAATCAGAGTTCGCGGTCGCTACGCCTGGCCTGCCTGTCCTGCCTGTCCTGCCTGTCCTGCCTGGCCTGCCTGGCCTGCCTAGCCTGCCATTCCCATCGTCGGCCCAATCACGCCCGTCCCCGTCCAAGCGCCGCCACTCCCGTCAGCTGCCCTGACCAGTCTTGAGTCCCAACGTCGTCGCAGTGGGGCGTCTCCTGAGTCCATTGGGGTTCACGATAGTCTTCCTACGACGGAAGTATACTGCAGTCGGTCGGTCGAACAAGGACGACCTTTCCATCCAAACCGGACTGGGCATCCAATTCGTCTTCAACCTTATCGTATGCTATCCGATCCACCACTCGTCTCCTTTCCAAACCTCACTCTCAGTCTGTCCCATTTCGGCGTACGCCATCCTCTCTCGTTCGCTCGCTCACAATACGATACAATACGATACAATACGCACACGACACGGCTGTCCGTTGTACGACACCTTTCCTCCACTCAGCACAAAACATACATCCGCGCCATTCCCCATCGAGCAATTTTCCACACGACAAGACCCTGATTTCACCATAAAACCCACCACTAAGGCCAGCATCAACACCAACACCAACAACACCTGTTCCCACACCACTAGCCCTACACACCACCCAACTCAACGGCGGCTTGGCATTCCCCTCTCCCAATCACGATTCCTTTCCTCACCCTTTCTCTTGTCCTCTTCTCCAATGAAGATGAAGATGACTCTGCACTTCTTCCGGTGAGCGCTAGTTTGTTTCGAGCTAGATCGCGACGCGGCTAGCATGTGGCTCAACGGAAGGCTTTTCCTTCGAAACAGAAGTAGGATGGCGATCGCCTCAGCCTTCGATTTTAAAGTCTTGGCTTTTTTCGTGTGCAGGAGATCCTGAATCTGAATAAGGAGTTCGGATTCTAGATTGGTCCGCCTCCGTAAATCTCCCCTCTTGGCTGTGAGATTTTAACTTCTTGAGTTATCGATTACAGGCTTCACCAGTGAAAAGCAGGTACAACACAGTCAGCATTCGCGCTCCCCTTTTTCTTCTCGCACAGCTCAGAGCCCACTGCTATCGCTCTCTTCCATTGTTCGCCTCCGAACTGTTAGGATGCGGGGCTCAGGAGACTTTCCATTCGCGCGCATGTCTGTCAGGCCGCCAAGTTTTCAAGGTGGAGGATCCAACTCGGCAGCTCGGCACACTAATCGACCCGCATGGTCGTTCCCAACACGGCATACAGCTCATGATATTTGTGAGGGGTAACGAGCCGGAACGGAGGAACATGTCGCCTTTTCTTACTCCATCCAGCTGCGGCACCAGATAACCTTAAGTTATTGCATTTACGCCATTCATTTATTTTATGAGGTTTGTATTGAGCTTTGGAAATTACCTCAGCGAGATATTTTTAAGGTTCGAAAAAGAGCTGGTTTCGCGAGATTAGGTTTGCGAGTCATGATGCGGGTCCTGGCATGGCTGGCGCGGAGAAGATTCCGGGGCCCCGTCGCCGGGCCCGAAGCGAGAGGAGAGCCGCTTTGAATCTCTGCTCATTTTATATTAACAAATTATTTCGCATATTTTATCTCTAACCATATCGTTATAAGTATGAAGTATTATTCCGAATATTCTCTTTTATTAATAGGCATTTTTATAAAGCTTTTATACAATATTTTAAAAAAAAAATCCTTTCCCATTCCTCATCCGCCTTCTCTCTTTCTCGCCTCCCTCCCTCTCTCTCCTTTTCTCTTCCCATCTTACTCCATTTAATAAAATAGTAAAAATGAACAAGTGCTACGATAGGGACAGGCATTGAACAAGGACAAATATTACTAAACGAGAAAACATCGAGAGACGAACAGAGATTGAGGAACGGAGAGACATGGAGAAATGGACAGACATTGAGAGAGGGAGTCGAGCGACGGTATCAGATGGAAAATGGAGACTCAATTGATGACAAAAGAAGGTTCTGGTGGTCGATACATACACTCTAGGGGGTTACCCCTGAACCAGGCTGAAATGGGCCATCTAAGACCATTTCACGTGATCCATTCCATCTGACAGACGGATTATGCAAAGCGGATAGATAGAAATTGAAAGCCTAACAAAGATCGAGAAAAGGACAAAGATTGAATGTCGAGTACTGCTGCAGCTGAGTACCGTACGTTGAACGTGGAAAATTTGGTCCTGATGTCCAGATCCAGCTCTATAGTTTTATCAAACCATCAAATATCTATAATAATGTTATTGATCTAGAGAATGCAAAGTCCCTTATGCATTTAACATTATTTATTATGCCATGGGCAAGAGCACTGCATACTTCGCACGTAAATTCAAAGGGAGAAGAAATCTAGTATCATGGAATGTGTATCATGTTTTAATCATCTTTAGCTCAGCTCATCTTAGCTCTCCTTAGCCTGTGCAACGTCCTGCACTCTCCATGTTTATGCTTCTATCATTCATCTCCTCGTCCTATCTCACAAACCAAGCCTCGCGCCTAGAGACCCCCTTACCCGCCACTAGCTCCCACTGCCTACTAACTAATCAACCCTATACAACCCTCGAAGCATGCATCCCAAGGAAGAGCACCATCCCAGCCAATTCCACCATACCACCGTCTATAATACACCTCAAAGACACTCCCAGATACAACAGCATCAAACAGAAAAGAAAGCTTTTGTAACCGCAATTCGCGTATGTGGCCGCGACCATTTGATTCCGTGCACAAGAAAGACTATGACCCGCATGCCCATGCCATGCAACAAAAACCAAACCAACCCCACCCAACCCAGCCTGAAATCCCACCTGTATTGTAGCCCATCTCTAAGGAGCGTCGCTAATAAATCACAATTCAAACAGAAGGGATAAGAAAAACGTAATGAACTTTTTGGCGCACCGTGCTATGCTGTAAATCAAGCACTAACGACGGTCTGAAGAGCAGAGCTAGACAACATGCCGCTCTCCGAATCTCTATCTTCTTGCTCGCTGATAGGGTTTTGCTTTTCGTTGAAGGCGTCGATGACCGGAGAGTTGGACGCTTCAGGTGTATAAAACATTGCTTGCTGACTTTGACTGCCTGGTCGACTGCTACTGTTTTCCTCACTCTCGCCTTCAACTGGCGGCAGAGGCGTACGTCTTCCCTCTGAGAAACTGATTGCTTCACTGTCTTCTCCATCCGAGGTAATTGTAGCATTAGCACCTGAGTCGCGTAGCTTCTTGTGTAGTTCTCGGAAACTTCTCGCGGTCATTGTACTGGTCGTCGCTGCCGAGTCATGACGTTCGTGATACTCGTATGGTTCGGCAAGAACAGAGTGAAAGTCATCCTCAATTGTTGCAGGCGAAAGGAAACCCGGCTCATCCTTATGAGGCTGCTTCCGTAACCGCATTCGCTCGTCAGGAGACATGCTCTGCAGCTCTGATCCGAAAGTAATGACGGAAGCTTTCTTTCCATGTACGACGAAACTTCCCGTACCACGAGACAGAACATCTTCTTTACCCTCCTCAGACATGCCGGCACTTGATGATGAGTCTTTTCCTTTCCGACTTCGGTGGTGAGATGGGACATGGCCATCACGAAGAGTGCGGTGCAAGCTTCTTCGGATCTTCCCGCGATCAAGTTTATCTTTCTCGGCGACTCGATCCTTACCCTCTTCGCCATCACGTCCGTGTCGCTTACTGTCCGGCGTCCTGTCTGTGACGACAATTCCCGCCTGTTCTAATACTGCTTGCTCAACAGCATCAATGTTAGGCGAAGGGGCGCGTTGAGCATCGCTCGCAGGCGTCGGTTTCAGACTCGATCTTGACGGAGTGGGGACTAGGCCAGGACTAGCGGGTGTCACGCCACTCGAAAATGAAGCTTTACGTGTACCAGAAGCGTCAAAAGTAAGTGGAGGAAGTTCCCATGATGCTTGTTGCTTGTGGTAACTGGAGGATGTCGTGAGCGTTTGCGGTGTTGAGAAGATGTCGTCCATTGCATTTTCCGACTCTTTTTGTGGTGTCTGCGTGGTCGAAGTGGATGGGCGGTTAACTGAATAACTAGTCGGAGAGCGTGGTGTCATCTGTGTGACGAGGGTGCTCGCTTTCGAATGCAGGCGTGCAAGAGCTGTCCGTTCAGACGAAGGTGTCTCTCCTACAGGCTCAGAACGTGCGATTGGAACGTCAATATTACTTTCTTCCTCTAGATCCATCGTCAAAATGTCTTTGTGGCATTTCAACCGCCAAATTTCCATCCTTCCCCACTTTAGCTGAGCGGCTATCCTACCAGCGGCGAGGATAACCTGCTCTCGAGTTTTCGGTTGAATAGGAGCAAGGATCTGAAGATGTCGAGCATTCCTCAGCTGCGCATCAAGCTGTTTCTGGCAAGCAGCCAGCTTTTCCTCAGCAGCGGCAATCTTTTGTAACATGATCTCTCGACGCGCTGCAAGAATGTCCTGAGCCATCTTTGCGTCTATTTTACCGCTAACGATAGTGACCTCGCCTGTCGGAGTCTGAATCGACTTGGTGGACTCGTTGTGGCTTTCAAGTCGCCGAATACCACGGCTTCGTTGACCCTCGTAGTTGCCCCCAACCACACCCCGCATTCGCACTCCGGAAGTACGGAATGCTGCTGCATAGTTGAGCTTCGCAAGCCAATCGTTCAGCTCTTGCTCATTGTCTGCCAGGAAAGTCTCTTCAAACCCTCCATGTCTAACAAACACGAAGGCATTCTTATGTTTCTTGTACGTAGAGTCCAACAGTGCTACCGCATCGTCAGTGGACATAAGTGCATCGGGCTTGAATTGATCAAGAGGCGGCTTGAAGATGACTGGGATCCCGTCATGACCTTGCTTGATATGTGTTTCGAGCTGATGCATCAGATTCTTGATCCACGTTGTATTTCTGAAGAAATACAGTTGAGCCCCGGTGAGGATGGCTCCCCATTCTTGCCACGGAGATCTTGTCTTCTTCTTCTTGGCATCTTTGCGCCAAAGGAGCCCGACCTTGGTAATCTTTATGTCCACAATTCCAGGGTGTGCTTCCTCGGCCGACGAAGGATTGTGGAGTGTGTTGGCGTTCATAAAGGCGTCTGGTCTTGACCTCGCAGAGACGATTTGAAGGACGCCAGTCCTGAAGAAGGTTTTCTGCAAGTCTTGCAGATTCAGAGATGTTGCAGTCCCCAAGTAGTTGTAATGTTCCTCTAGGTGCATTACTTCTTTGAGATTTGGTCTCAATGAGTCGAGCTTGCTGTCGATTATGAGAGTATAAGGGTCAACGGGGTCTCTTGATGGCCTCTTGGCTGGATCCACTGCACCACGCAAAATTGACTTCTTCTTCATCTTATGCTGAATAATGCGTTCCCCGTTGATATCTAGGTCATCCTCAACATGAATGAAAGGAGTGTATGAGATGTTATCGTAGAAACATTCTAGGATCTCGTCAAAAATGCCCTCACCACGAGTATTCTTCAGATAATCTGGCTTTTGCATTTTATGCTTATTGTTCTTGTTGAAAACATCGGTGTGCAAAATAAGTAATGAAAAGGCAATAAAGTAAGCTTGATCGGGCGATGCATAGATTCCAGGATTGCATTCGTGGTATCGATTCGCGAAGCCTTGTAGACATCTGTCTATTTGCTGGGTCTCCTTTGGCAGCTCAACTTCCATAAGCAACTTTCGAATTGCCATATCCATAGGGTCACCAAAGAAACCAAAACCTCGCATGTAGCTCCGAAGTACAGCTTGCGAGAATGGATCAGTGCCTTTCGAAAGTACGCTCGCTACTACGCCCCGGCTTACAGCTTCCTCGAGACGTACAAGATACTTTGCGGGCGTGTCATCTTCATGTCTCTCGGGCAATACGATAGGAGGGGTGGGTTCTCGCGTTAATTGTATGGAGTTATTTTTAGAGGTGCTCGAGCCTGGGGTGGCAGGTCCAGAAGCATGGAAAGGAGGCTCGGAGTTGTGCCGTAATCTGTGGGACAATCCAAACAGATCGCCAAAGCTCTTCCTTCCAGTAGAGGTAGATGTACGCGTAGATGGCAAAGTAGGCGTAGGTAAAGGGTCTTCACTTGGCACGTTTCGTAAAGAGCTTAAAGTTGAAGATCTACCTCGCATACCAAGCCTTGCGCGTGAAGGGGAAGACCTGTTAGATGCAGCTGATCCCTGTCTAAACAATGGCACGGCTGGCACAGCGAAAGCCGTTGAGGATTTTGCGAGAGCCATATGTGAAGGCGACGGTAAAGGGGATTGTGACCCACCATGCGATCCTAGCCCCACGTTGTCGACCGATGGAGAGCGAAATGCCGTAACAGTTGGAGATTCCGCGGTTTGTATTCCCGCAGAACTGACAGATATGCGGGAAGCAGTTAAGCTCTGGGTGTTAGATTTCTGTGGGAGGTGCGAAAGGTCGAATAATGGAGCCGGCTTCTTTCGGCGAGGAAGCCGGAAGAACGTAGTGGTGGTGTGGACTGTGTGAGTAGTGGTAGTTGTTGTAGCATACACACCATGCTCACCAGAGCTACCATCTGATCTGGAGGATTCGGACAATCGGTTGATTGGCAACGCCAGTGTTGAGTTGGCTTCGTCACCATATGCAGGCGGAGAGTTGCCCACTTGGGTTTGTGGACGGTCCGGCTCGTCGAAGGTAACTCTGCCCTTTCCAGATGGACCGGTTTCGGACATTGTTTTCCTTCTCTCCTTCTTCTCATTGTTGGTAACCCTCAATGACATTGGTTTTTCGGGCGTCTTGTCTGCCGTGGAGGATTTGGCACGGCTTGGCATTTTCATCCGAGGCTTCTTCTTGGTCATCTTCGCAGTATTCATATCCATTGTTGGTGCCGTAGTGATAATCTCAGGAGCTATGACGAACATTAGCATTATTACATCTCCCAAACGCACAATCTGCCAGCCTTACGATGGGGAAGTGGAGGAGCAGCTTCGGTTTGTGCTTGAAGGCGTGCTTCATCATACGTTAGCATCTGATACATCCAGACGACAGCACAACATATTTTGCATACCCCTAGTGGACAATTGAGAGTCTGAGGCATGCCTAAACTTTAACATGCTGAAGCGACGATGTTTTTGAGTCTCCTCCTGCACCGGAGGTGACACCGAACGTTGAAGCCCCTCGTCAACAGTCTCAGCTGACATCCTCGCTGGTGTTAGTCCATCCGCGGCGGACGATGGCGACAGGAATTCTGCTGCAGACGGTCTTCGTGGAATCTGTTCACTGGCTCTGCTATCGATCGGCACCCTCGAATTGCTGTTCGACTCGGCGGCATAGAAACTGTGCCTACGCAGCTCTGCATCGGATGCCAGCCCCTTGCGACGTAACAAGCCTTGCATGAGAGGCATGGTTGAGTAGCGACTGCGAAGTCATTGATCTCGCAGACCTGGTGGATGATAGACGATGAGAATGAATCACATTCGGGTCTGGATGTGGATTTAGGTTTGTCGATGTGTTGTTTCTCGTTTCTGGTCGTTAGAGCGTTGAAGGAAGTGAGGCTGGGAGATCCTAGCTGCAAGGGCTCGGACGCTGGTGTGGAGATGGAACAAAACGAATGACAGAGATTCAATCAAGAACTCATTAAGGACGACGATGCCGACGGGTTGAAGATTGATAGATGGAGAAGAAATACAATGTGCGCAGTGTTGAGCAGATGTCGTCAACCGAATGTTTCGACTAGCAGGTTCTTGGTTTGTGGTCTCGATTCCAAGGACGTCTAGTTTCTTAAGGAGTTGGTACAGCGCAGCCTGCGACTAGAGCCAGTGGTAATAGTATAGTGCAACTCTAATATCGCACCAGCCCACCAGCCCACCAGCCCACCAACCCACCAACCCAACTCTAACGAGTAACGCCTTCTAGTACCAGCACCAGCCCTCACTGCAGCTCGTCTGCGCCTGCTCCACCACCCAGCGCACGAGAAATATCACAGCCGACGCATATCTAATCCGCAGCGAGCCAGAACAAAACCGTTACTCGTTACGTACAGCCACTCATCGTCGAGACGTGCCTGTCGAGCCTGTCATATCTTTCCTCCCGGCGCGGAGGCGGCCATTTGACCCCCCGCACCATTTTCGTCTCCTCTTCTGCTTTCGATTTTCGGCAGGCAACAATAATTCTATGCACGCGACCTCCCTCTTCTCTTCGTTGTCATCTCGACTGATGCGCTATTCAACATGCAACTCTTGAGTCGCTTCCTTCTCTTTCTGGCCTTCCTTTTCATCGCGATAATATGTGCGCCCGTAGCTGCCTTCGCGGTTCCAGGGCACGACAGCAGCCAATTCTCGGCCACCCAACGTCACTCGGCCACAACACAACAACCACAAAAGCTTCGAAGCGTCTTTCCTCAGTTGACATGGCTTCGAGATACGGCAATACAGAAGATATTCGGTCTCCCACCAAAGACCACCAAGGTGGGATCCGATAAGCCAAGCTCTCTATCACGTCCGACGAACACGCAATTGCCCGCAACGTTGCTGGCGAAGTACGGAGGAGATATAGTACTCCGATTCAATCTCAGTACTCCACAGGAGGAGCAGGCATTGGCAGAAGCGGCAGATATATTGTTCCTGGATGTGTGGGAATTCACCAACAACTGGGCGGATATTCGACTTAGACAAGATGATGTACGTTGGACCCCATCTTTATGCCTTGGTTGTACGTACTAATGAGAGAAGGTCCCGTCCCTCCTTGGACTACTCCCCAAGTCTCTACAAAGCGCACATTCCAATCTCATGCCTGATCTGGCCAACACTATCTACCAAACATACCCTTCAATCGCCTTTGGAGAACCATCATTGCCTCCAACTCACCCAGATCGTGCGTTCACACCAGCCTTGAAGACATCAGATGGAGTTGAGAACATCTTCTTCCGTGACTACCAACCTTATTCGGTTATCGTACCATGGATGCGTCTCATGGCCTCGATGTTCACGACTCATGTTCGTATGATCAATATTGGAACTACATATGAGGGCAGAGATATTCCTGCTCTTCGAGTTGGAGTCTCTCCAAACCTACCACAGGAAGATCAGGAACCCAGAAAAACCATCATAGTGACAGGCGGATTCCATGCCCGAGAGTGGATATCGGTAAGCACGGTCACTTACGTTGCTTGGTCCCTGATCACTTCTTACGGAAAGTCACCTGGAATCACCAAACTTCTCCAAGAATTTGATTTTGTATTTATTCCAACTGCGAACCCTGATGGATATGTTTATACCTGGGAGAACGACCGTTTGTGGAGGAAGAACCGTCAACAGACAAGTCTTCGCTTCTGCCGTGGACTTGATCTGGACCGTGGATTTGGATTCGAGTGGGATGGAACCACTTATCAAGCCAACCCATGTTCCGAAAGCTATCCCGGAGACGAGCCATTCCAGGCTGTTGAATCTCACAGACTAGCAGAATGGGCAAAGAACGAGACTGAGAATAATGGTGTGACGTTTGTTGGGTTCTTGGATCTACACTCTTATTCTCAACAAGTGTTATATCCATATTCATATTCGTGCTATGCCAATCCACCGACACTAGAGTACCTAGAAGAGCTCGGTATGGGGCTTGCGAAGGCTATCAGGATCTCAAGCGGCCAGCAGTATAACGTTGCGTCTGCCTGTGAAGGAGCCGTTTCTTCGAAGTTAAAACCCGCCAAGGGAGGCTACCGGATGGAAACAGGTGGTGGAAGTGCAATCGATTGGTTCTACCATGAGATGCGGGTTCGATACAGCTACCAAATTAAACTACGAGATACTGGCAGCTACGGTTTCTTACTGCCGAAGGAGAATATTGTGCCCACGGGAGAGGAAGCTTTCAATGCGTTGAAGTACTTTGGAGATTTCTTACTTGGCAATAAGGGGATTGAATCCAAACTTATCGATGAGCTGCATCAAGGGACTGTGGCAAAGGTCATTGTCGAGCCCCAAATGGAGTTGTATGATGATGTCGAGTACGATGCTGAAGATCTGAATTGGGAATTGCGACGAAGAAAAAGATAAACTAAGCTCTTGATACCATATGGGATTTGGCGCAATTAGGATACGGTTAATACCTAGCTCGAAAGATGCATGAATGGGTGGGAGTTCCTTGGGGCGTTGTCGGCGCGCTTGGAGCTTTAAAAGCGCTAAAGCGACAGTCAGTCTACTTATATAGCCTTCTCGTTGAATTAAATCCTGGATACAACAATATCTAATGTAGTTGAAGTATAGTCTTAGCGTAAAGTAAGTCGCCACAACCGCCTTCCCAATTGGTCGTGGCTCATAGCTTGTGCCTTTCACATGCAGTACGACAGACAACCTCTTAATTGAAACCATCAGCCTCTGGCAAGGGTCATATCAAGAAAACATGATAAGACTCAATTCCAGAACAATGGATCTACAGCACCGGAACGATACTAAAAGACGGCTAAAGACACCTAAACGAACCAACCAATCTCAAATTCAATGTTCCCGCTATAGCTAGACGTCAAAATCAAGTTTGTCGCCCACAGCACTTGGCAGTGTGCAATTACAAGATGACTTGTGTCTCCAAGCAAGTGCTTTAGTTTACACACACATTATTTCCCATATATCGGTAATCACTTTGCGTTTTGCTATCTCTACAGACATCTTCATTGCTTCATTCGACCCACAATCTTGTTACTATGACTCAAGCACAAGCGCTCCCCTTCCCCGTTCCCAATGCAACCCTTCCCTTCTGGCGAACGCAACTCCACCCCCTCGATTCTCACCGCTCCACTGAAAACCTACCCAGCACATGCGACACCCTAATCATTGGAGCCGGCTATGCAGGAATAAGCACCGCCTATCACCTCGTGAACTCTCCCACAACTCAATCACAATCACCACCATCAATCGTCCTTCTCGAAGCACGAGAAGCCTGTTCCGGCGCCACAGGAAGAAATGGTTGGTCCCCCTTTCCACTCGCCTATTCCCACTCCTTAGCGAGTCGAAATGGTATACTGATACCACACAGGCGGTCATCTCCGACCCGACGCCCCTTTCCCACTCCTAACCACCAAAGACGGCCTCGCCGCTTGTCTCGAAATTGCCCTCTTTGAAATGTCCCACATCCCCGCCATCCAATCCCTAATCACCAAAGAGAACATCTCCTGCGACTTCACGCTCACGCGCTGCAACCACATCACCTTTTCCCCGGACGTGGCATCATCCCTCTCAACCCTGATCTCGCAATACACCTCCCTCTCCCCCTCCATAGCCCAAGAATCTCACTTCACTACCGGTATCGAAGCCGAGAAAAGCAGCGGGGTTAAAGGAGCGAAAGGGAACTGGAGTTGCACGGCCGCGCATCTGTGGCCGTATAAATTGTTTTTGGGGTTACTTGAGAAGGTGGTTGAGAAAGGGGTTAATTTACAGACGAATACGCCAGTAATTTCTTGCAAGGGAGAGAGGGATGGGGATGGGTATTGGGGGTTCGAGACGGAGAGGGGATGGATTAGGGCACAGAAGGTGGTGTTCGCGACGAACGGGTATACGAGTGCTTTGCTCCCGGAGTTTAGGGATGTTATTGTGCCAAGGAGAGCGATTTGTTCGTATGTCGTCCCGAAGGGAAAGGAAAAGGTGGGGCCGAGAGTAGGAAACGGAAAAGATAGTAGTTATGTTATTGCGCCGCCAGCTGGGGGTTGGGATTATCTTATTCAGAGGAATGATGGGGGGATTGTGGTTGGTGGTGCGAATGCGACGTATAAGGAAGTCAAGGGAGAGGGGCTCAATAACTGGGATGATAGTGTGTTGATTAAGCCTGCCGAGGGCTACTTTGAGGGGTACGTGGAGCGGTATTTGGGTGGGTGGGAGGAATGTGGAGAAGTTGTGGAGAGGGTTTGGACTGGCAGTAAGTTTATCTTTCTTTCCTTATTGTTTTCTTCTCTGCCTACGCTATGGTCTCTGTATTTGAGAGTGGAATGGCTGATGAAAAGAATAGTTCAAGGTCGAACTCCCGATGAGATGCCTCACATTGGAGCCGTTCCCGGCAAGGAAGGACAGTTCATTATCGCAGGGTTCAATGGCCATGGTATGCCTGTCATTCATCTTTCTGCGAAAGGATTGGCGGAAATGATGACTGAGGGGAAGAAGTTCGAGGAGACGGGTATCCCGAAGCTGTATAAGACGTCGGAGGAGAGGTTAAGCGTAAAATTTAAGATGGTGTGAGATGGTTGGTGAAAGAGGTCTTCACATGTGGAAAGGGCAAGACATATGAATGCAGGCAAAGAGATATTTTGCACAGGTAATGGCAGATCCCGGAAGTGAGAAACAATATTCAAGCCTAAACCTATGCCCATTTTGTGTGTGAGTGAATATAGAGTCCGTTGCCTCGCTTACGAATAAAGGGGCTCGCACGACCCTCTCCTCCAAACTTATCGAGCCTACCGAAGCTTTCTAACTTAATAACATTGCCTGCAAGCTACTCCGTGTTTTTCTCTGTTGTTATGCTCATCTGAATAAGGGATGCACGTCAGTGCGCTACATCATCATAGGAGAAGGGAAGTTTCTCACTTCCATCCCATCCCACGTATTTTGGATATAAAGCTCTCAATCACGAATCATTGACATGGAGAGAGGTTGCCCATATACCTATCACGATCGTATATCAAAAAGTCCAAGCAACAAGAGCATGGCTTCTCAGTGAAAGAGACGAGTCTTCGACACTCATGGATCGATCGGGATGTCATACCGAGTGTAACTTCACTGCATGCCAAAGCTCCCATACGGTAACACCAGACTCAGCATCATTAATATTCCAATCGCAGCCACACCGAAGCCTCACCATCCATTCACAGGTCACTCCCATACTCCCCCAAGCACAAACAAAAGAAGTTTAAAGCCAGACAAGGGAAAAGAGTCCAAACCTCGTATCCCAAAGCTTCGCCCGTATCGACAACCAATCGCAACACCCCCTTCGTCTTCTCATGCGGCTATACCGCAATACCACATTACCCGAACCCCGACACATACGCATACCCGTTTCATCAAACCAAGAAAGAACACGCAATTGCCGTATCGACATCCAATTCGGATCTCGCTTTCGGAAATGTTGGTTTTTGTCGATTTGCAACAAAAGCGGGTTTGATACCAAAACGGACTTCTTTTCGGGTGAGGGGACAGAAAAGAGAATGCGAGGCTGGCTGAGTAGTATAGGCAGAGTATTGGAGTCCATAATGACAAGGGTGAGGGGGCCAATAAATGCATGGCCTGATGAGTGAGGTAGATCGTGGAAGAAGAGACCGTATCAATGTCCAATTCGGTTCTCGCTCTCGGGAAAAGGGCATTTTTGTCGATTTGCAACAAAGATTTTTTTAATTCTAAAACGGGGTTTTCTTGGGCGGGTATGCGAGCATGACGCCCGAGTCCATAGGAGGTGAAGTCAAGATCGGAAAGAACGCGAGATTGGAGCTAGCAGAATCGTGTTAATACCCAATTCGGTGCTCGCTCTCGGAAAAGTGGTGTCCTGTCGATATGCAACAAAGATTTCAGAGCACAGAAATTGGTTGGGAGTGCGAGCGTGACGCCGTGGGGAAAGGCCCGAGTGCATGGGAGAGGAGATAGGCAAGGAGAGAATGCGAGATAAAGTGATGAGAGCCGTCTCAAGGACTATTTCGTCTCGCTCTCGGAAACGAGCAGATTTGTCGATGTGCAACAAAGATTAAGAAAAGAGTCTCTTTGGGTGTGAATACGAGGCCGATTGGGGATATTGTTGCGAGGTGTTGTGATATGATACGATACGTAAGAGAAAGAAAGAGAGTCGGCGAGGTTTGGATTCCCGGTAAGGGAGATCTGAAAACTAGGTTTGGTGGCTTACGGTAATACGATTCGCGATGTGCGAGGGAGATCACGAGCAGATTTATGCTCATGTCAGATGTTTATTTTGATCTTGATGTTGACTCCTTGTAATAGGGCTGGTATAGCTTAGATTGTAAGTTACAACATAGGAAAATTGATGGCTCTGCTCTTTTAGCTACTTTTATCCCTGTCTTAGTGCAGCGTAGGGCTACCAGCCTTCGTCTCACTTAGTGAGTTCTGAAAAGGACTTCATGGCCGCAGATGGAGAATGCGACGAGAATGGAGAGTTAGAGAGATAGCCCCGCAACTGAGACTTGAGTTCCTACACAAGTTTGCATTCCGAGTCGGCCTCTACTCCTTCTCGCCTTGAGTGTGTATTTGGGGGATATATGCTTGCTACTCAAGTTATCAAATTCATTCAAAGTTGTCAAAAGCTCACTCGTGCGCTTTTTGGTTTCAGCTTTAATGTTGATTTTAGATCTGGACTTGGGATGAAATGGCATTTGAGATGAAAACAATTCAATGACTTTAAATCGGATGAAAACTAAAATTGATACAGGACGCTATCCTCAACCCTAAGTAAGTTACCCCCTTTGTTAACTAATAGTCGTAGCAATGGGCTTTTCATCCCTTACCGCTGTTGAGCCCCAGAAGATATGGCTTAAGGCGATGACAGTCTCGGGTGAAGCAGGACTGTAATTGTATGCATAGAGGTTTTCCCAAGACCACGTTGGATATTGACATTTTTAAGTTCAACTTACTTGATAGTTGTGCTTGGGAATCGGTTTGAATGCACTTTAACTTTGGTCACTTGACTTACAAGTATACACTTTGTCCGTAAAATTAAAATCATGTTGTGCCCTGAAGGTACAGCCGATAATTCCTTCTAGAAAGATCCTAGCGTAGGACACTTGCCATTATTTTTGGTACTTTCTAAATGTCTGAATATAGGAGTATTCTGTGGAAGATGTCGCGGGATGGCTTTGAGCTTTGCTACTCGCCTAGCTCCACACGTTACTTCCACTTGGTCTTAGTCTTCCGATATTCCTAGATTCATGGTATAATTGTTCGTCGTGGTACGTCTACAAAACGTTGATTCCTCCAACACCAGAACACCATCCCATCCTTGTTCAAACTGTATATCTCAAAAAGACTCGTATATACCCAAGTTGGGCCCCTCATTATTCAATCCATCAGTCCTTCCATCTGTTGAGATACTTTTGCATGTCGTCCGTTGGGGAGGACGCAGGGGCGGCCTGTTGGGTGTCAATATTATGCAACCCAAAGAAGCTTAGATACATACTGTATTTGCGTGACTCGAAACACTGAAGGTGTTAGCTTGAGTGAACGTAGTCACTTGGCTTGCAATTGGCAAGAAAGTGGAAGCTAAAACGACCGAAGAGGTTGGCCAGAGAGGGGATGTATTCGTGGCAGTAATTGCCGTCGGGGGAAGTGGTTGCATGGGAGCATATTTCGTGAGTCCGGTCTGCATATTATAAGGAGTAGCATAAACACCTTCATCCACAGACACTGTGTTGCCAGCACCTGCAACGGCAACGTTATTAACTGGAGCAGGACCAGTTGTGCCGGTAACTTGTAAGTTTGCTGCACTGACAGCTGCCGAGAAAGAACCAGTCATGCCAGTGAGTGTGAAACGGTCGGAGTATGTCCAGATTGTTCCACCCGCGGATGCCACCGATAACATTCCTACGAAGCTGAAGTATAATCAGTACACGAAGACCAACTATTGAAGCACATCACCCACTATGCGTTTGTTCCAGTTCCACCAGTGGTCACTGGCACTGTAACGCTGACTGTGCTCGCCGTGGCCAGTGTCCCAGAAGATAAAGAGTATAGTTGCTGTGGGGCGGTATTCGAGCCTGAGAACAGGAACAATGTGTACGTCGTGAGATCCGAAATCGAAGGGGCACTTCCAGAATCTTTCCAAGTGACCGAAAATGCTGTCCCACCTGGCACAGAGGCACCGCCAGCAGGAATCGTGAATTCGGGGTATGCGAAAGCCAGCGGGGCAGATGCCACGAGGAAAAGGAGGTTGCACGAAAGACGCATGGTGTATTGTGTTCTCTATCTGCAAAACGAGTGACTTGTGCGAAAGTGAGAAATGCGTTGCAACGACGGCGGATGGTGATGTCGAGTTTCAATGATTGTGATGGCAAGGAAACTTGGATCTTGAAATTGAGATGGAGGCGTTCGCGTCCCTTGACGCAAGCTTAATTTAGCAGCAATGATTGGCGGCGGCTTCGACAAGCATGCTAAATACGAATTTCTTGGACGGACGCAACTTATTACAAGCTGCCTGCGAACGAAACTATTCTCTCTGGCAACGTACAACTGATAAATGTTCTTCCTATAAATCATTAGACAAACCTCCTATTCGATGCCAATCAAACTGCACCCAAAGCTCCTTGTCCCTTATCATCACGTGCTGACCCTGGAAACCCTGCCTTTAGCGTTATCCCCCACCGCACTCGCACGGCTATTAACGGTGTGAAGAAAGATCTTTCAAGTATTGCGCCACAGGTACAGTACTTTGCATCTTCTTCTTGTACGACTTTATCTGCCATTTCTGAGAAGAGCTTCCCCGACCATTCTTTCCTTAATACTTGCGACCAATACCCAACATGTCAACCATAAGCAAACCTGCTGTCCTGCCAGCCATGGCACAGTCAGCCACTGAGCTGATTGGCAACACACCTCTCGTCCGACTGAATAAAATACCACAAAGTCTGGGGATTGAAGCTGAAGTCTATGCAAAGGTAGAGCTGTTTAATGCAGGCGGAAGTGTTAAAGACCGCATTGCCTTGCGAATGATCGAGGAGGCTGAGAGGTCCGGAAGAATAAAGCCAGGAGACACCCTCATTGAGCCCACCAGTGGAAATACGTACGTGCCTCTGATATGTTTGTTGGAAGATTCTAACTATTCGCAGTGGAATTGGTTTGGCATTGGTGGGCGCCATCAAAGGCTACAAGACAATTATTACTCTCCCTGAGAAGATGTCTCCCGAGAAAGTCGCTGTCCTCCGAGCACTTGGCGCAACGATCATCCGCACACCAACTCAAGCCGCTTCCGACTCTCCAGAATCGCATATTGGTGTTGCTAAGCGTCTGCTGAAGGAGATCCCAAATTCGCACATTTTGGATCAATACACAAATCCGGATAATCCACTGGCTCATGAGTATGGCACGGCTGAAGAAATATGGAAGCAGACTGGAGGAAAGATCAAGGCTATTGTTGCGGGAGCAGGTACTGGCGGAACGATCACGGGTCTGTCAAAAGGATTAAGGAAGCATAATCCGGAAATCAAGGTCATTGCGGCTGATCCATTTGGATCCATCCTTGCCTTGCCCGAGAGTCTGAACCAAGAGCATGCGAATGAGGCATATAAGGTTGAGGGAATTGGCTACGACTTTGTCCCAGACGTACTGGACCGACAGGCAGTGGACGTGTGGTACAAGACGAACGATCGAGAGTCATTCGCTTATGCCCGACGATTGATTGCTGAAGAAGGACTCCTTGTCGGTGGAAGCAGTGGAAGCGCTATTGCAGCTATGGTTCGAGGCGTAAAGGACCTAGGTCTAGGAAAGGGAGACGTCGTTGTCGTCATCTTGCCAGACAGCATCAGAAGCTATTTGAGCAAATTCGCAGACGACGACTGGCTAGCAGCAAACGATTTACTCCCTCCGACACCACCAAACACTACTCCAGCCTCCCCTATACTCGCTTCAGCTTCAGCGAAGAAGGATCCATATCATGGTGCTACTATCCGCTCCCTCAGACTGAAGCCTGTCACCACTGTCTTAGCCGACACACCATGCTCCGAAGCAGTCGAGACCATGCGAGAGAAGGGGTTCGATCAACTGCCAGTTCTCAAGCCAACGGGCGGCAAGCTCGTAGGCCTCGTTACCTTGGGTAATCTCCTCAGCTGGATTAGCCATGGCCGAGCAACGGGCAAGACACCCGTCTCGGAAGTGATGTTCGACTTCTCCTCTATCCCGGAAGTTGTCACCGATCCCAAAGACATCAGCAATCTTTCTCAACCACCTAAAAGCAATGGTTACACCAGCGGCTCTGAAGGCAAGACCCAAAAGATGCCCAAAAGAAAGTTCGTCGAGATCACAATGGATACTCCTCTTTCTGCACTTAGCAAATTCTTTGAGTGGAATAGCGCTGCTATTGTCACCGAAAAGGGAGGCATTGAGAGTGATGGTTTGCCGAAGCCGGTTGCTGTTGTGACGAAGGTCGATTTGTTGTCTTGGATGGTGAAGCAGAGTATAGTTTAGGGAATTTTCACAAAACGCATTACGAAAGTCGGAGATTTTAGCATGGCGTTTTTGGGTGTGGGTAGATTCAACAACTACGTGCATGAGCTTTGATTTTGGAGTTAGTGGGATAAAGTAAGAGTGTGCAAGCACGAGCACTTAACTGCTGATTTTCAGTTAGTTTTGGAATTACATTGATCTGCATGATCATCTCAAAAGGACCTCTTCGCATCCAGAGAGTGCAGGCTCTTGTGCTCTTCATAATTTCATATTTTCCACTCTTGTTATATTCATTGAGGTAAGATTCGTTGACATCAAGCACCGGATCCTACAACGTTAAAAGAGAACTTCCGAAGAATGGCAAAAAACCGTCTTGGCGGATTGGTAAGTAGGGGCCACGGTAAACATGTTTAAAATTCTACCACGCGAAATCATGGAAGTAAACGCGGCATCGAACTCATCTCTAAGAGATGATGAACTTTTGTTGGTTTTACGAGAGATGCGAAGTAGTTTGAAGCGCTTGGAAGATCACCTCAAGAGCCCAACGACCAGACGAAATCAGAGTCCAACGGAGGATGGAAAGGATCTCATGATCTTGCGGAAGGGATCAAAGAAGATGAATGCGGCACTTTGACTGTGAAAGACATGGGCACATTCCGCTCATTTTCCTCTCTTGAGATGGAAAGATACCTATTCCGCTAGAAGCATTCCGCGCAGTGTATCAAAGCTCTTGGAGAACAAAACCATCAAGGTTGAAATAGAACGAGGAATGCTTGGACGATTGCTGTGACTCCTAGTGAATAAGAAATCGTGCATCCTAGTCAGGACTTAGAGGGTCGGATCGGATTTCGTACCTGCTTGGATATCGGAGTTATCCAAGGACGAGGACATCGTGAAGAGTGCTGAGAGAAGCGAATGCGCGGTACATATGCACTCGGGGGGGTCGGAGCAACTTCACTCCGCCATGGCTTCGGGGCTTGCTACAAGGAAAGTAGCGAAAAATTCGCGTTCGCAGCGCTGTTGGCTGAGGAAGGGACTGAGCTCGGAGTCCGGTTCAGCCCGCACACCATTCAGAAGCTGCGAAAGCCACCACTGCTTACGGCCGAGGGCCGTCTTGCACACGACTGGACGCCTTCGGCGCTGGTGAAGCCGCTGGGAAAGGGCTTCGGGTATACGAAGGTAGGGAGTCGGTGTTATGACTTATGGCTCTGTACTCGGCCCCGGTTGTTGATGAGATGTTGAGATGATATATGAGTAACCACGCGAAGCCGAGGAGGTTCTATCTCTCATCTCATCTCATCTCATCTTCTCATCATCAAATAATACATCTGTACAAAGACACAAACATATCTCTCTTGAAGAGAGAAGAATGCAACCTTCGAAAACAAATGTCAAAGACCAAATCGAAGGGCCGAATATCAGACCAACCTAAACACGAAGAGATGGCAGAACAGCGAAAAGCTATCGATCACCCGTTTGTTACTTGGGGCATCTTGCTCTGGATGCTGGCGACCAGGAAGATGAAATGAATTCTCTTTCGACTTGCATGCTTTTCATGGCAAAAAGTCGGTCTCCCTCCTTCCTCAAATCATTCAATTCGAATCCTCGCTAACACTCAAACCAGATTTCTCTCAAAATCTCAACTGTCAAATCTTGATGGCTGCAAAAAAATTTTACCTGCAATACCTAGTCGATGATGAATAGAGTGCCCGAATTGACGCTTCACATAAGGTCCTCATGGGACTGGAAGTTCGGAACGTGGCCTCTATCCACATCGAAGGCAGCCAGGCATTTTTCTGAGCACGAGATCTCGAATCTCACGGAGGCGACAACTTGAAAATCTTCCGGCGATCCCGGTGCTTCATATGAGGTGTTTGTCCACGGCAACACTGGAAGTGCTGAGTTTTGTTGTCGTCGGACAGGTCAGAGTCGCGATGGATTATAGATCTTGTTTGGCGATAGAGATGGAAAATGTTGGAGGTGTGGAAGCGGCGCGGTGTTGCAGGTAGCGACTTTTGGAGGGATGTACAGTACGTATGCGCTGTCGAGTGAAGGGCTCCACTCTATCGGTGGCGGTGCAACCTCCTGACAGAATCTTTCAAAGATCTAAGTCACGAGCATTAGAGTATTTTAAAGAATTGCAAAATTAAAGAAATAGAAAAAAGCGATATGTAACAAACTTTCCCTCCTAAGCTCTTTAATTTCGCGACCTGTAGGTTTGCCTTTTTCACAAATTGTATTTCAAAGAAAACTTACTACTCTTCTAATTCTAACCTTAACCACAAACCCTAAGCCTTAACCTACGGCTTCGCCGTCTACTAACTCTAATTATTAACCTCAAAGTTATTCGTCGCGAGGAGAAAGGAAGGATTGAAAATAACGACCTACTTCTAGGGTCATCATTGTCCATCCCCACACAATAGTGACAATCCTATGCGGATCGAGCCCAGCAAAGGTGGTACCACACTCTTCAAACTTGAGAGCGCATTTCAACACAGCCTTTAGTGATGGCTTGACCTTCCCTTCTAATCCCCGCCTGTTTGGGCCACGAACTTCGTTCGATTTCTAAACCAGACTTTCTAAGTTATCAACACCTTCTTTTGTTTCGCGAACTGGTCCACTAGCAAGTTCTCGAGCTTCGGGATCAAATTTGGGACAATCTTTTTCTAGTTTCTGTCTAGCACGTGCCCAGCATGTCTCCATCGGGTTGGAGGTGACATTGCTCTCTTGATCAGCATCCGTGGTTCGATGTTATCTAAGGGCTACAACGAGTGTGCTCTTAGGGTTACTGCCAATTCCACGTCCTTTCTGCAGGGCGCTTGGTGAAGATGCTCGTCCATGCTATAATCATTCTCAGCACGAAGACCTTGAACATCATGCAAAGCGTTTAAGCTTGCTAAGAGTTGATAGAGGAAAAACCGCTGGATCTGTTCATCAACTAGTCGGGTTACACTCACTCGATGATGTCGATGTCTATGACCGTTGTCTTCGCTATATTTCCAATGCCTTCGTCTCCTTTCTCTCCCATGGCTATGCGGAGAAGACGACCTTGGCCTATTCATGATTTTGAGAAGATTATCTGAGAGGCTGTAGATAGCAGTTCGCGGCTATCAGGTATCAAGATTCCGACGTTATCGTGTCTTGTGAATAGGCAACGCTATGAATAGGTGTAGTGTCGCCGAAAGTAGAAGTTTCTTTATTGTGCTGTGGTCGTCCACGCAGTTGAGAGGATTCTCTCTAGTCTCGACCTGTCGTGACACCCAAAAATCTCAGAGATACCAGTATTTGTGGAGGATGGACGTGTTTTGCAGATTCTGGAGTCCTTTTTGGGCGCGTCTCAACCTCGCTGCATGAGTTAAAGAGGACTATCCCAATTTGAATCATATATTTCAGCCTCTTTTGCGGTATGCCAGGGCCAATTGCATGAGACGGCAATAAATAGCTAATGGCATCAAATGATAAGGATGACATACTTCATCACCGGGGTAAAAATTCCAATGAAACTTAAGTGTTTTAATGCTGCTTTCACCCTTACTTTCTACTGCGGCACCAAGACTTCAGGATCAGTATGCAAAATAGTAGAGATTCATGAAACACCCAGAACGTGATTGTAATTATTATTTTATTACTCACTTTATCAACCTCACAACCTCTCCGCAATCCACTGCCACCACTTATCAACCTTCGGTTCCTCTCCACACACATTCCCTCCAAGAACCTCAACACTAACATCAAACTCCTCCATCTGCTTGAGCCTAAACTCCTTACTGCCCATCTCCCCCAGCCAATCATCATTCTCCTCATTCTCGTCCTCCATCCCGATTCCAGAATCCAGGAGTCCTTTACTCCTCGACTCCCTAACTTTCGTGATCTCCGCCTCTAAGCTCGACTTGACGAGAGCGGCTGGTAACGCTGTGAAGAGGTCCATCTTGTTCGCCGCAATCAGGACAGGAATCTCTTTCAACGCCTTCGCTGCCTTGCTCCCCGTCGACCGCTTTTGCAACATCAAGAGGACATTGTGTAAATAATCTGCCGTTTGGCGTAATCCCTCATCAGCGGAGGATAATGTAGCAGCATCTACTAAGAAGATAATGCCCTTTAGATTCTGAGGATTGGTGAGAGTTGATTGGGCATGGTGTCGTAGTTTTCCGTGCCCGGGAGTGTCGATTAAGAGGAATTTCTTATGCGTGAGTGAGCTGGGGTCATGGTGCGAACGGTATTTGTCTGAGGAGGCGGTGGTGCCGACTGGGAGGGAACATTCGACCGAGAGAGGGGTTTGGGATGTGTGGGTTGAGGCTGGGACGCCGCGCTCGAACTGTGTATTGTGAGCTTGCATATCTCAAAGCCCCGAGACTAGAGAGAAATATACGAGAGTGAGGAGTGACGTCTTTCCTGAGCCACTAGGGCCGAGAAGAAGGATAGAGGGTAGGGTGGTGAATCCGCTGGCCTTAAAGACCACAGTGTGAAGGAAGATAGGGATCGTCAAGACGAGTAGAAGCGCAATGATCAGCCCAACCGGCGAAGGGCTCATAAATGCATGCGCCCAATTCTGTAATGTCGACATTTCTGCTAGACATTCATGAAATGTGGTCGTGTGGGTGTATGGCAAAGGCTGCGGAGACCACAATACCATGCAAGGCTTCGGGCGCAACCGAAAAGATAGCTCGATTGCGACCCTAGCCAGCTTTCGCAGCCATTGTTGCTCAGCCTCGCTCACGACGCATCGCAGGCAATTTTGTTGGCTGGCAAAAGTACACTCCCAGTCTCCCACATCCTCATCTCAATCTTACAAATCTGTCCTACTGCTCCGGCATGCCTTTAACATCGCATGATATCTAACGACTGTACGAACATCGCTCTTACCTGTTGCATCTCGAGTTGGTTGGATGACTGAGGGCTGATCTCGAGATGTCTCATGCCGATACGAAGTCCTCTGTCAACGGTTCTGCACAGCATAATCCCCCAATGGGACCCAATGGAAAAGCTACGGCCGTGGCGCCGAAGCTGAGTGACGAGGAGAATGTAGAGATGGCGACCATACATCAGAATGACCAAGAAACAATCGTGGAAGAAGATTTGATGCAGCTGGCACGATTAGGGGATATTCAGAGCATGGAGAAGTTATTCGGGAGTGGGAAATTCGATGCTTCTTATTGTGATCGCGAGGGAATTACTCCGTTACATGTTAAGCTTCTATTCTGGTAATTTGGAATACTGCTGACCTCCTTTTTGTAGTGGGCTGCTATCAATAACCAGTATGCGATGTGTCAATTTCTGCTGAAGGAGGGCGCAGATGTCAATAAGAAAGGAGGAGAATCGGTGGCTACACCTGCCATGTGGGCTGCGCAGAGGTGTCATTATTATACGGTCAACTTATTACTACAGCACGGCGCAGACCCTCTAATTACCGATGTCCAAGGCTATAACATACTTCACTTGGCTACCTTCGAGGGCAACATCTTTCTACTAGTTCTATTATTACATCAAGGCATCAATGTCGACGTTCCTGATAGCCATGGACATACTGCTCTTATGTGGGCTGCATATAAGGGCTATCCAACTTGCGTGGACCTATTCTTGCGCTGGGGAGCGGACGTGCATGCTACGGATGAATCGGGATTTACGGCATTGCATTGGGCGCTAGTGAAAGGCTCTCAGGGCTGTATGCAGAAGTTGCTAGAGTACGGGTCGGACAGATTTGCGGAAACATTAACCGGAAAGACGCCAGCTATCACAGCAGACGAGATGAAGACGGAAAGGATATGGCATCGGGCTTTGAAGGAGTGCGGGTATGATGAGGATGGAAAGCCTAGGACGCTGGAATTCCCTATGTCTACGTGGCTTATGAAGGATAAGCGGGACTTCATGAAGAAGTTCTTCTTTTTCTGGCCGTTTCTGATACTTTGGGTTATGATCATGCTAGCGAGCCATATGGTTGTGTATGCTGGCATACCACTAGCTCTTTTCGCTGGATATTCTTTACAGTGGGTGGCTCAACAGATCATGGACTACGCTCCATCGGACATGAGGCATATGCACAAGACGGTATGCCTGGAAGCCTCTCTGGATGGTTTCAAGCTAATTGAAATAGCCCTGGTTGGCCGGAATTTTTGCAGGAACATTGTTCTGGGTTGGGGTGAACTGGGTGACGACTATTCTGCCATGTCGGTGTACTTTTATGCAAGTTCTTTTCCAATGCTAACTTAAAATAGGGACACTCTCAAGCTATCCTCTCAGCAACTTGGCTTTTGGGATATCATACACTCTTTGCGGATATTTTTACTTCTGCACAATGTTTTACGAGCCCGGTTTCGTCCCGAAACTTGGTGGCTTGACACAACAAAAAGAGATGATTGACGAGCTTTTAAGCTTATGGAAATTTGACGACCAGAACTTTTGCGTGCCTTGCATGGTACGAATGCCATTGAGAAGCAAGCATTGCAAGCGATGCAATCGCTGTGTAGCAAAGCATGATCAGTAAGTACTATCCCAACTTTTCAGGAATTTGGCTTATTCGATGCCCAGTCACTGTCCTTGGGTGTATAACTGCATCGGCATCAACAACCATCGCCACTTCTTCTTATACCTGGTCTGCTTAGAACTAGGTGTTTTTATCCTCGTACGACTAGCAATTGGCTGTAAGTGGATCTCTCTTGTTCGAGAGGAACATATTAACCTTCGTATCAGACTTTGAAATCATCAGCCCCGATGCCGACACTACGTGCAATATACTAGCACCTTCTCTCTGCAAAGTAGTCAACGCGGATCCTTACACCCTAGTCCTCAGTATTTGGGCGACACTACAGTTGACTTGGGTCACGATGTTGATGTTCGTCCAGTTGGTACAAATCTCGAGGGCCATGACGACCTGGGAGAACATGCGAGGCGCACATCACGGTCATGGTCACGGCAGCAAGGCGTCTGAAGCCATCACATCCGCTCTCACGACTGGAACGACTTCTAGATCTGGTGCTCAAATCGGAAGCACTGGCATGGGTCCAGATCCCGCCTTACCACCAACTCATGCACCTAGCCACCACCATCCCCACCACAAGGAAGGCTGCTTTGGACAATGGAAGAAAATCCTCGGCGTCGACACTTTCGTGGAAACGGCACTGCATGGCTACGAAGGGAATAAGAACCGACCCCGAACAGCTCGAAATCCCTTCTCAAATGGCTGTATCGGGAATTGCAAAGACTTCTGGTGCGATCCTGCTCCAGTATTTGGGAAGAGAGACAACGGAACCGCGATGCTAGGAGGGCAGGTCGTTGACTATACGGCTATGTATGAGACGCCTCGAGTTATGAGCGCGACGAGGAGGAGGGGTGGCGACGCTGCAGGAGCGTACGAGGCGGTAGGAAATGATGACAGTGTATGAATATGTCTATAACATAGCGAAGCGATTAAACGACTCTGATTATTAATGAACAAACGTTATACCTTTCATGCCCCTGAATATTTTTATGTGAAGTCCTTGATGCACAAGATATGCATCAAACTGAGCCTCAACCGTCAGGTGTTCCGGAAGCTAGGAAGAGCAATCCGGAAAGAGGCTCCAGCCACATGAATTCCCAGCCACATGTTCCAACTTAGAAGACAGATCTCGGAAATGCCATGCAGCTCATCAGCCTTTTGACCCACTTATATCTCCCTTCCCTTTTCGACCTACTTTTACGCCTCACATCCATCACATCATCCTATAAAATAGTGGCGTCCATTCCCCTGGAAGTATTTAGATTCTCAAGCTAACGGCATCTTTTACTGGCGCGGATGTGATTTTTTTCGGGACTTCGAGCTCAGGGGCCCACTCGACTGAAGGAGCTATGACCACCTCGAAAAATTTCTCAGCTTGAGCTTCGAGCTTCAAGGTGGAGCTTCAGCTGCACATGCTGTCAGAAATTGACAATTAAAGAAGTGCGTGAGGCCAATTGATATCCTCTTAATCGCCTCGTTGTTGCGATTCAGATGGATGCCATCAATTGCTCAATTCTGGGCGCTGGTCGAAAATACAAAAAGATAAAGGGGTTATCAAAAATTTCGACGTCGGGAATTCTCGGGGCGGCAGCTTCTCGGTCTTCTAAACCACTAGCGCCCAAAAAAGAAGACAACGTCCATCATCTAAGACCAAAACCCGCGCTTGAGGCTGACAATCCCAGTATGATGACCCACGCGAGTAATGCTCAATATCAATGACGCTTTTGATTCGAACGTGTCTCCAGAAAAGTCTCCATGGGTGAGACGAACTTGCAAGCGAGAAGACTCTTTGATCTATGTTCCACGTTCAAACCGCCTGAAGGAGACGTGTCTTTATGACTATTCTCTCAGTCGGAGATGAGCGGGAGGGAGCTGACTGACCCCCACGCATCTGCTTATGGTTTTTCGAGAACCGGGTCGTTGATTTAGAGCTCTGCCGCCGGGCTGCTGTTGACACCTGTCGACCTGCCACTCGGCTGCAAGGACCCAGCTTCCAGGGAAAGAAAAGGGACGGACCTGAAAAAAGCCAAACAAGCAAATGAGCGTAGCTCAACCACAAACTAACAACCAATGTCCGTCTTCTCCCGATGCCCTCTGCTCAGGGGCTTCCGGAGCTCTGTCTCCTGTGCTGCACCCTCCGCAAAGCTCCGTCATGTGCCACAAAAATCAAAAGCTCTCGATGTCCCTCGGTACCCAGTATCGGACCAGGGGATAGGGGGATCCACACACTCTCCTGGGATCTTGAGCCTCAAGGACCAGAACCAACGAACCAACGAGCCTCCTTTCTCACCCTCTCTAGGCCCTCTTGGATGTCTTAGACCCAATCAAACCCGCGGAAGCAAAAGCGGGTGAAGGTTCTCAGATCACCCTGAGGCATCATCGTTCGTTTGCTGTCCGGTGAACCAAGCGACTCGTGCCCTCTCTCCCGTCGTCGAGAAAATTTTTCCCTTCCATCTTTCCTTTCTACCCTCTTGAAATTCGAGGCTCCAGCACACACAGCGCATAGCTTGTCACTTCCTGTCTTCTCTCTCTCTCTTCCCCAGACTTTCGAAGCTTCCTCCACACTACACTATCTCCTCTCATCCTTCATACCACACATATTTCTTCGCAATGGCTACTCGCATGTTCGCTCCCAAGGTGGCCTCGTTGGTTGGCTCTACCTCTGCTAAGGTTGCCCGTCCTGTCGTGAGAAGCAGCATCAAGGCCAGTGGTGCTCAACGTGCCTTCTCTGGTATGTCATTCTCTCATTCCCCATCATCTCCATTCCATATATCAAGATGTCCCGCTTCCGATGTCGTCCCGTCCTTAATTGACTCCATTGGCCCTTATCATCTCATCTCAATTGATGTCAGCAAGATATGACTGACAAGCAAACTCACAGGTGTCACCTCCACCACCCGCAACACAGCATTCCAAACCCTCAAACGCCAACAAGCTTCCCAGATCATCTCCTCTACCCTGAGGGCTCAAAAGACTGCCCGTCCCTTCTCCTCTGAAATCGCCACCGCTATGGTCCAAGTCTCTCAGAACCTTGGTATGGGTTCTGCTGCCATCGGTCTCGGTGGTGCCGGTATCGGTATTGGTATGGTTTTTGCTGCTCTCCTGACGGCTGTTGCCCGTAACCCCAGCATGCGTGGACAACTGTTCTCCTATGCTATTTTGGGGTTCGCTTTCGTTGAGGCTATTGGACTGTTCGACCTCATGGTTGCCATGATGTGCAAGTACGTGTAAATTAAGAGTTTTTGGGTGGGATATATGCATGGAAAGGGGACAGGGAGTGATAGATGCGTTGGGTGGAAAATTTAGATGAGATGATAGAGGATAGACTATAGATCGCTATAGACTGTACAGTACTGTTCTACAGGCATTTAGAGTTATGGAAGTCAGCATTTGAGTGGTCTTGAAACAAAAAATTTCAGTTCGCTCTGCCTTCGGATACAACTCTCTCGTCCCTTAGCGTGCCTAGAGCTCTGAAGACGGGCCGCTTGGAACCACGTGTCAGAGGGACTTGTATCGAACTTGATGAGGTGACCCCCCACTGAAATGCGGGTACTTTAGAACTACTTTTGATATCATCAAACAGCTAAAAAAGGTTCTCGCCCGAAAAAGGAAAGTGTGAATCTAACGGACGGAGTTCGGAGAAGGCAGCCTCGCCTCCTGAGGTATATATCAGGGCAAGAATTCTACAGAAAAACATTCATGTATAGTAGATCCAAATAAACGGGACAGGTCTGGGTGACCCAACTTGGGTGTGCCATGAGGAGCAATACCACTAAGCATCACCCCTCCAAGACCTATTCACGGACAGCGTGTTCAAAACATCAACTATAGGATATCCACAAGAATAAGGTCTGCTCGCATTCCCCTCTCACCAAGCCTCGATCATCCAATCCGAATCTCCCCACTAGCACACTCACAGCCACTTTCAAGGATTGACAAGAAGCCCGCTTTGACAAGGGGATTCATCCGTGATGCACACTCGTACAACGTGCCAGATCGCCGAGGTGAGGTTGCGGGACCGAGGCATCTGTTCCGCCTAGAATGCCGACACCGGCTTCGTACAATGTAGAGACTGCACTGATGACGTTCCGGATATTTTCTTGAGGATAGTTTGTGAAGCTACTGCTGAGAGGTGTTTGCCATTCTAGACGCAGTTTCTTCTTTACTCGAGGATCAGCGGCAAGATGTTTCCTGGTTTAGCCCATGGCGGAGGGGAGTACGAATGCACCCGGCTTCTTCATGGCGGTGGTGAGCTCGTCGTTGATGGGCTCGTCGATGAAGAGGTGAGCCAGGCCCGCTTCAATGGCTTCGAGTGTTGCGTCGTTGGTCAGGGTGTGAGATGGCCAATTCCTTGTGTTTATGAGCTTCTTGCACGGCGATCTTGATGGTTTAATTGCTCATCATAGGAAACCTGAGGAAGCGTGCACTGCCTTCTTCAATCATGATTTTGATGTATTCGGCGCCAGAAACGACCCTTTGCAGCGATGGATTTAACGGCTTCTTCGCAAGAATTGGCCTCGGGAGTTTCGATGCGGTGTTGATGGCCATGCGGTGAACCGCCTGGTCCCACTCCTGGAGACTTATTTGCAGCTCGATTCCGAGGGCCCCAACCTCTTCGTTCTGGTCCATGAAGTCCACTTGCATGTCCTCCCATCGCTGTCAATGCCGAAGTCAGCTGATCGAAGGCCAGCAATGAAGTTTCGACTGGTAATCTCTTTTCATTATTCAGGAATCCAACGACCCATCATTTCCAGTTCTTTCTGTCACATCGAAGAGCAATACCATCAGGAGGTGTGGGATTTTGGTGTGAACATGCGCGTCGATGAGACCTGACAGTAATTTCCCTCCTTGCATCTCCATTAGGTACGAAGCCGTCGATGGGAGACGACGTTGGGTCTATCGATAACGATAATATCAATTGGCATCTCTGATAGATTCGCAGTCGAAGATGGGTGTTTTGATGATGGTTGTGAGCATTCTGGGGTATCCGGGGTTATATTTGAACTCAAAAGCGGGGTAAGGAGGCTGGGGAAATTAAACTGAGCACACAGCTGATAAACGACGGAACGACAACAAAAAGGAAAGAGAGATGCCATATTTGTAAGTCTCAATGGCTTCGATGTACCAAGTCTTCTGAGCAGATCTCTGAAGCTGGAGTCGCTGAATAGATTGAAAAAGAAAGAGAGAATATACGGGGCTATGATAGCATTGGGGCAGGCTCGACACGCGACACGGTGCAGTTGCGACCGAGGCCCGACTTGCATTCGCCAACTTCATGTCTCGAGCTTTTTTCAAGACAGCCTCGCCGCGTTCAAGCATCTAATCTTCAATAGTTGCAATATGATATCAAATGGCTTGCTCTGTTGGCACTGCTTTCTGAGCTATCAAAGTGCCTGACCAACCATAAAGCAGGTATATTTTATAAAGTTTCTCCTTCACCATTTTCCAATGTACCAACTTTCTTATCATATCCACATCCACACGATCGATCTCAGCACCAGACTATTCTCAATTTCTATAAACACTGAAGAAGGACTCATACCTCTCCAGCAAGCAACGGAAGGTTCGCTGCCATTGCGGAAATCCACATGCAACATGCACTAAGACAAGTTGAGAATGTGTTGTCTGTGCTCCAGCCACTCCCCGTCGTGGGCAGAGGAATCTAAGAAAGTCGAGGCTATTGAATAGATTGAGGGCATATGAAGAGCTGCCCAGAAATTATGGTGTTGACCTGGATGAATCCGAGGTCTCGGAAAACGAGGCCAATGAAGCTATGTCGGAAGAATGGGAAGTTGATTGTGAAGGACGGAAGGTCAAGGTGTCTAGATAAGTAGGTCTTTCCGCTTTCAGATGGCGACTACACTACTAACAAAGGAAGCACGGTATGAATTGAGCTTACATATGAGGTTCGTCTCTTCTTCAATTCCTCTCGAGTCCAGAACCGGCTTTCCCAGCTTTATAATTCTCAAGGTGTCTTCCAAGATTCTTCTGAAGATGAGAGCACAAATCTTAAAGCGCGCCGCTTAAGTACCATCGAAGATTGAGTTTGAATTTTCAGACTGTCGAAACTATTTTTTAGGGAGAGATCTCCGGAGTTTGGAGCTATCTCAGGAGCTGATAAACGCGAGAGCCAACTGGTATGCCGCTGCTGAGACAGCTCCAGCTCCGTAGTGCCTTAAAATTTTTCAGGATTCTATAGTGCTAATTCGCTGAATAGCTTGAAGCCTTCTCATATATTCTCAGCGAGCTGCGGCGGCGTCCAATGAGTGCTCTATCAGAAAAGGCATGGAAAATTGTGAATAAAACATTCAAGAATCACCCAGAAATGGCAGATATCAGCAGAATGCTCTTTACGTTGCCATCAGAATCTGATTCTTGGCGCCTGGGACAAGAGAGAAGCATAATATGCCTGGCAGAACCAAAATCTTCTTGATGTTCCTGCATGCATCATGAAACTGCGTGCTCAGTCAACAGCAAGGGAGACGGGTGCAAAAGATCTTCCTCTTTCATACCCATGACGATGATATCCAGTGTAATATGAAGCTCTCGATGAGATATTCAGGAGAATATAGACTAGCATCTGCAGCTGACAATTTTTTTAGATGGTCTTCCTTACGTAATCATACTGTAGCATGAAAGAGCACCAGGGCGGGGTAGCTCCATCCATGAAGCTCGGCAATCAGCAAACGTCATTCCCAGCAAACCACCAGTTGCTCGACATCCATCCCCATTGATAATCATGTAAGCTGCTGAGACAATTGATGAAGTAAGATAGCCTCCTAGCAATCAATCTCTTTTCACCTCCTTGATCTCACCGCCTTTGAGAGAGCTTCAATCATCTGCCGTCCTCTCGAGGCTATAAGTCCTCGGTCTCCTCTCGATTGTTTCCACATCAATCAACCATTTCTCTTTTCTACTCATTCCTACTCATTACTTCGAAATCAATTGCACCCATATAAAGTATCACAATGGCTCCACAACCATTCAAGATCTCCGTTCCCCAGGAGAAAATTGACAACCTCAAGACCAAGCTATCGCTCGCAGAGTTTCCAGATGAGCTCCCCGAATCAGCCTGGGAGCTTGGTGTCCCCCTTGCTGATATGAAGAGACTTGTCAAAGCGTGGCAACAATGGGATTGGCGACAAGCTGAAGAGAAGCTCAACAAAGTCCCGCAATACCATACCGAAATCAACGTCGACGGCTTCGGCGACCTAGACATTCACTTCGTCTGGCAGAAGAGTGAAGTCAAGAACGCCATCCCGCTGCTGTTCTGCCACGGCTGTACGTTTCCTACTACGCTCTCTATCCTCATCTACTCTAACACACACCGTAGGGCCCGGATCCTTCCTTGAAGTCTTCTCTATCCTCCCTCTCCTCGCGCAACCCGATGGCCCCGCCTTCCACATCGTTGCACCTTCTCTGCCAAACTACGGCTTCAGTCAAGGTCCTAGCAAACGCGGCTTTGGCGCTGCCCAATACGCCGAAACATGCCACAAACTCATGCTTTCCCTCGGCTATAACGAATACGTTACCCAAGGCGGTGACTGGGGCTTTACCGTCACTCGCTCAATTGGAAAACTATATCCCGAGTACTGTAAAGCAAGCCACATCAACATGATCCTTGCCAATCCTCCAACTTGGTCCAAGAACCCTATCTTGGCATTACAGCATGCCATCACTCCTTATACCGAGAGAGATAAGAAGGGATTCGAGCGCACAGAATGGTTCGCGAAGGAAGGGAGAGGCTACAATCTTGAGCAGAGCACGAAGCCGCAAACATTAGCTTACGCACTGAACGACTCCCCCGTCGCCTTGCTAGCTTGGATATACGAGAAGTTACATGATTGGACGGACAGCTACCCTTGGACTGAAGACGAGATCTTCACCTGGATCTCCATCTACCAATTCTCTCGCATGGGACCAGGTGCCGCTCATCGTATCTACTACGAAGTCACGCACACGCAGCCCGGCCCGGGCAAGATCACAAGAGCGGATACTTCAGGGTGGATTCCGGGCGTGAAATTGGGGTTGGCATTCAATCCGAAAGAGTTAGGCGTTTATCCGAAGACGTGGTGTAGGACACTGGGTCCGGTGGTCTATGAAAGCGATAATGAGACCGGTGGGCATTTCTTCGCAACGGAGAAGCCGGAGTTGTTGGCGAGGGATCTTAGGACGATGTTCGGGAAGAATGGGGGCGCGTATGGGGTTGTGAAGGGGAAGACGGGGTATGACGATAGCAAGCCTAGGCTGTGATATGCTGATAAGGGGTGCTTGGCTCTGCGATGGGGATGAACTTGGGAGGATAGGATGAAAAAAAGGGCCTTTTAGGTTGATGCAGTATAGCTTATCGAAAATAACATTTCGACGCGCGAAATTTTCTTTGCATCTTGTCTGCAAGGCAAGATCAAGCTTTGGGGGGAGTGAGGGCTGAGCCCCTTTCTAAGCGACATACTCTGTATTCATCTCACCCCATGCAGAGGTTAGATCGCAACATATCCTTTAGTTACGATTATCTTGATAAGTAAGAGCCAAGCTGCTAGAACACTTATATGTGTTTGAGCAGATACGAGAAAGAAATTGCTTACCTGACGGGAAGGTCGATTCTGGCGACGCGCCGAGGAACAATCGATGTGATGGATCAAGCCAATATGATCTCATATATGTGTGTGTTGCGTTTCGTAAGAAATTACGTCCTGATAGTATTTCTTCAATAAAAGTACATTTCTTCAAAAGGGTAGTTGAGGAAGGTTGCCTTATTCAGTAAACGAATAACCCCTACGTTTGCCTGCCCTAACTTATCAAGGTCAAAAAGCTCCATGGTTATAACCCTAAACATTCTCGAAAAACTTATGGATTTTAGGTAATGTTCAAAAAGGGAAATTCGCATCATATTGAGCATTCTGAAGTTATCCAGTTCCTTGTATCACGTGACTGGTATCTCCGTCTTGATGTCCGACTTTAGCTGTCCACCTGATCCTTGTCTAAACTATGACAGTGAAGCTCCCACTACCTGTACGATCACGTACCAAAGCACAAGATCATTCCGCTTTAAGGAATAAGGTTAAAACTTTCGCTTCGATGGTGAAGACTACCATTTCATTTAAAATGGTGCACTGAATTTGGCTTATGCTGCTGAAACTTCTCCTTCAAAATGCCTCCACAACGGCATCTTCCTCCTTCAACGCATCCCAAGGTCCGCCAGCGCAGTGCAAGGGCTTGCGTACCGTGTAGACGCCGAAAGATAAAATGTGATGCAACAGAACCTTGCGCTGCTTGCGTTGGATATGGGTATGAATGTGTCTACAATGACCCCCCTCGAAACCGTCAACTATCAGCACTGGGAGCAGCATCACCCGGCCAATCGGCTGGGAGCACAAATCTCACGAAAACCCTGATATCAGGAACTGCAACCGCATTGGGAGAGCCTCTAAAAAACAATGAGCCTTTCATGGCTACAGAGAGCCTCCTTGAAGCCACTACTACGGATCCACTGCTTTTAGGAGCCCTCAAGACCAGATTTACCAGCATCCATAGCGCGATTGCGGTTCCGAAGAAGTTAGGATTGTCTCTCGGCCTTCAGAATCCTCCACGACTGCAGTCTTTCGGATGGAATCCAGGAGCTCGCGCCGAGCCCAAGCTGAACCCCCAAGTCAGCCTATGCAACATCATTTCGTTTGAGCAGATGAACCATTGTTCGGATATATACTTCAGTGAGGTACACCCCTTTTTTGGTATCTTGGACAAGGATACTTTCGTTCTTCGTTCGAAAGAGTTCTGGCTTGCTCAAAGGAAAGGCACAGACTTCGAGGCTCTCATGTGTGGAGTAGTTGCTCTGGGCTCTTACTTTTCGGCTACCCCATTACCTATGGAAGCCGACGTAGTGGAGCAAGGAAGATATTTGCTGGACTTCACGATCGCACATGCGCCTGCATTGATTTCGATCAAGCACGTCATTGCATGGATATTAAGAGCCATCTATTTACGTTCCACGACAAGACCACATCTCTCGTGGATGGCTTCGTGCAATGCGATTCATGTTGCCGAAGCCATCGGCCTCCATCGAGAAATCAGCGAGAATCCAATCTACTGCGAGCGCATCGGAGGCCGTCGACGGGTCGACCCCCTAGAAATCGATATTCGTCGAAGGTCATTTTGGGTCGCTGTTGCTCTCAACCAGTTTCTGGCGTCGGAGTATGGCCGTACAAGAGTCCACCTCGATATGATCAGTTGCAAGCCTCTTCAACCTCAACCTGGAGATTTTACTGTCGATGTGATCAACATCATGACCTCAGTCCCTCAATCCCAAGATTTTACCACTGCCAACATTGCGGAGCTAATTATTTCGCTTCGAAGTGCGTGTGAAATTCCAGTCAAAGGAGCGTTTCTTGGACTTCTCAGGGCTGATGCATGCTTCTGTATCTACCGAATGCTGCGATGCACGAACGTGAATTTGCCTTCTTTCCGAATAACTGGCTTGCTAGATGTCATTCGTGTGGCCTTGGATGGAGTGAAGTTTCTCTGCACCACGCGTCATGCTTGGTGGAATCTCATCGGCACTCCATTCCACAGTGTCTGTGTTTTGTTGGTCCTTGGTACATCAGAAAGCATTGGTATGATACCTCAAGCCCTAGAGACTTTGAAGAATGCCACGGCTTTATATAACTCACACCTTTCAAATGAGGCACTGAGGACAGCACACGTGCTTGTGCAAGGCGCACGAGATAAGCGGAAGCAAGAGATGGAAAGCCTAGATCGAGGTCTTGATGCAGTAGGAGAGATACCACCAGATCCATTAGCAGCGGATAATATCAACGAATTAGCGTTCGAAGAACCGACAAATGACGGCATAGGAGGTTTCATGGATTTTCTCGATTTGAGCAACTTCTATGGCAATGAGGAAGATGTCTTTATGCTCACGTAAAGAAATGCAAGTCATTTTTAGCTGCAGCTCTACGATTCTTCGTGACAGAAGCAAAGTTGAGAGTACGGAGTTAGTTTGGAAATCGCCATGGAGATCGGACGGGCCGGGCGGTATCAGTGGCATCGGATAGGACGGTCCGTCCTCCTCCCTCGGGAAGCTAGAATATTAAGCAAAAGGAGTTGTTTAATCATGCCTACGCCCCTTTGACATTAGTTCCTACGGGAATTGTGATAAATCCGATGGCTTCTAGGGTTCATCTGCAGAGTTCGCTCTCGCTCTAACGGTTCCGTCCGTGACTAATTGCTACTGGATGTCATTTCTTCCCTGTCCACCTCCATGGCAGATGGACTATATAACTCGGCACCAGTCCTCGCTGCAGGCAACAATTTGGTTGAGTATAGTCTCTTCGACGTAACTGAAGAGATTTATTTTTTGGTCTATTGCGATTTTTTTGGCTATTACGATCGACATCTTACCCCACATTCACTTATTGCAACGTCTGAAGTCAGAGAAGCGGCCTAGAAATTCCATCAAAACCATAGCAGGAAGAACATCTGCAATTAGACGGACCGCAACCATCCAAATATCATCCAACATGTCGAGCAGCATTTCCGACGAAGAGAAAGCGAAGAAACCTCCAACTTCCGATGATGAGTTTCTTGTCAAGTGGGCTGACAATGATCCCCTTAACCCTCGAAGTCTATCAGCTTTACGAAGGTGGCTTATTGTTGCGTGTGTATGCGTAGGGTCATTGGCTGTGTACGTTATTCCTTACTTTACATTTTAGGATGATCTAATGGGCATTCGATATAGCACTTGCGGATCTTCAATTTACGCCTCAACCTATGAGCAAATCAAAAAAGAGTTTCATTGTTCTCAAGAGGTCGCTACCCTCGGTCTCTCTCTTTTTGTTCTTGGGCTTGCTGGTGGGCCAATGGTCGTGAGTCCATTGTCTGAGGTAAAAATTGTCTCCTTTCTCAATCTCGCCTCCTTACTCACACGCTTCGCAGTTTTACGGCCGTAGATACATCTACAATATCTCAATGTTCTTGTTCTTTCTTTGGAACATACCCTGTGCTACTGCGCAAAATATCCAGACCCTCCTCGTGGGACGCTTTTTCGACGGCCTTGTTGGGAGCGCATTCATGAGCGTCGCGGCAGGAACAGTCGCGGACCTGTTTCCGCCTCACCAAATTCATGCACCTATGATGTTCTTCACTTTAAGCCCGTTTTTGGGTCCAGTGCTTGGTCCTGTCGTTGGCGGGTTTATCAACTCATTTGCCTCCTGGCGCTGGACATTCTACGTTATGCTCATTTGGACCGGGATACTAAGTGTGGTCTTCGTCTTTGTTCCCGAAACCTACGGCCCTATCCTTCTCTCGAAGAAAGCTGCCACAATACGCAAAAGTACTGGCATCGATTCGTACTACTCTGCATCCGAACGAGCCAGAGCTTCGAGATCTCTCAGAGTGGTTCTCATTGAGAGCCTTTATCGCCCTTTCCAGCTTCTGTTTCTCGAGCCAATGTGTACGCTCTTGTGCATATATTCGGCACTCCTGCTGGGCATCTTGTATCTCTTTTTCGGCGCATTTCCCCTCGTCTTCACGACTAATCATGGCTTTAACCTTTGGCAAACCGGTTTGACCTTCCTTGGTCTAGTTGTGGGCCAATTCGTGGCGGTAGCGGTAAATCCGTTCTTTCGCAAAAACTATTTGCGTCTTGTGGCCGAGCAGCGTGCGAAGGCTGGGAAAGGGGGCGAGCAGCAGAAACCAGAACCAGAATTCCGGCTCCCGCCCGCGATAGTTGGAGCTATTTTAGTACCCATCAGCTTGTTTGTAAGTCGTGATGGTTTCTTTTATCTAATGTAGATTAAATTACTGACTTGGAACACTTAGTGGTTCGGCTGGACTACGTATAGTTCGGTCCATTGGATTGTTCCCGTAATAGGAAGCATTCCCTTCGCTACTGGGTAGGTTAACTTTCAGCCAGACCCCAAGATCATCAAGCTGACGCTTTCAAGCATATTCCTCGCTTTTCAAGGCATCTGGACCTTCCTCGTGGATGCATATCCAGCCTATGCTGCAAGTGCTTTAGCAGCAAACGTTTGTGCACGGTGTATTTTCGCTGCCGCATTCCCGTTGTTTGGAGATCAGATGTATACGAATCTTGGATATCAATGGGCTTCTTCCTTGCTAGCCTTCCTAGCTTTGGCAATGATGCCATTTCCGTGAGTTTTACAGAGGTCCTAGAAAAGATGTGCATGCAGTTAACATTATTCAGATACTTGTTTTACCGATATGGAAAATCCATTAGAGCGAGAAGCAAGTTCGCCTTTTCCTCTCAATGATTGGGGGATAATTCATCTATGCGTTTGAAAAAATTCATGGTATGTAGCAGGTATGTCTAGCATAGCGATCATGTAAAGAAGGTAATTAGACTGGTGCGAGAAAGTCGGGAAAGAAAGAAAAAAATAGAGAAGAGTTTCTGGTCTGTCATCTCAATTTCACTCCACGTTCAATTCCTTTTCCGATTATGATTCCAGCGAGAATGGACAGACCCGAAGTCAGCGTATACACTGTTTACCCTCAGAAAGATGCGTAGATCAGCTCCCGCATAAACTATCCTCTCGGCTTCCAAACTAATCGAGATCAAAATGAACATCTAACATCCAACCCCTATCTCTCTCGTAAACCATGTTCCCGCGCCATATAGAACCCAATCCTCGGGTCCAAGGATCGCATTTCTCCCTGGATATCTCAATTGGAAAGTTGTATTTCGATACTTTTGTTGCAAATCGTCAAAACGCCCAGTCCCGAGCGCGAGGTTCGAATTGGACGTCGATACGGGCTTTCACTGCGAGAGGCTTTTTACCCGCGCGTTATTGGGACTTAGAATTTGGGTGAGGAGTTAGGGGTTAAATACGAGTTTTCTTGCGCGATGGTGCAGATGTGAGCCGAGAGCGGGGTGGTGATTGGGTGGGAGTACGGGATAATGGACCTCGGGACTTCGAGAATTGGGGCGGGATAGTTCGTTTTTTCTTTTTCTTTTCTGAGCTGGGATGGAGGGTGTCGAAAGAGATATTGTATGTTATACTACATGGGCAGAGAAGTATTTTGGGTTGTGGCATAGGAGTTGATATTCGTAGATGTAACCCATTTCACTATATCCTCCTCTTCAAAACCACCTCTTGCGTCCCGCTCGGCATGCATTTACTCCCAATGTTCGCATTTTGCGGCCTCTCCGTCTGTCCCTCCGGATACGAAATCTTAAACTCTGTCAATAGAACCATGACCAACAACTTTATCTGAGCGGTTGCCCAGTGCCTTCCGGGACAGGAAAATTTCCCAAATGTCCACAAAGCTTCATTCGCCTCTACTGACGCGAATTGATGTTTTTCTTCTTCACCTTCTTTCTGTCGAAGATTGTAGAAGCGGAGAGGATCGAAAGTCAATGGAGAGGGGTAGTAGGATGAATCTCGGAGGATGGGATAATATGCCATGCTGATATAGGAATTCTTTGGGATGGCAGACCCGTCGGATAGAGTAAGAGGAACGGTGAGGCGGCGTTGAAAAGTTACTTGAGAGTTTTGGTAAGTCATATTCCTTCCCAGTTCATGCAAGGAGGGAAAGAAAAAGGAAAGCATACAGAAGCCCATAGGATTCAACCTCCTAGACTCTCTCATGAAGCTATCCAACTTCTTCAGCTTCGGTAATGTACTCGACTTGATCCCGCCATCTTCATCCATCGTTTGCAATATCTCCTCACGAAGCACGTCCATGCATTCTGGCCTCGCGCAAAGATCCAGCAAGACGTTCGTTGCTGTGATGGCGGTGCTGTGGATAGCAGCCATGTTCAAAAACAGCATTCTCTTCACAAGCCTCTCAGGCTCGGCATCCTTTCCATGAGCGGAGTCAACTAGCCATTGTAGCATGTCGTAGTATTCCACTTTCTCGTTCTTCCTTCGTTTTTCAAACTCGGGGAGGAGGAGTCTGCTAGCGACGGAGAAGCGAGAATGGAGTTGTCGGTAGGATCGAAGGAAGTGAGCCACAATGGGACAGACAATAGAAGGGTAGGTCAGCAGTTCTTCGCTGGCTTTCTGAACATCCATGGTATATCCCGTAGCGGTAGCGAGCCATTCTGGGTTGCGGCATAGATCGGGACCTACGAACACTCGGGCTGTGGAACTGGTTATGAGATCGATGAGTGAAACGAAGAGAGGTATTGAATATGAGTCTATATCACCTATCAATGGTAATTCTTACGGCAGCTGGGGAAAACATACCATTGTCCTTTGATGCTGTTTTGAGTTTCTCATTCAGAGCAAAAACTATCTCGTCATAGGCTGCGTGACCCAGCGGGCCTGTGATCTACTTATTAGCAAAATCCTGCATTGCTCAAACTGCTGGATATCGTATTGGTTTTGGACGCTTCAAGATCTTAATACATACCAATGTTTCTTGTCAATGGCCCCGCACACACTTCATATTGCAAATTCGATTCCTCACAAATATCCATTCCTGTGTACTTATACCTCTCACTCGTCGTTAATCTCACGCTTGATCTTGGCAACTTGTTGATCTCGCTCATGAATTTATGAGATATGATTAACCGGTCCATGTCCATGGTCCAAAGCTTGTATATTCCGTTTTTGTACTGAACACTTTTCAGTTTCGAATGTGAGAAACACCCTGCGTATCAATTGACTTACTTTAGAGTACCCTTCTTCGATCATCTGCAAACTTTCGGTTTGGAACCGTTTATTGTCAGACGCATTCGGTCCTGGCCCGATTCTGGGGAACTCGGTTCGAGGTGGGGAGAAAATAGTTGAGAAACGCCATAATGCCACGAACACAATGCCCGCAAAGAACAGAAGGAACGACGGATGGTATATCAAGTCGTCCATTACACTAGCTATCACAGACAATTATGTATCTAGCAAGAGAAATGCAAACGCGATAGTGTGAAGTCCACAAACAAGAAGTGATATAGGCTTATGTCACCTGATAGCTAGCTATGGAGACACTTTCTTGCGACGCCGTCGTAATGGTGGCCAATGAAATGCTGCTACTTTGTTTCGCCATATCATGCCGAGGTGTTGTGTATCTCTGTTTGAGAAGTTCAAAACCTATGGTTCGCATGGTTCACCTCTACTCAAAAACTTTAGCACAAGATACGCTTGCACATCTAGAACACGAACAAGAGAACTGTGAATCCCAATCATTCGTCCACTGCTCGGAATTCTGGACCTTTCGATTCGCCAGAGGAAGGTTGCACATGAAAATGTGGGGGCTAGAAAGGATGCACTTGCATTGCGATTCGAACCTTCGCGAGTACGCGTTGAGGGCTTTTTTTTAATATATGAACGAGGCGAGAACTCCTTCGAAAGTGTCGAGTCGTCTTTGTTGCAAATCGCAATGTCAAACCCTATTTTTACAATGATCAGACACGTAAGTGTTGTTATTTATACCTTCCGCTGTCTCTCGCTTGAAGGATGACTCTATCCGCGCCCTTCCTCGCTTCGCCTATGGGATCGGTATTCCTTAACCTCCTTCCACATTCTCACCCGCCAAGCCGCGATTGAGAGATTCAATTCGTCTTCCTGAGCGACTTCTGAATGATCAATTTCGGGATGGTATTTTGTGCATCCCTTCCAGAACGTTCCTCCATGGCGACGACTTCGTCGATGGCATCGAGTCAATCGAGGCGGCACTCTCTATGCTTATCGCTGTTCCCTTTCCTGACAGTAGACAAAAGGTGTCTCAACGCCCGTACACGCCCCATTCGCTCCCATCTCATGTCTCAGAAACCAAGTTTCTTCTCACCAACGACCTGCTTCCGACACTTCTGCTGATTTGAGAAGTGGGATAAGCTGATACTTCAACACCCATTTGTGAATACCATAAACAGGTAAAGCTGTGCATTGTACTTCATGTCTGTGTGACATTCGGTAGTGAAGATGGCTGACGGTCGCTTTGCGGCATGTTCTGTCCCTTAATGGCGGAACTCCGTCTGGTGCTGCTCCATTTTCTGGGATAGATCTGAAGAACAAACTGGTGGCGCAAATGCGAGTGAGACAGGTGTGAAGGCTTTCCGAAATCGTGGTATCGTTGTCAATTATAAGATTCTCGCATCTAGTGGCGTGGCGGAATCGAATAGAGGGTGTGATGCTCAAGGCGCAATTTGTATCTTTAATCGAAAGAGGTTGTCGCTTAGATCCACTGGCCTATGGATTTGGAGAAATCCTGCTGGTCGCGACTTCTCAGACGGAACTCAGATACGGTGATACGATTCCATGATGTGGGTTAGAGATTTCGGGCCGGAGTTTTGAGTATTTCGTTGTCCGCGCGTTGAAAAGAGAGTAATATTTAGAAATTAAAATTTAGAAAATAATCGGCAGATCTGCCCACAGACACCCAACTTCTTGCTGGCGTTCTAGCATAGCTTTGATGAGATGATTATGCTGTGCCAAAAACAAGGCCCTGAATAATTCCTTTGTGTCTCGGGGGCGTTCTCTTTGCCGATTTTTCCAAGCCTCAACTTTGATCTGAACGCTTTATGTAAATGGGAAGCTGTAGACATGGACTTCTCAGATGGGAAAAACTTGGCCGCTCTTCTAAACCAATCACGTCTTTCCTATGGACTATCTGGTATTTGAAGCAAGATTGCCAATTTGCATTGCAAAGAGGAAGGAGGATATTTTGCGACTGAGCTGAGCACTGCTAGTTCTCTTGGAGATATTGCGAAAACCCAAAGGCTTTAAGATCAATAGGAAGATCACGTTTTCCACTTGGAATGCTCAGCTGGAGAAGGGAATTCTTCTCGCTCAACTCATTGTCGAAGGTTGAAATGTAAAGAGTGATGAGAAAATCCTAGCGCAACCCTGCCTCTGAGGGTTCCGGACTCTCCGTCGGTTCTAATTACGAGACGAACTTTTCCAGTCACAAAACACTCATCAGATTACGTGGTATAAATAATAAATAATGAAGTCAGGTCCCGTTTCCATAGAAATTTAATTTGATTGAATAGTTGTTAATCAAGATATGTTCTTGAACTCTTTTATGTCACGTGCCGTAACCTGTAAGGCAATAGCTGTTTTAGCTTCAGGCCTCACATCTCCTTCACAAGGCGGACAAGGCTGAAGCTTCCGGCCCTTTTGAATGCTCTTATCGGACTCGAAACGTTGATACAGAAGATGATATTCCTCAGACAAATATCATGGATACCGAGCCTCGCTCTACGAGAAACGATCTCTTTCAGGAAGTAAGTCTCGTACCTAAAGTCCCATCGCAGCTGCTCATAATCAATAGCTCAAGCCCAGATGCGTGGAGCTTTCCCAGCTAGCTCTCAGAGACGATGGCAGCTCCAGCAACCATAAGGCGCTGGTACAATCAGTAACGCAACTTCTGTACGTCCTCGAAGCAAAGTGCCAACGGACCGATGGCGCATTCGACGAGAAATTGGCCGATTATGTCTTCTTTCCACTCTCCCAGATTCTGCGAAGAAAGCAGAAATATACAGACAGGCTGTCGGAGTTGACTATACGATGCGTGAAGATATTGTTGGAATATGGTTGGAGGCGGTCCATTTCCTTGGATCTTGGGAAACAGCTTCTAATACTTCTCACATTTGTCGCCGGTGGAGTGCCTGGAAAGGAGACGACACCAGCACCAGAAGAGCTGATGCTAGAGGCATATGGATCACTGGCAGCTTTATTTCGCGACCTATTGGTTACAGTGGGTGGCTCATCTGCGCTCATTGAATCAGGAACCATACCGGCCTTAGGACATTGCATAACAGTTATCCTAGACGGAGTGATGGATGGTCCAACGATGGACGTTCACCTACAGGCCTTGCAAGCCTTGGATGCGGCTTGGTCTTGTATCAAAGATCCTGCAGCTCTGTCGACTTTCCTTCCCGGAACTATATCTGCTCTCACGAAGTGTCTCGTTCCTGGAACCAGCATACGAAGGTCCCGGAAGACTCTGATCAAGGCATTGGAAGTTCTGGGCTACTGTCTCCTTTCCCTTTTGAGCGATATTCGGACCCGAAACATTCGAAAAGATACCACGTCGTCAGATGAGGAAGTCACTAAAGGTGATGAACAAAAGACCTTGACAATCTCATGGCTCAAGGCTACTGTTGCTCAGATCAAATTAGCACTGTCAAATATCATAAGACTTAGAAGCCACGAGTCTGTGGAAGTACGGAAAGCACTCAATAGACTTTGTATCACCATTCTAGACGAGTGTCATGACACGCTGGCTGAGTCTGCGGGAATGCTCGTCGAAACTTGCATGACCTTGATGGAGATTGATGCTGAGGACGATTTGAGCAACCAGGCTACGTCCCTTGTTGATCTTGCATCCATACATCCGGATTTGAGTGACCTTATCAAGAACACCATCTACAATTGGGTTACTAGTCTGCCTAGAGTGATGCAGTCAAATGATGACTCCGCAAAGCAGACTGCCCTTGGCCAGCTCTCCAAGTCTCATGGAATTCTTCAGGAACTCAATCTTGAGTCTTCCATCTTAGATGATGCGCTTGGTAATTCCCTGCGAAATAGCGTAACTGTCACCCTGGAAGCTTCGCCTCCGAAATCTTTGCAAGAGGAAGAATTTGATTTTAATAGTCAGTCTACAATGACCTTAGCGTCTGAAGGTGCCTCTTCTTTGACATTCAAACCTGTGGTTATGGCTGAAGAGAGTCAACGAAAGACTCGAAACCAGCTTACAGCCTTACTTGGTAATCTTGGAACGAGGGAGTCGCAGATCAGGATGGCAAGTGAGATGCTTGAATACGCTCGAGGTGCTGCTGGCCCCAGTCTGCTCTCAGCTTATTGGCTTTCGACGCAGATTTTAATTTCTGCAGCATCAAAGAATAAGGATTTTGATGACTTCTTCGAGTCTGCCCTTACGCTTTCTGACGAGCAGGAAGCTGCGAACCAGGACTTGTTCCAATACTCAATATCTCTCCTCACAAATAGTGATGAGAAAACTTCTGACTGGAGACTGCAAGCAATTGCCCTAGAAGTGATGGCCAGTACCGCTCGGCGCATGAAAGAAGACTTTAAGACAGAGCTGGTGGACACATTATACCCTGTTGCGCAGCTGTTGGGCTCCTCTAATTATCAATTACGAGAACATGCTATCACTTGCCTCAACGTTATGTCGAAGTCCTGTGGCTACAAAAATGCGAGCGAACTCATCGTGGAGAATGTGGATTACATGGTCAACGCGATATCGTTGAGACTCAATACATTTGACATCTCACCTCAAGCTCCTCAAGTACTGGTCATGATGATCCGCCTGACAGGGCCGTCGTTACTACTATACCTTGATGATGTCGTAGAGTCTATCTTTGCGGCCCTAGATAACTTCCACGGCTACCATCTCCTAGTTGACATCTTATTCTCTGTCCTTGGAGAAATTGTCTCCGTAGGCTCGAAATCAAATCAACTACAAATTACAGATGCCCCTACCATCGATCATCAGAAAAAGGCTCAGCCGCCTGTCGCAATGGACGACATCGTCATGCTCCTCAGACCAAAACCTAAAGTCGACGGCACTCTGCCTCGCGAAGACTTTCCCCGCGCTCCCTGGAAATCAGCCAAAACCCTCCTCGACGAAGCTGAAGCCTCCTCCAATCCCGAGGAAGAAGACCCAGACTCAGAACCACCCCCACGAGAACTCGAACCTGCTCCACCAACAAAGACCTACACCATGCTCCGCAACATTGCCCTTCTCTCACAGCACTACCTCACATCTTCTTCTCCTGTCCTGCGATCCAAACTCCTAAATCTAATCGGCACCTCCTCTTCCGCTCTGTATCTCGACGAAAACAGTTTCCTCCCGTTAGTCAATGACATCTGGCCCGTCCTGATCTCACGCCTTTACGATCCGGAATCTTTCGTCAAGATAGCAGCTTGTGATGCGGTTGCTACTATCTGTCATTCCGCCGGAGATTTTTTAGCTACGAGGATCAATAGCGAATGGAGCGCCATGATGTCTCTTGCTCGCAGCGCAAAACGAGAAGTTGATAGGGAGAAAGGGAAAGGAAGGGGTGGAAGAGGGATTTATAGTCAGAATAATCAAGTCTTGGAGGCGGTGGTGAGGTTGTTGGTAGCTATTGTAGGTTATGTGAGGATTGAGGATGAGATGTTTGATGAAGCTTTGGAGGTTTTGGGAGGGCTGGTTTGGGAAAGGGAGAATGTGAGGGAGGTGCTGGAGAAGGTTAATGCTGATGCGGTATGGTTACTTATGCAAAGCGCGGGGAGGAACAAGAAGTTAGAGACACCGGTTATGGAGGGGTGTCAGTTTGTAGCTTTAGATACAGGGATCGCTGCGTAGTAAGAGAGGTCATGATGTCTGTCATACATAGACGCAAATGCAAACCCCTCGAATGTTGGAGATCGGAAATGGAGTATTCACGAAAGTCACGTCAGATATCGTGTAAATAGGAGTGGAAATGCATGCATTGCAAATATTATGACGAGCACAAGACTTTTGCGAGTCCAAAGAGAACGAGTTGAGAGTCCAAAGCCAAGTAGCACGAAAACAACGATCAAAGGTAGGCAATCTAATACAGTAAGTGATCTAGGATGCAGCCGACAATAAATAATGCCAAAAGGTGTCCTCCGGAAAAGACCTCAATCAGCCATCAAGTGTATGCACAGCTCCCTCAATCCCATCTGCTATATAGGACCAAAGTCAGAAAAAACAAGATCCAAAAGCTGGAACCAGATTAATCTGAATCCTCATCGCTCTCGGCCTCGGCAAGCCAGGTCAGGAAAGTCTCGGCAGACTTGCGAACCTTCTTGCTGGTAGGTAGATCGACGTATTTCTTGCTGGCCTTGGTACCCCATTTGGTGATGACGTCCTCGGGAAGGATATCCTCGTTGTAGAGAACCAAAAGGATCTTGGATGTCTGGTCGTAGAAAGTGGCGTCTTGTTGACCACGTAGACCAATGAATCGTTCAACGCCTCCGAGGAGAGCCTTCTGATGCTTCTCAGATGTGATCAACTAGGTAATCTGTTAATTATACTCAAATGGTCTAGCATAGGTACACTTACGTTCTTGAGCATGGAAGCACGCTTAGGAATCTGCTTGGCGATATTGTCATCGAAAATTGTCTGGACCAAGACAAGGAGGGTACGGTGCTTAGTTTCGATACCAAGCTCCTTTGCCTTGAGGTAGATAGCAACATCATCGACTTTGTCGACACCTCCCTTCGCCTCTGCCTCGCTGGTGATCCAGTTGCCAAGTTGGTCATAGGTCGAGTTGCCACCGCCTTCTCCATCTTCGTCGTCATCATCACCGCCGAGCACAAGCTTCTGCTTCAAGTCGTCGGGGAGCTGTTGTTGACGAGCCCTAACAGCTTCAGCGGACATATCGACAGTCCACTCGTGGTCCTTGACCTCGACGGGTTCATCGAGCTCCTCAGCATCGGCCTTGATACGACGAGTGAGTTCATCATCACTACCTGCCTCGATAGCAACGTCGCCATTGTTATTGCCGTTCTCGTTTGATCCATTTTCGGAATTGTCATCTCCTGGGCTATTGTCGCCATTCTCATCTGCATTACCATTGCCGTTGCCATTCTGCTTAGCTTTGCGAGCGGCTTTCTTCTCGGACTTGTCCTTCTTGCCCTTCTTTGGCTGGTTCTTCAAAATGAAGCCGCTGAGCTTGAGACGTAGATCGACATCGGAGCGCTGACCACAAGCCTTGCAGTCAAGCAGGATACGTCCGTCCTTGATAACCACATCGGTCTCAGGATTCTTGCATTTCTTGCAGAGGACGAACTTGTTGATGAAGCCATCAAGATAGTCTTGAAGCTTGGAGGCCTCGTGGGCACCGTTGATGATCCAACGGTCGTCCGCAGGATTTGTATTGGTCTGGGCTCCGAGTTCGAAGCCGAAATACTTGATAACATAAGCCCCAGGACGGGCGAGAGAAGCTGCGACGCTGCTAAGATTGACAATGACAGTCTTGATACCGTTGCCCTTTCCTTCAATCTTGGACTGGAGTCTCTCCATCTTGTAGCGGTAGAAGGGGTCCTTCACATCGCTGCGAATGTTGATGGTAGCCATGGTTGCGGTTGCGGGTAGCTCGGGGATAACTTCAAATTTGCTTTTGTATGGATCAGGGCAGGATTTCGACGACTATGCGACCGGATGATTCGACATGTGACATGCAGAGGATCTGAGGAGGAGCGAGAAGAGTACTGAAGGAGATGATAGATCTTGGGGTTCTTGTTAACGCGACATTCGTCGAAGAAAGGTGGTCTTAGCCGTTGCTACTGAAGTAGGGGCTACAAGGCTTCCGCGGTATGCGAAATCCAGGTTGCAGCTCGAGAGGCGGCTGGTGTCTGAGGTCGTTGGGTTTGGGTGTGAGATACATATAACGCAGATGTATCTTTCGACTTGACGATGTCTTTGTTGAGGGTGTCGTGGAAGATGACTTCCTTTGGAGAGTGCGGCGCTGTCGTGGATGACTGGCCAGTTCGGTGGGGAGGCGAAAGTATTCAACTCTCACGATGCTCGAGTGTTGGGTTTGTCGGCGTTCTGAATGTAGTTCAGAACTATTGTATTTGGGTGTAAGTTGATGAGTTGTTCAGGAATCGTGGTTGGAAGCGTCCTGTGTTTTGGGGTTGACAGTTGGTTGAAAGAAGAAATTCCACTTTGAGTGGATGAAGTCTTGCAAGTCGCCGAAATGGGGCTAGTCTGTTCAGGGTAAGGCCAGTGTCCGTTGTCCGCGTCGGCCAAAGAATTTTTGTCGACGTTTCCAGTTAAATGCGTCTGGGGCATATTTTCGTGCGCTGAGTAATGAGACCTGGTATGAATCTCTCGTTTTCTTGCTTGCATGGCTTTGCTATTTAATGTCGTCCGTTTGTCTGCGGCCGTGATCTTTGGCTGACCCCCCAAAGCCCTGAGTCAAACTTATCACGTGATATCGAATTGTCGCCATCGCAAGTGCTCTTAATCTCCAAGGTTCGGCACGCTAAGCTCTGCTGAATAGTCCATGCCGCATTCTTAAACTTACTGTACTTTGGAAATTCTTCCTTCACTTTATTTGCTAGATGGGAATTGCGCTCATATTGCCAAACATCTGCTAGTACCTGCTGGAACATTTCCGAGCCTCATGAAGCAAAGAACATGTACTGTACAACCCTGTCTACGGACTCAACCCCTTCATTTCTAACGGAAACTATAAGATCCTATTCTTAAATTCGGTGCCCCTATCACCCCTTTCCACTAAAAGACTTTCAAGGCCCACGAGAAGTCTTCCGCTTTGATGTCAAGACTCCATCTTCTTACACAAGATGTCGAAGTTCGTTGGCCTATCAAAGATGCCGGATGGAAAAAAGATTGACTACTCCCTGTATCTGGTCACAGATTCCACACTAGCGATTCTTGGAAACAAAGACATCGTGGAAGTTGTCGAGGCCGCTCTCCAAGGTGGTGTCACAATAGTACAGTACCGAGACAAAGTTAGCGACACCGCGGATCTGATTTCCATTGGAAAGAAACTTCATGCTGTCACACAAAAATACGGCGTTCCTCTTTTGATCAATGACAGACTCGATGTTGCGATAGCTGTTGGTTGCCAAGGGGTCCATATTGGACAAGATGATATTGGTACGTGCCGTGTGATATTTGTTGAGAGGATTGTTCTTCTGACTACGACTAGATCTTTCAACCGCAAGGGAAGTTCTAGGCCCCCATGCGATAATTGGAGTGACCGCTTCATCCATCGCAGAAGCTCTAGCAGCATGTAGGAACGGGGCCGATTATCTCGGTATAGGGACCATGTTTGCAACTCCAACGTACGTGAGTGGCACATCAGTCATATCAGAACGCAACCTGACGATTAGCAGGAAGACAAACACAAAAGGAATTATCGGCACCGCCGGGACCAAGGAAATATTAGGTGCGATGGTCGAGCATGGGTTCGGGGACCATGTGTCAACAGTCTCAATCGGAGGCATTAACGCATCTACCGTCCAACGAGTCCTATACCAATCCGCACACCCCCTCAAAAGCCTCTCCGGAGTAGCAATCGTCAGCGCCATCATAGCAGCTCCCGACCCCAAACAAGCCGCCTCCTCACTCCTTTCACTCATCCAAACTCCCCCACCATTTGCATCCGCCTCGCTCGCCAACACGCCGAAACAGACAAGCCCTCAAGGACTCATCGCCCAAGTCCCATCCGTCATCCAAGCCGTCAGAGCAAAGACGCCCCTCTCGCACAACATGACGAACCTCGTCGTCCAGAACTTCGCCGCCAACGTCGCCTTAGCCATCGGCGGCTCGCCCATCATGGCCAACTACGGCGCCGAAGCCTCCGACCTCAGCCAACTGGGCGGTTCGCTCGTCATCAACATGGGCACCGTGACGCCCGACGGTCTGCAGAACTACGCGCAGGCGTTACAAGCCTATAACCTGCACGGCGGCCCCGTGGTCTTCGACCCAGTCGGCGCAGGCGCGACGGCCGTACGAAGGAACGCCGTCAAGACGTTGCTGGCCGCCGGGTATTTCGACGTCGTGAAAGGGAACGAGGGGGAGATCAAGACGGTGTTCGGAACGGTAGTGCAGCAGCGCGGCGTCGACAGTGGAGCCAGCACCACGACCGACGAGGAAAAAGCAGCTCTCGTTAGGGATCTGGCGGTCAGGGAACGAAACATCGTCGTGATGACAGGCACCACGGACTTCCTCAGCGATGGCGAACGGACGTACGCCGTGGCGAATGGACATGAACTCCTAGGACGCATCACGGGGAGTGGGTGTGTGTTGGGAACGACGATTTCGTTGATGTTGGCAGTGAGTAGGGAAGACAAACTTCTGGCTGCGTTGGCGGGATTGCTGCACTTTGAGATTGCGGCGGAGGTTGCGGCGGGGAGAGAGGATGTGAAGGGGCCGGGGACGTTTGTCCCGGCGCTGATTGACGAGTTGTATAATATTCAGAAGGCGACGGCGGAAGGTGATGTGAGGTGGTTGGAGAGGGCAAAGGTCAAGAGTGTGGATGTTGGTGTTGGACGTCAAGAGAGGTGAGAGTGGAGGGAGATCGAATTACATTTGAAGATTAGAGTATTTTTTTTCTTTTTCTTTCAGATGGATGACTCTCCTATCCTCAGATGTGCATCCTGCTCACGATTCTTTTTCTCAAATGTCCTACTTCCTGCCAATGCTTCATTCAGCATTAGATATTCCAGGGGTTGATTACGGGAATCTGTAAGATCTCTCGCGAGCCTGCATGCAGACTATTTCCAGCCGCATCTTCTCCTTCCACTCGAAGCAGAACAAGTCATCCATCCCATCACCGCTACCCCATTCATTCATTCATTCCACAGCAACCCCCCTCTCTCCCAACCCAATCCACCCATCCCGCCCCTCCCACCCCCGCATCCATTCTAAATCTTACTCAACAACCCCCCCAACACCTCCTTCGTCTCCATCCCAAACTCCTTCACCACCCCCGCCACCTGCCTAAACTCCTCTATCCCCGCATCGCCCATACACTCATAAACCCACCCCTCACTCGTCGTGACCGTAACACCCTCCCTCCTCAGCCTGTCAAGCGCAACGCCCACCTCCTCTCTATTACAACTACTAACCCCATCGGCCAGCACATAGACCTTGTGTCCAGCCCGCAGCGCATCGAGTGCCGTCTGCGTGACGCAGATGTGCGCCTCGATGCCGACGATGGCGATCTCGCTGGGTTCCGCGGCGGAGAAGTGCGATGCGATGGATGGGATCCACATGCTGAAGCGCGTCTTGTCGGCGTGTGTGAGGGCGGTGCGGAGGTCGAGTTCCGAGCAGGTGGGGCCGAGGCGGGAGGCGTTTTGGGTGGTGGCGTGGATGGGGATGGAGAGGATGGAGGCGATGCGGAGGAGTTTTTGGGTGGTGAGGATTCTGTGGGGGGGGGGGGGGGGGGGGGGGGGGGGGGGG